>CM059303.1:425000-555000 GCA_030340665.1 Neosalanx taihuensis
CTCCCGAACGCATGGGAGGAGCTTTGCAGCTGTGGCTCCTCCTCTTCCTCCTCCCACACCAGTGGCAAGCCCCGCCCACCCCAGAGCATGGTGGAGGAGGGGCGGGGCTACACCTCCCCTGGGGTGCGTCTGCTGCCCTCTAGTGGTGCCTCTGGACCCCGGGAGCTGACCCTGGATCAGACCCTGCCAGGTAACTGATCATTACTAGTGAACCTTAGTATGGAGCAGCTGTCTGGATCAAAGTGGTAACATACTAGGTGTTCTCCTGTGTCTTCAGCCTCTCCTCTGGCTGTGCCAGGGGTGTACAGGTACTGGCCATCTGGCTCACCCCAGTACCCTGCCCACAGCTGGTGCTCCGCCTCCGTCAGGGCTGCCCCACCCCCAGCCCCGCCCCCGGCCCTGCCCCCTAGAGTGCTGGAGACCAGGCTGGAGTTACTACAGTCTCAACTCAACAGGTAACCTGGATACCAGCGTCAGGAAGTATCCAAATATGGTCAACCAGAAGGCATCATGTGAGCCTGTATGTGTTCCTGTCCAGGCTGGAGACACGGATGACAGCTGACATCACAGTCATCCTCCAGCTTCTACAGGGCCAGGTGGTCCCTCCTGCCTACAGCTGCCCGGCCGGCCTCTACGGACCCCCAGCCCCGGGCCTTCACAGCCTCTACCCCCCACCCCCTCAGGCCCTGGACAGCCCCCATACACAGGTGGGCTAACCTGCACATCCAGCAGCAGTCTGACTTTAGAGACACCAGCAGCAGTCTGACTTTAGAGACACCAGCAGCAGTCTGACTTTAGAGACACCAGCAGCAGTCTGACTTTAGAGACACCAGCAGCAGTCTGACTTTAGAGACACCAGCAGCAGTCTGACTTTAGAGACACCAGCAGCAGTCTGACTTTAGAGACACCAGCAGCAGTCTGACTTTAGAGACACCAGCAGCAGTCTGACTTTAGAGACACCAGCAGC
This sequence comes from Neosalanx taihuensis, assembly GCA_030340665.1. NCBI lineage: Eukaryota > Metazoa > Chordata > Actinopteri > Osmeriformes > Salangidae > Neosalanx > Neosalanx taihuensis. Next base: position 425,968 of record CM059303.1, read on the forward strand.
AGTCTGACTTTAGAGACACCAGCAGCAGTCTGACTTCTTGTGTGTTTCAGCTGTCCGCAGACGTGAGGTCAGAGGTCAGGTTCGACAAGAAGTCACAGGAGTCTCTGTCCTCTGGGGTCCACGTCACCTTGGCCTCGGACGACACCATGTCCGTCACCCCGGAGACGGAGGCAGGAGCGTTGCTAGGCGCCCAGGCCTCAGTGCGGCCCCCTCTAGCAGGGCCTCCAGGGCTGTGCAGGAGCCAGCTGTTCCCCTCCCTACCTGGAAACCTGGATGTCCCCCCCAGCCCAGAGGACGTCCAGACACACCTGTCAGACCCAGCGCTGCCTCACTCATGAAGCGCACCTGTCTCCCCCTCTGACCCCAAACACAGCCCTCACACCTGTCTCTCCCTCACACTGGGAACCTGGTATTGGTCTTGTTATTTTGACTTGTGTAGTTTTCACCTTACATCCCCTGCAGGTGAGGTACCTCACCAGCCCAGCAACCAGCTTAGCAACCAGCCTAGCAACCAGCCTAGCAACATGGCAGAGCCTCACACAGGACCTGCTCTGGATCTGGATCTCAGAGGTTCCAGTACTCAGTGACCTCAGCAGCAGATGAGTACAGATCAGGATGTTTAAGTCACCTGCTGTCCTGCTCTGAGCTCCACCTAGTGGTCACATTCTGTATTGACAGTAAAATAGGTTTGAGTTAGTGGGTTAATGAGATTAGTGAGTTTTTCTGTAGTAATAAAATGTTTTTTCTTCTTTTTCCTCAAATGTCTGACCATTCTATATACCAGTTATTTAGTAGAAGGTTTAAATAAAGATCTTGTTCATATCACAATTGACCAGATATTTTAATGATAAAAAAACACATCAATGGATTACAACATTTGGTTCAGTTGAAATATTTACATGACTACGCTACATGTTATGGGCAATTTAAGGGAATTTAGAATAATTATAATATTCACACTGCAACAACAACAAAAAACACTACACTAAAATCACTAAATCTACTTCATTAGGGAAAATGTAACTGTCAATCAACTGATCACCATGATGAAAGACCACAGGTGTGTCCAGGAGAGAGAGGCCCCGCCTACATCCTGTCCAGGAGAGAGAGAGGCCCCGCCTACATCCTGTCCAGGAGAGGGTCTGAGTGTTCCTGCTTGAGAGGGTCTTCACCAAGCAGACAGCTGTGTGTTCCTAATATGGGCATCATCCTGGGTCACAGATGCAGACTGGTCTAAAACAAGACGATGAAATCATCATCCCTAGAGGTAACTGGCACACACACACACACACACACACACAGGAACTCGTGACACTCTTGTTACCAGAGGTAACACACACACACACACACACACAAATAGGACACTTGTCCCTAAAGGTAACACACATGCACACACAGAGACACACACAACCAGCTGCATGTGAGTCGTGGGTCCTGCAGAGGGTCACAGTCTCCCCAGCGTTGTGGCAAGGTTCTGTCGGAGTCAGGACCAGGACCAGGCCCCCCAGACCCCCCAGGCCCCCCGGCCCCCCGGCCCCCCAGGCCCCCCGGCCCCCCTCAGGACTGGCGTCACACGCGCAGGATCTCCAGGCAGTTGTTGTAGCAGATTGCGATCCAGTCTGGCTGGGTGGAGGCCCACTGCACGTTGTTGATTTCCCCCTCAGCAGTGTAGGCCAGGATGGGGTCCTCGATGGCCCTGGGCATCTGCTGGATGTCCCAGATCAGAGCCTGGTGGTCGTCCGCTGGGGGGGAGGGGGGGGGGGGGGTGTTAGTGTTGGTGCACTATGAAGGACAAAGACATGTGTTAGGGTCTGTGTTAAGGTGAGTTAAGGTGTGTTAAGGTGTGTTAAGGTGTGTTAAGGTGTGTTAGGGTCTGTGTTAAGGTGTGTTAAGGTGTGTTAGGGTGAGTTAGGGTGTGTTAGGGTGAGTTAAGGTGTGTTAGGGTCTGTGTTAAGGTGTGTTAAGGTGTGTTCAGGTGTGTTAAGGTGTGTTAAGGTGTGTTAAGGTGTGTTAGGGTGTGTTAAGGTGTGTTAGGGTCTGTGTTAAGGTGTGTTAAGGTGCACTATGAAGGACAAAGACATGTGTTAGGGTCTGTGTTAAGGTGAGTTAGGGTGTGTTAGGGTGTGTTAAGGTGTGTTAAGGTGTGTTATGGTGTGTTAAGGTGTGTTAGGGTGTGTTAAGGTGTGTTAGGGTCTGTGTTAAGGTGTGTTAAGGTGCACTATGAAGGACAAAGACATGTGTTAGGGTCTGTGTTAAGGTGAGTTAGGGTGTGTTAGGGTGTGTTAAGGTGTGTTAAGGTGTGTTATGGTGTGTTAAGGTGTGTTAGGGTGTGTTAAGGTGTGTTAGGGTCTGTGTTAAGGTGTGTTAAGGTGCACTATGAAGGACAAAGACATGTGTTAGGGTCTGTGTTAAGGTGAGTTAGGGTGTGTTAGGGTGTGTTAAGGTGTGTTAAGGTGGTGAGGGTACCTGCGGTACAGATGTGGCAGGAGGAGTGTGGCGCCCAGGCGATGCCGTTGACGCAGGCGCGGTGGTTGTTGAGTCGGGCCACAGGGGTGCAGGGCACACGCACGTCCAGAATCACCACCTGCAGCATCACACCATCACACACAGGGCAGTCAGGTGGAGTTAAACTGCAGTCCTCCAGGGCCCCACTGCCCTGAAGGTTCTAGAACAGGGGTGGGCGATCCTGGTCCTCCAGGGCCGCTGTCCTGAAGGTTTTAGATGTTTCCCTGCTCCAGCACACCTGATTTAAATGAACAGGTCGCTATCAGCTTGTGTAGGAGCCTGATAATTATAATCAGGTGTGCTGGACCAGGGAAGATATAAAAACTTCAGGACAGTGGCCCTCGAGGACCAGGATTGCCCACCCCTGTTCTAGATGTTTCTCTGCTCCAGCACACCTGATACTAATGAAGGGTCGTTATCAAGCTCTGTGGAGGTGTGCTGAAGCAAGGAAACATCTAAAACTGTCAAGACAGTGACCCTTGAGGGCTGGAGACACCTGTAGGGTATGGCATCAGGTTAGTGACCGGAGCCTGCCTCCTGCTGGCATGTCTGTGCATTCACCTCCATGCCATCCATGGCCATGGTGGCCAGGTAGTTGGGGTCCTGCTTGTTCCAGCAGAGGCGCAGCAGCGGGTGGTGCTGGGGGTCCTCGTAGATGATGGTGCTGTGCTCCAGGTGTCGCAGGTCAAACATTCGCACAGAACCGTCGGCCCCCACCGACGCAAACATGTCCCTCCCCCCCCCCGCACGGCTGAAGGCGATGTCATACACCTGAGATAAACACACACACCTGAGATGAACACACACACATCGAACGCCTGAGATGAACACACACACATTATACACCTGAGATGAACACACACACCTGAGATGAACACACACACCTGAGATGGACACACACATCAGGGAGCTCCTTCCTTGCCCATTGATCAGGATCATGACTGTTGAACAGACGCTCTTCTCTGTGTTTCTGATTGGACCACAGGAAGAGTGTTCCTGTGTCCTCACCTCTGATTGGACCACAGGAAGAGTGTTCCTGTGTCCTCACCTCTGATTGGACCACAGGGGGAGTGTTCCTGTCCTCACCTCTTTATCATGAGCGATCAGTTGGGTCTTCACATGGCCTGACACCAGGTTCACCCTGCCCAGCACCTGGCCTGTCTCCAGGCCCCAGATGGTGCAGGTGGTGTCGATACTGGAGGTACCTGCACAGCAGACACAGGTCAGTGTGTGTGTGAGGTCAGTGTGTGTGTGAGGTCAGTGTGTGTGAGGTCAGTGTGTGTGTGAGGTCAGTGTGTGTGAGATCAGAGTGTGTGTCAGAGGAGCTGTGGTCACCCAGGGACAGTCAGATGGCTCAGCAGTTTAAGGCCTCCTAGAAGTGTCTCCTAAATGAGGTGTTATTATTATTACCCAGCAGGTTAGGATCCACCTCGTTCCAGTCGAAGGACGTCAGCGGGGCACAGAAGTCCGAGTTCTTGTTGTTGTTCAGAAGACATTCCAGACGTGTGTCTGTCTCATTCACCTGAAACACAGCACACAGCCTATTAAGAGCATGCTGTTAGCTATGTGACAGCTGTGTTGAGAGGTGTTCAGTTTCTCTGTTCAGGAGAGGCAGGTGTTGGGTTCAGGACAGGCAGGTGTTGGGTTCAGGACAGGCAGGTGTTGGGGTTCAGGACAGGCTGGTGTTGGGTTCAGGACAGACAGGTGTTGGGTTCAGGACAGGCAGGTGTTGGGTTCAGGAAAGGCAGGTGTTGGGGTTCAGGACAGGCTGGTGTTGGGTTCAGGACAGACAGGTGTTGGGTTCAGGACAGGCAGGTGTTGGGGTTCAGGACAGGCTGGTGTTGGGTTCAGGACAGGCAGGTGTGGGGTTCAGGACAGGCAGGTGTGGGGTTCAGGACAGGCAGGTGTGAGGTTCAGGACAGGCAGGTGTTGGGTTCAGGACAGGCTGGTGTTGGGTTCAGGACAGACAGGTGTTGGGTTCAGGACAGGCTGGTGTTGGGTTCAGGACAGGCAGGTGTGGGGTTCAGGACAGGCAGGTGTGGGGTTCAGGACAGGCAGGTGTGAGGTTCAGGACAGGCAGGTGTGGGGTTCAGGACAGGCAGGTGTGGGGTTCAGGACAGGCAGGTGTGGGGTTCAGGACAGGCAGGTGTTGGGTTCAGGACAGGCAGGTGTTGGGTTCAGGACAGGCAGGTGTGAGGTTCAGGACAGGCAGGTGTTGGGGTTCAGGACAGGCAGGTGTTGGGTTCAGGACAGGCTGCTTCTACACACCCTCCAGATGCGCAGGTAGTCTCCGCTGGTGGCCAGCAGATCTGGGTACACTCCCTTGGTGTCGGGGATCCACATGATCTTGGTGGTGGGGTAGGGGTGATCAAACGTGCTGCGACACAAAAACTCTGAGCTCTCCTCCTCAAGCCCAACCAGCTGCACCTGCAGGCCACACAGGGTGTTAGAGAGGAGGGTTAATGTGAAGGCTGCAATGATGAAATTTACAATATAAGTGACACAAATGTGACAGCCTTCTGACAGCCTTCACTGGATTACTGATGCACAGTAAGGCTGCCCTTCCACATACATGGAGTCATTTATCAGTCGCTCTTATCCAGAGCGTCTTACAGCAGGAACAGGGACATTCCCCCCTTGAGCTAAGTAGGGTGAAGTGCCTTGACCAAGGACACAACATCATGTTGGCACAGCCGGGGTCTGAATCGTGTACCTTTTGATTACTAGCGACACCCCAACCCCTCAGCACATGACTCCCCAGGTACTGTTAATCTGAGTAGTCTGGGTGATCCAGGCATAGTCATGGTTACCAGATAAGTAGATCAAAACCAGCCCATTTTAATACTGAACCACAAGACCCCATCCTGTAGCCTCTAGGTCAGGTGTGGCCAACCCTGGTCCTCGAGGGCCGCTGTCCTGAAGGTTTTAGATGTTTCCCTGCTCCAGCACACCTGATTATAATGAAGGGCCATTATGAGGCTTCCACAGAGCTTGATAACGACTCAATAATTAGAATCAGGTGTGCTGGAGCAGGGAAACATCTAAAACCTTCAGGACAGCGGCCCTTGAGGACCAGGAATGGCCACCCCTGCTCTAGGTGACCCTCAGTGATCTGGCCTCTGTGGTCTGGCCTCAGCCTCTAGGTGACCCTCAGTGATCTGGCCTCTGTGATTTGGCCTCAGCCTCTAGGTGACCCTCAGTGATCTGGCCTCTGTGGTCTGGCCTCAGTACCTTGTTGTTATATTCCTCTACAAAGCTCCCCAGCGCCAGTCTGAAGCGCTTGTCTGGTCTGACGCTCCAGTTCATCGCGAACACCGTCCAGGGAGCCTCATATCTGTAGATCTCTTTACGTTTCCCGTGAAGCGACATGGCAGCAGAACAATATCAGCAGAACAGAACCTGCTCTGGTCCACCAGCTGGTTCTTAACGTGTCAGTCTATACTGATGATGATCATCATTCGTCATGTATGAAGTCAGACGGTGTTACTGTCAGATATGAGACACTTTCACAGCCTGAAGAAGAAGCCCTGAAACCAGAAGATACCAGAAGATACCAGGAGATACCAGGAGATACCAGAAGATACCAGGAGATACCAGGAGATACCAGAGAGATACCAGGAGATACCAAGACAGAGATCCAGACAGATATCCACTCCTCCTTAACACGGTGCCGAGCTGACAGAGCGGAGGAAAGTATCAACACCGAAACACATTAACGACGATATAAAGTCCGGATGCTCTGCTGTGTTGTTTATATTTTGTTTGTTTATATGTTTATATTATACATCCATGGTTGATGCTCCTTCAGTGATGTTTTGGTGATCAGCGCTGGTTTGTGACGTAGTTCCGGTTTACAGTTGTACTGCTTCCGGTCAGACCATCCGCCTCTTTAATCTTTAATCTCATTCTTATAATTATTTTGTCATTCTTTTCATTTTTTAAGTATTTTTATGTCGAAATTCCTTCTTACCAGTCCCTCTCAAGCTATACATGGACTTCTGTAACAAAGTGGGATTCACATTCACATGTGTATTTAGGGGGTTCTTTTTTTGGCCATGATAAAAAGCATCTTTATAAATTTACTACTTCATTTTAAACCCAAAATGCAGTCAGTCATCATGTAATAATACTAATATCTACTAATAAACTGCAAAATATGTTTCTTGTCATTTTTTGTTGTTATTAATGTCATCAATTAACAGCATCTTTTGAAGAAACAAACTAGGGACCTTCAACCCTGTGATCTTTAGTCAAATGTTCTTCCACTGAGATGCACCTTACCCTGCCTACAGATCCACATGTGTTTACTCAATACAAGGGGATTTTGCTTTCAATGGAAATATTTTCAGTACAAGCACAGGTGTGCTGGTGTCAGGATTTCAAATGCTTTCCATATTATAAAACATATCTGTCAGGTTGAAAGTCAGACAATCAATTGTTCTGACTGTGTAGAATTCACAGCTCAATTGTTAAAGTGGCAATTCAATTAAGGCATCAAATTAAATTAACTGTTCACTGGTGAACTGTCTTAAGACTGTATTTTTATACCTAATAAGTATTACAACAGTTACAAACCAGTACGCTACTTTGCATACAATGTCCCCTGTCTGTGAGGCTTGTGAAATCGATTTGTGTAGAAAGCTTCCATGTCATGACTGTTGACTCTGTCAAGAGGTAAGAGGCAGAGCAGGCAGGAAGCTTTAGTCACAGCTGGATGGAGGTCACAACTAGAACCACTTCATTTACAGACTCCTTAACTGGTAGGTTCTGTGTGTCACTTTCCTCTATGATGAATGTCATTAAAATTGGGAGGATCCAGTAATATCTTATTCTTGAATAATCTTGTTACAACACTGTTATTTTACACTGTGGAGCTGATGTTCTTTGTGTGGCTTGATCTTTCAGATTCAGCATTTGTGGATTGTAGAGGGATCATCACTGACCAGCTGTGCTGCTCAACATGACCTCTCACGTTCAGAATTCAACCTTAAACTCCAAGGAGATAGATTATTTTACAAACTGCAGTAATATGATTAAAGATGTTGTGATTTGGCCTTGTTCCATTATAACCATTTCTCTGTTTGGGTTCCCTGTGTGTGTCCTGGTTCTCTGGGAGCTGTTTCAGAGACACAGGAGAGGAACCCCCATCACACCCAACGATGTCTTCATGCTCAGCCTCACACTCATGGACTTGGTGTTCTTAGGCTTCACCCCTGCTCATGTCTTTAACTTTTTGTTCTGGGACAACAAGTCTTTAATAACCTTCAGCAGTTTCACTGATGCTTTCAGTATGAGTGGTCGACCTCTGTTCATGGCCTGTATCTGTCTGGACTGCTACCTGGCTGTGGTTCATCCAATCATGTACAGAGCCAGGAAGGGTCTGACCTCCAGGGTTCTGTTGTGTGTTGTAGTGTGGGCTGTTACTCTGGCTTGTGGGTTTCAATTTAATTTTTATGATCGGTATTCCTACATCTTTATTCTGATACTGGATCTCATCTCCCTGCCCACCATCGTGTTCTGTGACTTCTTCATCCTCCGGGCTCTGAAGAGTTCGGACCCTGCAGGACGAGGCCTCCACCCCCAGAAGAAGAAAGCTCTTCAGATCATCATCAACAGCCTGGTCGTAACTGTCATCACCTACCTGCCGGTCCTGTTGGTAGTGTTTCTACTCAGTATATCACCTGACAACAGGTCAAAGTGCATAATTGACTTCACACTTTTCAGCTTGTCAAATGTAGGAAGTGTAACTATGCCTGTTCTCTACTTGAGTAATTTAGGGAAGCTGGACTTCATCTATGTTAAGTGTTGTAAGACTGGCTCGGATGTTCAGTAATGTGTGAGTGTGTGGGTAACTCTACTGGCTGTTGTTATTTACTGGTTGTCCTTGTTTTGTGGTTCTAAGGAATTGTTGTTAACTCCTGACCATTAAGGTCCATGCATGCAAAATGTAAAAGCAAAAATATGAGTAAACAATTTTCGGTGAATATTTCAGTTTTTTAGTACTATAATTGTGTTACTCACGTATATATTTTTTTTATTGATAAGAATAAGAATAGTGAAATTTAGGTTAACTTTGTTTGTATTAGTGTTGAAGATACTTTTGTGTGAATATAAGAAGGGAGAAAAGTGAACACACACATGCAGATTAGAATCATAGAACTTTCTTAACATAATCTTTACTCTGCCATTATCTTTGTTTTGATTTCCACAAACTTGTGACTCTGTTCCTGTGAATTTGTTGTGACTGACTGGATATTAAAGAGTTTATAAATGCACCCTGAAGTGTGAGTATCTTGTGGTGCTGGACTAAAGCAGAGAGCAGCAGGCTGTCACAGCTGACAGGCTGAAGGATGTCAGGAAAACCATTTGACTTTGCCCACAATAAGAAGTGTGTCAATAACAAACTCTAACATGTTGCTATGAGAGGAACACATCTATGGGGGCAGTCTTTCCATTTCTATATATATTTTATAATAATCTTTGTGAAGTTTAAACTAAAAGTGTAAACATGATCCCGCCGTGTTTAACAGGCATCATCTTCCTCTCTCCCCTATCATGTGTTGGTCTAAAGTAAAAACTCACTGTTCATTATGTTCTCTGAAACAAAAAGATAATTGGACATATTTTTAATGATCAATTCTTTACAAACAATCATGATGCTGTGTGGTTCATTTCAGCTATGTCATAAATTCTTATATTATTATTATTATTATTATTATTATTATTATTATTATTATTATTATTATTATTATTATTATTATTATTATTATCATATTCTGTATCTGAACAGAAACAGAGAAGTCAATATGTCAGGTATGGAAGCATTTCACACTGTGACACTGTTGCAGCTATACAGAGAGAACAGACTCTCATCACCTGGATGAATATGATGTAACAGAACTACAGGTGTGTTATCATGGTCTGGGGGAATACTGGATTATGATTGGCTACAGGTGTGTTATCGTGGTCTGGGGGAATACTGGATGCTGATTGGCTGCAGGTGTGCCAGGTACAGGAAGTACTTCAGGTGAACCGTCTGTCCACCAGCAAAGTTTACAGCTGCAGCTTTTACAAGACTTTAACAAGTGAGTGACTTAAGTAGTTCTTTTAAACTATTTGGGAAATTTTACTTTTCTGAATGTACTATCAGTATCAGGTAACTGACATGATATTACCCCCCCCCCCCTCACTAACACCTTGAGCTAGTTAATAAGAGCTGAACTAGTAGCCTCTGTTTCCATGGTAACAGGAGTCTCTAGCCTAGCTAGCTACTTCAGTAAGACACAGTGGCCTCTACCTGTAAATAAAACATTTAAATTCGATTTTGACACAGATTTGTTAGCTTGCTACTCTTGATGGTGTCAACTTAATCGACTATTTGGAGATGTCAACTTTGATACAATCATTTCACATCGATTTGTTATTCCAGGTCTACCTTGTTCTGAAAGTCTTCATATTGACTTAGCTGACAAGTTAGATAGTCGTCTTTTAAAACACCCAGTGACATTTTATTTTCAGTTTTTCAATTGTACACGACGTTATTACTTTTGATCTTGGTAGCATAACGCTAGCTTTAGGGCTAACAGTTCAGCCATGACAGGCAAGACGCATGAAAACACAAAATTATGTTTTATAATGGTATAAGTGGGATAATGCCCTTCTGGGTATACAATATCACCTTATACCATGGTCACTTGCCAACTTTATACATATTTATACATATACAACTTAATTTTGTGTTTTCATATGTTGCAAAAGAACTCACATTATTATGATTTATATCCACATAAAACATGGTAAACTAATAAAATTAAGAATGGACTTAGACAGCCTCGCAACTCTAGAAAAAGCACAGTTTTCCTAAGTTATTCAGGTGCAGAAGAGGCATTATAGTGCTTCCTGCAGAGATACAGGTGATCACTGGAAATATTACAACGCATATAAATGTCTTTTGTGGCAGCATAGTTTCCATGGAGAACACCAACACAGGAGGCAGGTAGGTGATGACAGTTACGACCAGGCTGTTGATGATGATCTGAAGAGCTTTCTTCTTCTGGGGGTGGAGGCCTCGTCCTGCAGGGTCCGAACTCTTCAGAGCCCGGAGGATGAAGAAGTCACAGAATACGATGGTGGGCAGGGAGATGACATACGGCCAGACAGTTCCAGGTTTGTAGAACAAGTCATCAAACATTATGAATGCCACCCCATAAGCCAGAGTAACAGCCCACACTACAACACACAACAGAACCCTGGAGGTCAGACCCTTCCTGGCTCTGTACATGAGTGGATGAACCACAGCCAGGTAGCAGTCCAGACAGATACAGGCCATGAACAGAGGTCGACCACTCATACTGAAAGCATAGAGGAAGTTAATGCCTTTTTCAAAAGTCCAGTTTTGCCAAAAGAGATAGTTGCAAACACCAAACGACACGAAACTTAAGAACACCAAGTCCATGAGTGTGAGGCTGAGCATGAAGACATCGTTGGGTGTGATGGGGGTTCCTCTCCTGTGTCTCTGAAACAGCTCCCAGAGAACCAGGACACACACAGGGAACCCAAACAGAGAGAAGATTATACTGGAACAAGCCCAAATCACAACAGGTGCAAACATGTCATTGCAGATTGTAAAATAATAATCTGTGTCCATGGAGTCGGAGGAGTTGAAGGTTGAATTCTGAATGTGAGAGGTCATGTTGAGCAGCATAGCTGGTCAGTGATGATCCCTCTACAATCCACAAATGCTGAATCTGAAAGATCAAAACACCATACAGCACTTATCAACATCTACAATGTGTCAACAACAACAACATCCTTGAACAAACTAAATCTGGACATATATTTGTGTTCTAATTTAGATTAGATTAACAGCAGAAATCGAAGACAGATATGTGATGTAATTATAACGCCGTCACGTAAACATCCAAAACCTACCTTGTTAACTCAGCAGGGTGTAAGCTTCTAGTTGTGTCTGCATCAAGACTGCAGGTTTCATTGGATTGACTCTGACAGCATCATAGGACAGTCACAACATAGGGAAATCGAGACAGGAAGACCTTAAGCAATGGGGTGTGCTAGAGCAGGGACATTCTAAAACTGTCTGTAAATATAAATGTCTTAGTTTACTGGAACATGTTTGTTTCACACAATGTATTTATGCTGCACAGTGATTTGATCTTTCAGAGTACAGGTGGATAGCCTACCCAAAGATGGTGTTCTTCCTGAGAGAGAGAGAGAGAGAGAGAGAGAGAGAGAGAGAGAGAGAGAGAGAGAGAGAGAGAGAGAGAGAGAGAGAGAAGGAGAGAGAGAGAGAGACAGAGAGAGAGGGAGAGGAAGAGACAGAGGAGAGAGAGAGACAGAGAGAGAGAGAGAGAGACAGAGAGAGGAAGAGAGAGAGAAGGAGAGAGAGAGACGGAGAGAGAGATTAATCTGGATTAATGGCAGAGGGGTCTGTCCTGGATATAGTAGGGATCAGGGTAGGATCAGTCAAAGGGCCAGAAACAATTACATCATTTAATCCCCCACCTCATCTCTCTGTTACCTCCAAGGTCTCCGGGTGACCTGAACCCAGACACACCTGTCCTCTGTTTAGAACCCAGACACACCTGCCCTCTGTTGAGAACCCAGACACACCTGTCCTCTGTTTAGAACCCAGACACACCTGTCCTCTGTTTAGAACCCAGACACACCTGTCCTCTGTTTAGAACCCAGATACACCTGTCCTCTGTTTAGAACCCAGACACACCTGTCCTCTGTTTAGAACCCAGACACACCTGTCCTCTGTTTAGAACCCAGACACACCTGTCCTCTGTTGAGAACCCAGACACACCTGTCCTCTGTTTAGAACCCAGACACACCTGTCCTCTGTTTAGAACCCAGACACACCTGTCCCCCTCAGGTGCTGGTCCTCTTTCCTGGACACAGTCTCAACCTCCACCCTCCTCTTTCAACATGACATATGTTTTATAATATGAAAAGCATTTGAAATCCTGACACCAGCACACCTGTGCACCAAGTGCTTGTACTGAAAATATTTCCATTGAAAGCATAATCACCTTGTATTGAATAACCACATGGGGATCTGTAGGCAGGGTAAGGTGCATCTCAGTGGAAGAACATTTGACTAAAGATCACAGGGTTCAGTCAACAATACATACTAGTACAACAAACAAACTATTATTGATAGAAGTTCTGACCTTTCAACATTGGAGGTGTTGGGTGGCTGAGCAGTTAAGGTTTTGGGCTATTGATCGGAAGGTTGCGAGTTTGATTCCTGGCTATGGCAACATGACAAAGTCTTTACGCTGTGGAGTTAATCCTGCAGTATCAACATCTGCCCACTAGTGAGCGAGCTAGAGCACAAATCCAACTCATTTGACCTGTAAATTGAATGAAAGGATGACAGATTGTCAAATCCCAGCAGCATCCGGTGTTCCTCTTCTGAGATGCTTTTCTTTTAACATTTACAAATCCAGTGTTTTGGTAAGTGGTGACATCCTCCTTGCTGTCATTGGCCCATCCGGTTTCAGTCACTAAATTCTCTAACCTCTCCGCTCTTAAAGAGTTTACAAAAAGTTTTTGAAGAAAACAAGTAGTTTTTCTCCTCCCTGTCTCTCTCTCCACCCTCCTTCTTTCTCATCTCCCTCTGTTTCCTCCCTCTCTCATCTCCCTCTCTCATCTCCCTCTCTCATCTCCCTCTCTCTCTTCATCTCACATTTCTCTGAGACATCAACAGTTCAACAGTGAACTCTTGCTCTCCAGATTCACTCATCCTGTCCCCTGCTGGGAGACATCTGGACCAGCAGCCTCATCATTTACCATGAACACAGATTATGCAGATTTAGTTGTCTTCAAAGAAGCGTAGATTAGAGGGGATGTTTATTTACTAGAACCAATCCTGTCAGGCTAATAGCTCTTTTATGATGTTTATGGGACAGAAATGAAATAATTGAATTGTAAATGTTCAATTGATAACAGTGAATCCTATTCTTGATTAATAATTTATTGATGAACACATTAATCTGAAAACTAGCATTCTGCAACATTCAGAGGGAATCATCCTGCCATATTTACAAATTATGTCATCAAATATTATTGCTCAAGTTAAATCCATTTATATTCTTTTTACACAAACATTTAAAAAACATTTTTTCAAAAGTTGCTAACATTTGCATAGATCTAGTTTTTTCAGCCATGTGCTTTGAGCTTCTCACAGTCTATTACAGTAATAATACAAGTTTAGTTGTGTGTGTATTAAAGGAGTGTTTGCATGAATGTATGTCAGTGTGTGTGGTTGTTGTGTGTGTATATATGAGTGTGTATGCATGAGTGTGTATGCATGAGTGTGTATGCATGAGTGTGTATGTGTGTTACTCCTCCACGCTTCACTGGCGAGACATCATTCTTACAAATTCTGTCGGAGAGAAAAGACATGCATCAGATACAGTAGTAACCATGGTTATATGGGGACATTCTACCCTGGTTATATGGGGACATCATAACATCCTGTCCTGATTACTGGTTAAACCCAGTATTAAGTCCTAACTCGGGACACTACGAGCACAAGTGACTAGTTACCTTCAAAGTCCACTGTTCCGTCTCCATTGTTATCTGCTTCCTGGACAATGGCATCGATCTCCCTCCGAGCCATGTGCTCTCCCATCAGTTTGGTCATGGCAGAGCGCAGCTCCTCCGTGGTGATCTCTCCATCCCCGTCCATGTCAAACTGGACACAAGGAAACAAGCACAGCCACTTCCTGTTAGTGTTCAGGAGGATCATTCAGGGAGCACCAGGGAGAGAGAACTGAAGCCTTAAGCCACATGAACGCAGCAATGAATAAAGTATTCTGAATTAACACAGTGCTAGCATCATGCTAGTGTCATGCTAGTATCATGCTAGTGTCATGCTAGTGTCATGCTAGTGTCATGCTAGCATCATGCTAGTGTCATGCTAGCCTCATGCTAGTGTCATGCTAGTGTCATGCTAGCGTCATGCTAGCATCATGCTAGTGTCATGCTAGTGTCATGCTAGCATCATGCTAGTGTCATGCTAGTGTTGTGCTAGCATCATGCTAGTCACATGCTAGTGTCATGCTAGCATCATGCTAGTGTCATGCTAGCCTCATGCTAGTGTCATGCTAGTGTTGTGCTAGCATCATGCTAGTGTCATGCTAGTGTCGTGCTAGTGTCATGCTAGTCTCATGCTAGTGTCATGCTAGCCTCATGGTAGTCTTATGAACAAGTGTGTTCATAAGTGAGGTGTGTTCCTCACCTCCTTGAATGCATCTTTCAGCTCCTTCAGTCCAATCATGCCTGCTGTCTCTGCCAACAGTTTAGGAGCCATCAGCTCCACAAAGTCCTCAAAGTCCACCCTGCCTCCAACTGGGACACCAGAACAGGATGGACACATCAACATTCACACTGCGGCCAGGTAACTGGAGGATGTCTTGAGGGATAGTGGGTAAGGGCCTCTAGCTTGAGTTTAGAGGGAGGGGTACAGACAGACAGGTGGGTAGTGAGACAGACTGGTGGGTAGAGAGACAGACAGTTAGAGGTCAGAGAGAGGGGTAGAGAGACAGACAGTTAGAGGTCAGAGAGAGGGGTAGAGACTGGAGGAACTCACGGTTCATGTTGATGTTTTGGCTCAGTTCGATCAGCTCCATCTCTGTGGGCATGTATCCCATGGTCCTCATCAGGTTTCCCAGGTCTTTGCAGCTGATCAGACCGTCCTTGTCCTTGTCAAACTCTGTAAACGCCTCCCTCAGCTCTGCACACAGGCAGACACGCACATGAAGCTTCACCAATATGATATCTACTGCAGTGTCACCAATATACTGCAGTGTCACCAATATTATAATTAACGTCTACAAAATCTCCAATATTACAACAAACATCTACAAAATCTTCTATATTCTCTTTAAATAATAATTTTGCATTGAAATAAAGCAGGTTTAAACATTGTTGAAACCGTTTACCTTCAATTTCATCCTCTGCCAGTTGTCTTTCCTGCAAGCACAACACGGTGATTAAACCATTTAATTATGTAATATTAGATTGTGGATGTTAAAATGTGTCTTTTTTGTATTATGGACAAAGAAGATATGTGTTTCTGTACAACACACGTTACTGCACCATTTCCCTTTGGCAAACATGACTAGTGTGACTCGGATTTTAGAGATGAGATTGGACAAGTTCCAGTCCAGAACACATGCTGCCATGTGTCCTAATACAGGAGATTATGCTCTTAAATCAAATAGCCATTTCTACACGCAAGGTTACATCTGAAAAAAAAATAACTCTGCTCTTAACTGAACAACACAACACCTACTCTTTATCTTCTAACTGCGAGATCTTAATATACGCAACATCTTTTCAGTTATGATAACAATGTTGGGGTGGACAGGTACGTCTAGACAGGTGTGTACAGGTGTGTCTAGTCAGGTGAGTTCTGTTTTCACACTTACAATGTTCTTTCCTCCTCTCAGGAAGATGCAGGCTGCTCCAAGACTCATGTCTGCAGGAGGAAGAAAGGAGGAGGAGCGGAGGAGGAGCGGAGGAGGAGAGGAGGAGGAGAGGAGGAGGAGAGGAGGTGGAGAGGAGGAGGAAAGGAAAAGGAGCGGAGGAGGAGAGGAGGAGGAAAGAAGGACGAGAGGATGTGGAGAGGAGGTGCGGAGGAGAGGAGGTGGAGGAGGAGAGGAGAGGAGGGGGAGGAGAGGAGGTGAGGTAGAGAAAGCAAGAGGAGGTGAGGTTAGGGGAAGAAGAGGAAGATGAAGAGGAGAGGTGGAAGAGAGGGTAAATGAGGAGAACAGGAGGATGAAAACCAGAGGAAGAGAAGAGGGAGGTTAGACAAGGTACTGATGGTGTGTGAGGAGAGAGGATGACATGGATTACAGCTGGAGGAGGAAGCACTCTGCAGGATTGAACAGTTGCTTCCACACACAAACAGCAAAACTAAATGGTGAACATGGCACTATTATCTGGCTTTCCAGTATGAAAATCGAATTTTCTGTCAGTTGTTTTGGTCTGATAAAAACCATACATATATTAATAAAAGGATATGTTATTTACATACAAAACTTGCTGATTTGCCTTTAAATACATTTGTGTCATGTAATTGTAAAAAATATATTTAAGAAAAGAAACAATGCAAAATACTGTCTGGAAGTTCCACATACCGTCTGTGTTTCTGAGCGTGATGTTAGACTGTCTCCACTGTCTCTCTGGTCGATCTCCAAGTCTGCCTGTCTCTGTTCTCTGTGTGTCTCTCCTCTCTCTGTCTCTCCTCTCTCTGTCTCTCCTCTGTGTCTCTCTTTCCTCTCTGTGTCTCTCCTCTCTGTCTCTCTCCTCTCTGTGTCTCTGTTCTCTGTGTCTCTCTCCTCTCTGTGTCTCTCTTTCCTCTCTGTGTCTCTCTTTCCTCTCTGTGTCTCTCTCTTCTCTGCGTCTCTCCTCAGGCTGGGGTAGACCTCGACTGACCAGCAGGGAGGGGGCTGAGTGTGTGTGTGTTTGTATGTGTATGTGTTTGTATGTGTGTGTGTGTTTGTATGTGTGTGTGTCCCCATGAAGGCAGGTCAAACATAATGATCTAACTGGATAAAGCTGCTAAATCATGGTGATAATCTGTTTCAAATGATTGGTTTGACAGTCATTTAGTTATGGAAAATGACATCATCATGGTTAAGGATGTTTGTGTCTGTCAGAACATACAGATGTGCACAAACATGACCAGAACATGATGAGTGAATGATGAAAACCATGACAAGATTATGCAGATTAATTTCCCTTGTTTAACTTAATATTACGCTTTGAGAAACATAATGATAACAAATTATCAAAACAGTCTATCACCAGTAAATAATGACTGTTTGTTTAGTGCTGATATATTTATGTTTAATGTCTTTACGCAGGAAGTGAATCTGCATGTGTTTGTGGATGGAAAGAACATTCAGGAGATGTTGATTAACCCTCTCTGTGATGTGTTCAGGGTCCGAGGTGCCCTTCACCAAACTGACCCTCCCTCTCTGTGATGTGTTCAGGGTCCGAGGTGCCCTTCACCAAACTGACCCTCCCTCTCTGTGATGTGTTCAGGGTCCGAGGTGCCCTTCACCAAACTGACCCTCCCTCTCTGTCCTCTTATGTAAAATCATCAAAAATCTGTTTGCATAAGAGATGTAATCTGAGGCTTTGAACCAACAGATTTCACTTGAATCTTTCTCTCTTTGCTGTGATGAGGCAGCGTGAGCTTATGTAAAGTCCTGGACAGGGGTGAGTGGGGGGCAGGGGGATTGTGTGTGTGTTTGAGAGGAGTGTGTGTGAGTATGTGCTTGTGCATGTGTGTGTAAATTTGAGGGGCATAAAATAAAGTCAAATCAAGTGGTGGAGCAGGTGAAACATGTAGTAATGAATATGAGGAAGCTGTGAGCTGAATATCAGGAAGAACATTTACAGGGTTTAGGAAGGATCTGCTGAATCAAGGTCAGGTTGATGTCGTGTCATGAAGAGCAGGGATTGGACAGGACAGAAGAGCAGGGATTGGACAGGACAGAAGAGCAGAGATTGGACAGGACAGAAGAGCAGGGATTGGACAGGACAGAAGAGCAGAGATTGGACAGGACAGAAGAGCAGGGATTGGACAGGACAGAAGAGCAGAGATTGGACAGGACAGAAGAGCAGGGATTGGACAGGACAGAAGAGCAGAGATTGGACGGGACAGAAGCCTAAACTGCACTCTGATTACACAACTGGATAAAGACCAGAACTCAAATGTTTTAAAGTACAAAGTCAGTAAACAGACAAAAAAAAAGAAGACTTTTTTAAGACTCGTTGGGGTGTTCCTCAACTGAGAAGCAATGTCTGAATCAAAAGTTAAAGTGTGTCAAGATGGACCTTTATGGAATATATAAAGTCACTCATAACTATAATTCCTCCTGCTTCCAGATGCAGCAGGCTGCTGTGTTACTCTAAGCAAGATCATGCAGATGGGGCAGATGGGGCAGATTGAGTGCTGCACTATACTTTACTTTGCTGATGCAAACTGTAATTTCCCCACTGCGGGACAAATAAAGGATTATTTTATTTTATGAGGGGGGTTGGTGGGGGCAGGTGGGGGGAAATGGGGGCAGGGAAACTGCAGTAGGATGGAGCAAAGAACACAGTTTGGCATCTTCCTATAATGTTTATGTCATGCCACTAGCTGCCTTTAATGGTAACATCATACAACAAGAGATTACGCTGATCTGATTAGGAGAGCAAAGCAAAGAGCAACTTGTGTGTGTGTGTGTGTGTGTGTTGACATCTGCTCTGTACATGCTTGTCTGTGTGTGGTGACGTCATAAATTTCTGTGTCACACACCTGTAGTTCAAACTTCCTGTTTGTTTGTTTGGTTGACAGTTTTCATTGGCTGTAAAGGACAAACGGATCGGAATATCAAAAATCCCCAAAATTCATGAATTCAATTCAATTCAAATCGATGTTAAAATCTTTATCATAAAATTGACCATACAGCTCTAAAGTTACGCAGGTAAACACAAGAGTGTCTGTAAAATGACTAAATGACCAACATTGACCTGTTGATGACCAGTTAGATTTGAAGAGTTTGTCCTCTTCTGGTGTTTAAAGATAAATAAAGATTACAAAAGATAAATAAAGATGAATCCTTCTTTCCTAAATCAGGTGGGCGGGGCTTCATCAAGCGTAGATGAAGAGTTACTGTTTCCGGTTCCGGTCTGCTACCGCCTCGCGCCGCCATCATGAAAAACTGAAACACGAAGAAAAGAAAAGATGGAGAAACTGACATGAAATAACGGTTAATGTGACCGGAATGACAGAGCAGCGCCGGGAGCGGGTCAGGGTTAGAGGGTCAGAGGGTCTGAAATACTGGGACCCGAAATAAACTGATGAGCTGTTTCACCTCCCGGTGTTACTGAGGAGATTTAAACACCGACAGGAGAGCTAACAGAGCTAGCAGCTACATGCTAACAGCAGGAGGAGGAGGATGAAAACACTGTGATGCTGCTGTGCTGAAGATCTAAGAAGAGAGAGACAGAGAGAGGGAGACAGAGAGAGGGAGGGAGGGAGATATAGAGGGAGAGAGATAGAGGGAGATCAGTATATTTCATCTTAGATCAGTCAGCTAGCTCTCAGCTGGCTCCAGTGGATCCCAGATCACGGTAAGATCATCCATCATTCATCCTGATGTTGGCTGGGTTAGAGAGTTAGTTTTGGAGCTAAACTGTCAGATATCACCTGGCTTAGTGATGTCTGCTGTCTGCTGTCTGTCTGCTGTCTGTCTGTCTGATAACCTGTTATGTTCTTAACATGCAGGACCACAGATAGCCTGGTAGTGTTCTCTCTGACTGATGTCTTAGCTAGCAGACAGACAGGCAGACATACAGACAGACAGACAGGCACCAGGCTGCACCTTAGTACAAGCCTCAGTAGTCAGGACAGTAGCTGTCATCTCTCACCAGCAGGATATGCTGGAGTTATTTATCCTCAGATAACTGGAGCAGCTACAGTGTGTCTGGATAGTTACACCCACATTTCACTCACCTACAACTGTGAACCTGCCAGGACATTGTCATTAGTAACCTGTATGGGAAGTAGCTCTCCTCTTGAAGCGAGGTTGCGAACATCAAGATTCGTAGCTTGAAATGGAAACGTTTTCATGTGAAATATTTTCTGCCCATCATGGATCCATGTTGTGTGGCTGCTGCTTCTGAAACTAATGACTTCTGCTTTGTCAAACCGCTTCAAGCTCTTCTTACTGCACAACCTGTTGTCAAGTCACTTAAAAACATTTGCCTCATATAAAGATGCATGCAGAGGCTGCATACAGTGTATTTAACCACATTTAGAATGAAAATAGACCAGTTTATTCAGTGGAAGCATGATTATCAGGTATGTTGAAGCAGAGGCCCCTGAGGATCAGGACTGACCCCCCTGAGGCTGGACTGACTCAGGAGCTAAGCTAGACCCCTGGGTTCTGCTGCTGTGGTTCTGAGAGAGAGAGTTCTGCTGCTGTGGTTCTGAGTGTTCTGCAGGTGTGGTTCTGAGAGTTCTGCAGGTGTGGTTCTGAGAGTTCTGCAGGTGTGGTTCTGAGAGTTCTGCAGGTGTGGTTCTGAGTGTTCTGCAGGTGTGGTTCTGAGAGTTCTGCAGGTGTGGTTCTGAGAGTTCTGCAGGTGTGGTTCTGAGAGTTCTGCAGGTGTGGTTCTGAGAGTTCTGCAGGTGTGGTTCTGAGAGTTCTGCAGGTGTGGTTCTGAGAGTTCTGCAGGTGTGGTTCTGAAAGTTCTGCAGGTGTGGTTCTGAGAGTTCTGCAGGTGTGGTTCTGAGAGTTCTGCAGGTGTGGTTCTGAGAGTTCTGCAGGTGTGGTTCTGAAAGTTCTGCAGGTGTGGTTCTGAGAGTTCTGCAGGTGTGGTTCTGAGAGTTCTGCAGGTGTGGTTCTGAGTGTTCTGCAGGTGTGGTTCTGAAAGTTCTGCTGGTGTGGTTCTGAGAGTTCTGCAGGTGTGGTTCTGAGAGTTCTGCAGGTGTTGTGTTACCAGGCAGGGGTGAGGAGCAGCTCTCAGGATGCTGAGATGGACTGTAGACATGAGGGGGGAGGGGAGGACCCAGAGAGGCTGTCTGTCTATTTATGTCTCTCTGTCTCTCTCCCACCCTCTCTCTCCCTCTCCCTCTCTGTCTACTTCCCTCTCTCTCTCCCACCCTCTCTCTCCCTCTCTGTCTACTTCCCTCTCTCTCTCTCCCACCCTCTCTCTCCCTCTCTGTCTACTTCTGTCTCTCTCTCCCACCCTCTCTCACCCTCTCTGTCTACTTCCCTCTCTCTCTCTCCCACCCTCTCTCTCCCTCTCTCTCTCTCCCACCCTCTCTCACCCTCCCTGTCTACTTCTGTCTCTCTCCCACCCTCTCTCTCCCTCTCTCTCTCTCCCACCCTCTCTCACCCTCTCTGTCTACTTCCCTCTCTCTCTCTCTCCCACCCTCTCTCTCCCTCTCTCTCTCTCCCACCCTCTCTAACCCTCCCTGTCTACTTCTGTCTCTCTCTCCCACCCTCTCTCACCCTCCCTGTCTACTTCTGTCTCTCTCCCACGCTCTCTCTCCCTCTCTGTCTACTTCTGTCTCTCTCCCACCCTCTCTCCCTCTCCGTCTACTTCCCTCTCTCTCTCCCTCTCTGTCTGCTAAGATGGGGAGTATTATGGTCTGCACGGTAACTAGTGTGTCCTTCCCTGGAGACAGAGCGCTTCTAGACGGCAGTATGATGGGGCTGTCCTCTGGCCTGTGTAGGAGGCACTCAAGAGGTGTGTGCAGGTAACCACAGATGCAGAAGAAGTAGATCATATTTATGTGTGTGTGTGTGTGTGTGTGTGTGAGCAGGCGCTGGTCATGCCTCTAAGTGTGCGGGCGGGCAGCCTGAAGGACCCTGAGGTGGCTGAGCTCTTCTACAGGGACGACCCAGAGAAGCTGTTCACCGACCTCAGGGAGATCGGCCATGGCAGCTTCGGGGCGGTGTACTTTGTAAGATACCGGGGGTGGGGAGGGGGCAGAGGGAGGGGGCAGCGGGGAGGGGGCAGCTCAGGATCTGGGACTGGAGCCATTATGTGGGGCAGACATCAGACACAAGGCTGGGGGGAGGGGGGGGGGCAGGGTTAAAGGGAGGTGGTCTGAGATGAGGATGAGGGCAGAGCAGGCCAGAGGAGATGGAGGGAGAGAGGGAATGTAGGAAGAACAGGATAAAGAGACAGAGGGGGGAGAGACAGAGAGAGGGGGAGGGAGAGAGACAGAGAAACACAGGGAGGGAGAGAGGGGGAGGGAGAGAGACAGAATCACAGGGAGGGAGAGAGAGGGGGAGGGAGAGAGACAGAAACACAGGGAGGGAGAGAGAGGGGGAGGGAGAGAGAGAGACAGAAACACAGGGAGGGAGAGAGCCAAGGAGAGAAAGAGACAGATGGGGGGAGGGAAGGCGAGAGATGGAGAGAGGGGTGAGGGAGAGGGTGGGGGAGGGGGGATGGCGAGAGACAGAGAGAGGGGGGAGGGAGAGAGAAGCAGGCTTGTCTTGCTGCTCCCAGGCCTGTGTGAACCCTGTTAACCCTGTCCTGCCTCCTGATAGGCTCATGACATCCGTACCAATGAGGTGGTGGCCATCAAGAAGATGTCCTACAGTGGCAAGCAGTCCAGTGAGGTAAGCTGCCTCAACACCTCTCCTCCTCCTCCTCTTCATCCTCCTCTTCTCTCCTTCCTCCTCCTCTCCTCTGCCTCTAATCTCCCCTCCTCCTCCTGTCCTCTCCAGAAATGGCAGGACATCATTAAGGAGGTGAAGTTCCTCCAGCGGCTTCGACACCCCAACACAGTGGAGTATCATGGCTGCTACCTGAGAGAGCACACTGCATGGGTGAGTACACACACACACACACACACCACACACACACACACACCACACGCACACACCACACGCACACACACCACACACACACCCCCCTCTGTGTGTGCTTTCCCTGAGTGTGTGTCCTCCCCTCAGCTGGTGATGGAGTACTGCCTGGGTTCAGCATCAGACCTGCTGGAGGGTGAGTTAGCTGACCTATGTTAACATACAGCTGACCTTCCTGCTCTGTGATTGGTCTGACCTTCCTGCTCTGTGATTGGTCTGACCTCCCTGCTCTGTGATTGGTCTGACCTCCCTGCTCTGTGATTGGTCTGACCTCCCTGCTCTGTGATTGGTTGGTTCAGTCCACAAGAAGCCACTCCAAGAAGAGGAAATAGCGGCCATTACCCATGGTGCACTGCAGGGCCTGGTGTACCTTCACTCTCACAACATGATTCACAGGTACACAACCTGTCTACCTGTCTACCTGTCTCTCTACCTGTACACAACCTGTCTACCTGTCTACCTGTCTCTCTACCTGTACACAACCTCTCTACCTGTCTACCTGTCTCTCTACCTGTACACAACCTCTCTACCTGTCTACCTGTCTCTCTACCTGTACACAACCTGTCTACCTGTCTACCTGTCTCTCTACCTGTACACAACCTGTCTACCTGTCTCTCTACCTGTACACAACCTCTCTACCTGTCTACCTGTCTCTCTACCTGTACACAACCTCTCTACCTGTCTACCTGTCTCTCTACCTGTACACAACCTCTCTACCTGTCTACCTGTCTCTCTACCTGTACACAACCTGTCTACCTGTCTACCTGTCTCTCTACCTGTACACAACCTCTCTACCTGCCCGCCCTGCGTGAGGGGGACTAGTGCTGTCTGTCTGGCTGTGCTGTCTGTGCTGGCTGTCTGTGTTGGCTGTGCTGTCTGTGCTGTCTGTGCTAGCTTAGCCAGGTGTAACTGTGTCCTCTGTCTCTCAGGGATGTGAAGGCAGGGAACATCCTGCTGACTGAACCTGGACAGGTCAAGCTGGGAGACTTTGGCTCCGCCTCCATCTTGGCACCAGCTAACTCCTTTGTGGGCACTCCTTACTGGTGAGGCCGCCTCCCCCTTCCTTCCTTCCTTCCTTCCTTCCTCCCCCTCTTCCTCCCTCCCCCCTCCTCACCTGCTGTGCCCCTCTCTCTTCCCAGGATGGCTCCAGAGGTGATCCTAGCCATGGATGAGGGCCAGTATGATGGCAAGGTGGATGTGTGGTCCCTGGGTATCACCTGCATAGAGCTGGGTAAGAACACCTCACCTGTGTGTGAGTGGGATGGGGTCAGGGGGAGCTCCTGGTATCTGACAGCCAGGGTGAGTGGTGCTGCTGGGATGGGGTCAGGGGGAGCTCCTGGTATCTGACAGCCAGGGTGAGTGGTGCTGCTGGGATGGGGTCAGGGGGAGCTCCTGGTATCTGACAGCCAGGGTGAGTGGTGCTGCTGGGATGGGGTCAGGGGGAGCTCCTGGTATCTGACAGCCAGGGTGAGTGGTGCTGATCACACCAAGTCAACTTCTTTACTTCCATTTTTTTCCTCAGGTTAAAATTATCCTCTCTCTTTCTCTGTCTTTGTCTCTGTGTTCCCTCCCTCCCCCCTCTCTCCCTCCCCCCTCCCTCCCCCTCCTCCCCCCTGCAGCTGAGAGAAAGCCTCCTCTGTTTAACATGAATGCTATGAGTGCCTTATATCACATCGCCCAGAACGAGAGTCCTGTTCTGCAGTCCAACCACTGGTAAGCACTGACCTCTGACCTCTTAATGACCTGCCGACCCTGAGCTGATCCCCTGACCTCTGGTCACCTGACCTCTGGTCACCTGACCTCTGATCACCTGAACTCTGGTCACCTGACCTCTGATCACCTGACCTCTGATCACCTGACCTCTGGTTACCTGACCTCTCTGTGTCTCCAGGTCTGATTACTTCCGGAACTTTGTGGGTTCTTGTCTGCAGAAGCTCGCCCCGGACAGACCTACCTCTGATGTGCTGCTCAAGGTATCCTGGCAACAGTATCCAGGATACAGGCTGTCACACGTCCAGACTGTAGATGTTCACCTGTCTCTGCCATTGTCTCTCCTCTCTTCCTCCCTCTTCCTCCCTCCCTGGCTCCTCCTCCTCCCTCCCTGGCTCCTCCTCCTCCCTCTCTGGCTCCTCCTCCTCCCTCCCTGGCTCCTCCTCCCTGCAGCATCACTTCCTGTGCCGGGAGCGTCCAGTTACCGTGGTGATGGACCTGATCGCCCGCACCAAGGATGCGGTGAGAGAGCTGGACAACCTGCAGTACCGCAAGATGAAGAAGATCCTGTTTCATGAGGCTCTGACTGAGCCTGCCCCAGAGGGAGGGGAGGAGGAGGAGGTGAGGAGGGGAGGGGAGAGGAGGAGGGGAGGAGGAGTCTAAACAAGCTCTTCTTTTTTGAGCCTGGTGTGTGATGTGTGTGATGTGTGTGATGTGTGACGTGTGTGATGTGTGTGATGTGTGTGTCCTCGCCCCTCCAGGATGTTGAACAGTACATGCTGAGGACCGGGACAGTGAACAGTATGGAGAGCTCCCATTCGCTGCCGTCCATGTCCATCAGTGCCAGTTCCCAGAGCAGCTCAGTGAACAGCCTGGCTGACGGCTCTGATGACAGTGGGGAGATGGCCATGATGCAGGAGGGGGAGCACACTGTGAGCTCCAACAGCTCTGTGCTGCACCAGCCTCTGGTCAGTCTGGTCTGGGGGGGGAGGGGGGGGGTTGAGAGAGCGAGAGAGAGAGAGAGAGAGAGAGAGAGAGAGAGAGAGAGTCCTTCAGTCGTCAGGTGTTGCTAGTCTAATCAGTTACTAACAGGTCCCCCCCCCCTTCAGAGCCATGACAACATCTATGACGACCCGTACCAGCCAGAGCTGCAGGAGCCCCCCCCCTCCTCTGGGGGTGGCGGGGGCCGGCGGCGCCGGGGGCGGGACCACTTTGCTACCATCCGGACGGCGTCGCTGGTGACACGGCAGATCCAGGAGCACGAGCAAGGCTCCGCCCTCAGGGAGCAGATGTCTGGGTAAGGATGCATGATGTCATCACGTGATGTCATCATCAGGCGCCTCATGCCTCAGTCAGAGAGACTTCCTGACACAGTCTGGAAGGTGACTGTCAGCTAGCTGCCATCGTGTGTTCTAGAGTGTTCTGGTGTGTTCTAGAGTGTTCTGATGGGTTCTGCTGGGTTCTGCTGGGTTCTCCAGGTATAAGCGCATGAGGAGGCAGCATCAGAAGCAGTTGATGGGTCTGGAGAACAAGCTGAAGGCTGAGATGGACGAACACCAGCTGAGACTGGACAAGGAGCTGGAGAACCAGAGGAACAGCTTCTCTGGAGAGGGAGACAAGCTGAGCAAGAAACACCAGGCCATCCTGGAGAAGGAGGTGAGGGGGGAGGTGAGGGGGGAGGTGAGGGGGGAGGTGAGGGGGGAGGTGAGGGGGGAGGTGAGGGGGGAGGAGCTGTGATGCTTCTGTGGTGGTTGCCATGGTTGGGTTAGGGTTAGGGTTATGTTATGCTGCTTGTGTGTGCTGGTTGTGTGCTGGTTGCCATGGTTGTGTGCTGGTTGCCATGGTTGGGTTAGGGTTAGGGTTATGTTATGCTGCTTGTGTGTGCTGGTTGTGTGCTGGTTGCCATGGTTGTGTGCTGGTTGCCATGGTTGCATGCTGGTTGCCATGGTTGCGTGCTGGTTGCCATGGTTGTGCTGCTTGTTATTTTCAGACCAAGGCTGCTCTGGCAGAGGAGAAGAAGTTCCAGCAGCACATCCTGACTCAGCAGAAGAAAGAAGTCAGCAGCCTGCTGGACAACCAGAAGAGGCAGTACAGGCAGAGGAAGGAGCAGCTGAAAGAGGTGACCTCTGACCTCCTCACATGGAACCTCCTGTCTGTCCTCCTGCCCTCTGACCTCCTGCACTCTGACCCCCTGACCTCCTGCCCTCTGACCTCCTGCACTCTGACCTCCTGCCCTCTGACCCCCTGCCCTCTGACCTCCTGCCCTCTGACCTCCTGCCCTCTGACCTCCTGCTCTCTGACCTCCTGCCCTCTGACCCCCTGCCCTCTGACCTCCTGCACTCTGACCTCCTGCCCTCTGACCTCCTGCACTCTGACCCCCTGCCCTCTGACCTCCTGCCCTCTGACCTCCTGCCCTCTGACCTCCTGCTCTCTGACCTTTAACCCTGGTGCTTGTGCAGGAGCTGAATGAGAACCAGTCGACCCCTAAGAGGGAGAAGCAGGAGTGGCTAGTCCAGCAGAAGGAGTGTTTGCAGCAGCTGCATGCGGAGGAGGAGGCTGCGTTACTACGGAGACAGAGACAGTACTACGAGCTGCAGAGCCGACAGTACAAGAGGAAGATGCTCCTGGCCAAACACAACCTGGAGCAGGACCTGCTGAGAGAGGTGTGAGAACACACACACACACACACACACACAACCTGGAGCAGGACCTGCTGAGAGAGGTGTGAGAACACACACACACACACACACACACACAACCTGGAGCAGGACCTGCTGAGAGAGGTGTGAGAACACACACACACACACACACACACACAACCTGGAGCAGGACCTGCTGAGAGAGGTGTGAGAACACACACACACACACACACACAACCTGGAGCAGGACCTGCTGAGAGAGGTGTGAGAACACACACACACACACAACCTGGAGCAGGACCTGCTGAGAGAGGTGTGAGAACACACACACACACACAACCTGGAGCAGGACCTGCTGAGAGAGGTGTGAGAACACACACACACAACCTGGAGCAGGACCTGCTGAGAGAGGTGTGAGAACACACACACACACACACAACCTGGAGCAGGACCTGCTGAGAGAGGTGTGAGAACACACACACACACACAACCTGGAGCAGGACCTGCTGAGAGAGGTGTGAGAACACACACACACACACACAACCTGGAGCAGGACCTGCTGAGAGAGGTGTGAGAACACACACACACAACCTGGAGCAGGACCTGCTGAGAGAGGTGTGAGAACACACACACACACACAACCTGGAGCAGGACCTGCTGAGAGAGGTGTGAGAACACACACACACACACAACCTGGAGCAGGACCTGCTGAGAGAGGTGTGAGAACACACACACACACACACACAACCTGGAGCAGGACCTGTTGAGAGAGGTGTGAGAACACACACACACACAACCTGGAGCAGGACCTGCTGAGAGAGGTGTAAGAACACACACACACACACAACCTGGAGCAGGACCTGCTGAGAGAGGTGTGAGAACACACACACACACACACACACGCAACCTGGAGCAGGACCTGCTGAGAGAGGTGTGAGAACACACACACACAACCTGGAGCAGGACCTGCTGAGAGAGGTGTGAGAACACACACACACACACACAACCTGGAGCAGGATCTGCTGAGAGAGGTGTGAGAACACACACACACACACACACACACACACACAACCTGGAGCAGGACCTGCTGAGAGAGGTGTGAGAACACACACACACACACACAACCTGGAGCAGGACCTGCTGAGAGAGGTGTGAGAACACACACACACACACTGTACACACACTGTACACACACTGTACACACACACACACACACCATACACACTCACCATCACTGAGCCGGTGTGTGTTCCTCCTGCAGGACCTGAATAAGAAGCAGACCCTGAAGGATCTGGAATGTGCCATGTTGCTGCGTCATCATGAGTCCACCCAGGAGCTGCAGGCTCGCCAGCTGGCCTGTGTGCAGCACACCAGGGCGGAGCTGATCCGCACGCAGCACCACACCGAGCTCACCAACCAGATGGAGTACAACAAGCGCAGGGAGCACGAGCTGAGGCAGAAGCACGCTGTGGAGGTCAGACAGCAGCCCAAGAGCCTGAAAGTGAGTCAGACCTCCCACACCGTGACCTCAGGGGAGGAGCCAGGAGCTGGGGGGGAGGGGCCAGGAGCTGAGGGGGAGGAGCCAGGAGCTGGGGGCGAGGAGAGGGGGTGTGAATGTGAATCAGAGAAAATGAAGGATGGAGGCAAGAAGCTGGGTGAAGGAGAGGAGGGAGGAGGTGTAGAAGGAGAGGATGGAGGAGATGTAGAAAGAGAGGAGAGAGGAGGTGTAGTGGGAACAGAAGAGATTAGACAGATGAGGGTAGATGAAGGGAAGGTAGAGAAGGAGGGAGAGAGAGAGGAAGAGAAGGAGGGAGAGAGAGATGTGGAGAAGGAGGGAGAGAAGGAGGAAGAGAGAGAAGGAGAGAGAGAAGAAGAGAGAGAGGTGGAGAAGGCCCAGACTGAAGCCCAGGATAAGGAAGGAAATATGGAGGAGGAGCAAAGAGGAGCAGAGGGGGGGCTGTGGGAGGTGGAGGGGGGGCTGTGGGAGGGAGAGGAGGGTGGACAGACAGAGTCTGATGAAGAGGAGGGCTTTCAGGAGGAGGGCAGGGGTGTAGCTGACGGCTGTCCGTCAGAAATAAGCTCCTCCCACTCCCTGGAAAGGAGGCGTGTCCGTCAGAACCAGATGGATGATTTGTCAGAGTTCTATTTCCCAGACACCCTAGAAGAGCTGGAGGCCCCTCCTCCCTCCCCTCCCCCTGTCCTTTCCTCCATCCCCTCTTTCTTGTCTCACTCCATCTGTCTTCTCCTCTCCCTGTCTGCTGCCGTCCAGCCCTCCATCCTCACCCTCCTCCTCCTCACCATCTTCCTCCTCTCCCTGCGTCGCTCCCCTCCCCTCCCCTCTGTGGCCTCCCTCCTGCTCTCCTCTGAGCTGGCCCTCCTGGCCCTCTTCTTCTCCTACCTGTTCCTGCGCTCGCTGTGCTCTCTGTCCTTCTCCTCCTACCTGTCTCTGTCTCTGTGGGGCTGTGGCCTGTTCAGCCTGGGCCTGTCTGTCAGCCTGGGCCTCTACTATGTACCTGTGGCCCTGATCTCAGCCTCCCTGCTCAGCTCCCCCTCCCTCTTCCTGTCCCTCTACCTGCTGGTGGTGCTGGTGGTGCGTCCGGCCCGGGTCTTCCTCCAGAGCGCCCCCCGCAGGCTGAGCCGGCTGTGGATGCGTGTCCTGTTCCGTCTGCCCCGCCCCCTGTTCGCTGTGTACCAGTCCCTCCTGGGGGGGCAGGCGGAGCGCAGCCTGTACCACATGTTCCCCAAGGCTGGACGCAACTGGGGGGTGCGTCAGTCCAGGATCCCTGTGCCCCTGCGGAGCCTGCCTCCACAGTACCAGGCCCGCTGCCGGCCCCCGTCCCCCCTGGCCCTGGCCCTCCTCTGGGCACGCCGCTTCCTGCGGAGGCCCCTGGGGGTGCTGGCAGACCTGGCTAACTCCATGGTGCTGCGTGTGGCAGGCCGGGTCCTAACAGAGCTGCCCCCCCGCTGCCTGCTGGGCCTCCGAGCTCTGGGGCTGCTGAGGGAGGAGAGACCCAGCCGCCTGCCTCGTCTGCTGCCTCTCCAAGAGAGGAGGAGGAGGGAGAGGGAGAGGAGGGAGAGGCAGAGCAGGGAGAGGCACAGGAGGAGCAGAGGAGAGGAGGGGAGGTGGGAGTGTGGCCTGAGGAGGTCCCAGTCTGGGAGGAGTGTGAGGAGCAAGGTCAGACCTTGGAGATGAGAGAGGAGGAGAGGAGGAGCAAGGTCAGATCTTGGAGATGAGAGAGGAGGAGGAGTGTGTCTGTGTGTGTGTGTGTGTTTGTTATCTCGGGGTCATATTGTTGCAGCAGTGTTCATATTGTTGCAGCAGTGTTCATATTGTTGCAGCAGTGTTCATATTGTTGCAGCAGTGTTCATATTGTTGCAGCAGTGTTCATATTGTTGCAGCAGTGTTCATATTGTTGCAGCAGTGTTCATATTGTTGCAGCAGTGTTCATATTGTTGCAGCAGTGTTCATATTGTTGCAGCAGTGTTCATATTGTTGCAGCAGTGTTCATATTGTTGCAGCAGTGTTCATATTGTTGCAGCAGTGTTCCTGTCACCCTGCTGACCCCAGATCTGCTCAGGTCAGACTGGGAGCTCAGATCAACCAAACTAGACAGGTGCAGCCTAACCTACACACGGCCCGATGTGATTGGCTGTTTAAGGCTTGTGGTGCCAAAGCTGTGTCACACTGAGCTCCGCCCCCAGGAAACAGCCTGATCACTATTGTGCTTTTTGTAAAAGTTTTAAATGCTCTTTTACTATTCGTTTGGTTCTTAATTCTTAAGACGATATATTTGGTTATTGTTTAGACCACGTTTGTGCAATCTTTTGATTTTCTTTTGTCTTTTCTTTTGAAGTCTTAAGATTTCTAAAAGTCTTTTTTTGTGCTGTGTTAGCAAGTTGCTGTCACAGGTGCTCCTTAGTGATCGTTGTCGTGCCGATAGTTGCCACAGACCTCCAGCTCTGGAGGAACAACACTAATGGCTGTTGGGCTGTAGCCATGACGACACCAGAGATTACAGAGCACTCTGCTAACACAGAGACTGCCACATGATTTATTGTTCTAAAAGCAATAACCCTATAATGATTTACCATGTAAACTTTCTTTAATTAGTGTCCTTGAGCTGAAGATACAGCAGCTGTCTGCTTTAAGTATTTACAGAAGTGTTTCTAGTAAACATCTAGAATATATAGTGCTCCGTATATGTGAAGCTATAGGCGAATAGTGACAATCATTTAACTGGCATTATTTAATACAGTTAAAGATATCTAAAGCCATGAAGACAATCTTTGAGGGAAATGTGCAAAACTAAAATGCTAAATCAAATCCAAAGATTTCTGGGAAATGTTGAATGTGTCTGTAAAGACATTGTAAATGGAAGAGATGATCCCTGTCCAACACAAGCTTGTCTAAAAGCCAAAGGTGTTCAGTGAGCCTAACTAACAGGGTTGTGTTTCTGCTTGAAGGATTTTAAACACGGTTCTTACGGTCCCGTCCATCATTATGTGGACGTGTTTCAGTTCTAGAGGAGAGGCTATATTCAGGGGTCTCAGCCTTGTCCCTGATGTTCAATGAAAATGTACATTGTTTTGTTTACAGCATAGATATCCAAAGTATCCGAATAAAGTTTATATAGAAAAAAAACCTTAAATATATTATAAAAGTGCAGGAATACTACTTTAAAGTCCTCTTTCACATCAGAGCCTCATGAAAAGGGGATGAGGGAGCATGTCTGTGTCCCTCCCTCCCTCCCTCCCTCCCTCCCTCCCTCCCTCCCTCCCTCTGCTCTGCATGTTAACCCAGGCAGATGTTCTTTGGGGTCTTTCAGGGTGAGCTGTATTCAGGACAGGTTAGAGAGGATCGTCCTGATCCAGCTGTTGATCTTCAACAGATCCTCTGCTTGTCCTCTGACCAGCTCCTTCACCCTGCTGTGCTATTGAATGGAATGTATCATGTTCAAATTGTTTGTGTTCCATTATGAGTTGTCCTATTATTGTACCTTTAGTTTTTTTTGTTTACATTTGTTTGTTGTATGTTTTGTGTGTGTTTTACATTTCTACATAGTTTTATCACGTTTTCAAGAATGTTAAATACTTCAGTAATGCCAGTACTGTTTTTCTGGCAACCATCTTGTCAGCATTTCACCCTCATTGTGTGTGTTGGGTTCTTGTGCACTATTTCAATGGAAGCAGCAGAAATCAGTTGTCGTACTTTATACATTTATCCATATTTTCTCTGCTTAGAAAATATTACAGAAATAAATTATTTTTTTGTTGAATTCATCGTCTTGTTCATTTTTATCATTTTAGTCTTTGTTTTCCATTACTCCTCAAAGCACCCCACCCCTCCTGCCCCCTCATCACCCCTCCCCTTCATCACCCCTCCTCCCCCCTAATACACCAGGAAACCTCAGTCTGGCTCAGGTTAGGTGATGAAGGTTCATGACCTGAAATATCCATGAAGAAGATGAGTTTGATCATCTGAGGGGAGCAGGATCCTAGACACGCTGGACCCACATCTCACCAAGTACAATACAGTCAACTCAACTGACTGACAACCATCAGAAATAGACCCTCAACCCCCCAGCCTCTCTCATCCTCCCAGCCTCTCTCAACCCCCCAGCCTCTCTCATCCTCCCAGCCTCTCTCAACCCCCCAGCCTCTCAACCCCCCAGCCTCTCAGTCCCCCAGCCTCTCAGTCCCCCAGCCTCTCTCAGTCCCCTAGCCTCTCAACCCCCCAGCATCTCTCAGTCCCCTAGCCTCTCAGTCCCCCAGCCTCTCTCAGTCCCCTAGCCTCTCAACCCCCCAGCCTCTCAGTCCCCCAGCCTCTCTCAGTCCCCTAGCCTCTCAGCCCCCCAGCCTCTCTCAGTCCCCTAGCCTCTCAGCCCCCCAGCCTCTCAGTCCTGTGTGTGTCTCCTTCAGTCTAAGGAGCTGCAGATCAAGAAGCAGTTCCAGGACACGTGTAAGATCCAGACGCGGCAGTACAAGGCCCTGAGGAACCACCTGCTGGAGAGCACTCCCAAGGCCGACCACAAGGGGGTGCTGAAGAGGCTGAAGGAGGAGCAGACCAGGAAACTGGCCATCCTGGCTGAGCAGTATGATCACTCCATCAACGACATGCTGTCAACGCAGGCGGTGAGTCAGGCAAGCAGAACTCTCTCTCTCTCTGCACCGCATGCTCGCTTGGGCATGCTAGAGCAACCCTCTATCTCCTCCCTTTACCTCCTCCCTCTACCTCCTCCCTCTACCTCCTCCCTCTACCTCCTCCCTCTACCTACCTCTACCTCCTACCTCTACCTCCTACCTTCTCCCTCTACCTCCTCTCTCTACCTCCTACCTTCTCCCTCTACCTCCTCTCTCTACCTCCTACCTTCTCCCTCTACCTCCTCCCTCTACCTCCGACCTTCTCCCTGTACCTCCTACCTCCTCCCTCTACCTCCTCCCTCTACCTCCTCCCTCTACCACCTCCCTCCACCCCTCCCCTCCCTCTGCCCCCCCCTCTGTCCCTCCCCCTCTGTCCCTCCCCCTCTGTCCCTCCCCCTCTGTCCCTCCCCCTCTGTCCCTCCCTCTGTCCCCTCCTCCCACGCTCAGCTGTGTCCCTGCCTGTGTGCTGGTGTTGTTGCTCTGTATCAGTGATCCACCTCAGCTTACCTCAGGACTCATGCAACAGATGTTCCTGCTGACTGATCCATCTGACCCTGTCTGCCCTCCACATCCATTTATATAAACCCCATTAATTTAGGAAGTAAACAGGTTTATTTACCTGATATCACTCCACTGTTTAACTCTATATACAGTACTCTGGCATGTTGGAATCCTTGTCCATGTCCTACAAACATTCTGATCAGACCACAGATCCCCTTTCATCTCCTTTTAAACAGCTGAAATGCCCTGTCCTCTTCCTCCACCCCCCTGTCCTCTTCCTCCACCCCCCTGTCCTCTTCCTCCACCCCCTGTCCTCTTCCTCCACCCCCTGTCCTCCTCCTCCACCCCCCTGTACTCCTCCTCCGCCCCCCTGTCCTCCACCCCCCTGTCCTCCTCCTCCACCCCCCTGTCTTCTTCCTCCACCCCCCTGTCCTCCTCCTCCACCCCCCTGTCCTCTTCCTCCACCCCCCTGTCCTCCTCCTCCTCCCCCCTGTCCTCCTCCTCCACCCCCCTGTCCTCCTCCTCCACCCCCCTGTCCTCTTCCTCCACCCCCCTGTCCTCTTCCTCCACCCCCCTGTCCTCTTCCTCCACCCCCCTGTCCTCCTCCTCCACCCCCCTGTCCTCTTCCTCCACCCCCCTGTCCTCTTCCTCCACCCCCCTGTCCTCCTCCTCCACCCCCCTGTCCTCTTCCTCCACCCCCCTGTCCTCTTCCTCCACCCCCCTGTCCTCTTCCTCCACCCCCCTGTCCTCCTCCTCCACCCCCCTGTCCTCCTCCTCCACCCCCCTGTCCTCCTCCTCCACCCCCCTGTCCTCTTCCTCCACCCCCCTGTCCTCCTCCTCCACCCCCCTGTCCTCTTCCTCCACCCCCCTGTCCTCTTCCTCCACCCCCCTGTCCTCTTCCTCCACCCCCCTGTCCTCCTCCTCCACCCCCCTGTCCTCCTCCTCCACCCCCCTGTCCTCCTCCTCCTCCTCCCCCCTGTCCTCTTCCTCCACCCCCCTGTCCTCCTCCTCCACCCCCCTGTCCTCTTCCTCCACCCCCCTGTCCTCCTCCTCCACCCCCCTGTCCTCCTCCTCCACCCCCCTGTCCTCCTCCTCCTCCTCCCCCCTGTCCTCTTCCTCCACCCCCCTGTCCTCCTCCTCCACCCCCCTGTCCTCCTCCTCCACCCCCCTGTCCTCCTCCTCCACCCCCCTGTCCTCCTCCTCCACCCCCCTGTCCTCTTCCTCCACCCCCCTGTCCTCCTCCTCCCCCCTGTCCTCCTCCTCCACCCCCCTGTCCTCCTCCTCCACCCCCCTGTCCTCTTCCTCCACCCCCCTGTCCTCCTCCTCCACCCCCCTGTCCTCCTCCTCCTCCTCCCCCCTGTCCTCTTCCTCCACCCCCCTGTCCTCCTCCTCCTCCTCCCCCCTGTCCTCTTCCTCCACCCCCCTGTCCTCCTCCTCCACCCCCCTGTCCTCTTCCTCCACCCCCCTGTCCTCCTCCTCCACCCCCCTGTCCTCCTCCTCCACCCCCCTGTCCTCCTCCTCCACCCCCCTGTCCTCCTCCTCCACCCCCCTGTCCTCCTCCTCCGCCCCCCTGTCCTCTTCCTCCACCCCCCTGTCCTCCTCCTCCACCCCCCTGTCCTCTTCCTCCACCCCCCTGTCCTCCTCCTCCACCCCCCTGTCCTCTTCCTCCACCCCCCTGTCCTCCTCCTCCACCCCCCTGTCCTCCTCCTCCACCCCCCTGTCCTCTTCCTCCACCCCCCTGTCCTCCTCCTCCACCCCCCTGTCCTCCTCCTCCTCCTCCTCCTCCCCCCTGTCCTCTTCCTCCACCCCCCTGTCCTCCTCCTCCTCCTCCCCCCTGTCCTCTTCCTCCACCCCCCTGTCCTCCTCCTCCACCCCCCTGTCCTCTTCCTCCACCCCCCTGTCCTCCTCCTCCACCCCCCTGTCCTCCTCCTCCACCCCCCTGTCCTCCTCCTCCACCCCCCTGTCCTCCTCCTCCGCCCCCCTGTCCTCTTCCTCCACCCCCCTGTCCTCCTCCTCCACCCCCCTGTCCTCTTCCTCCACCCCCCTGTCCTCCTCCTCCACCCCCCTGTCCTCTTCCTCCACCCCCCTGTCCTCCTCCTCCACCCCCCTGTCCTCCTCCTCCACCCCCCTGTCCTCTTCCTCCACCCCCCTGTCCTCCTCCTCCACCCCCCTGTCCTCCTCCTCCGCCCCCCTGTCCTCTTCCTCCACCCCCCTGTCCTCCTCCTCCGCCCCCCTGTCCTCCACCCCCCTGTCCTCCTCCTCCACCCCCTGTCCTCCTCCTCCACCCCCCTGTCCTCCTCCTCCACCCCCCTGTCCTCCTCCTCCACCCCCCTGTCCTCTTCCTCCACCCCCCTGTCCTCCTCCTCCACCCCCCTGTCCTCCTCCTCCACCCCCCTGTCCTCCTCCTCCACCCCCCTGTCCTCCTCCTCCGCCCCCCTGTCCTCTTCCTCCACCCCCCTGTCCTCCTCCTCCTCCTCCACCCCCCTGTCCTCCTCCCTCTACCTCCTCTCTCTACCTCCTACCTTCTCCCTCTACCTCCTCCCTCTACCTCCGACCTTCTCCCTGTACCTCCTACCTCCTCCCTCTACCTCCTCCCTCTACCTCCTCCCTCTACCACCTCCCTCCACCCCTCCCCTCCCTCTGCCCCCCCCTCTGTCCCTCCCCCTCTGTCCCTCCCTCTGTCCCTCCCCCTCTGTCCCTGTCCCTGTCCTCCTCCTCCACCCCCCTGTCCTCCTCCTCCACCCCCCTGTCCTCCTCCTCCACCCCCCTGTCCTCCTCCTCCTCCCCCCTGTCCTCCTCCTCCACCCCCCTGTCCTCCTCCTCCACCCCCCTGTCCTCCTCCTCCACCCCCCTGTCCTCTTCCTCCACCCCCCTGTCCTCTTCCTCCACCCCCCTGTCCTCTTCCTCCACCCCCCTGTCCTCCTCCTCCTCCTCCACCCCCCTGTCCTCCTCCTCCACCCCCCTGTCCTCCTCCTCCTCCCCCCTGTCCTCCTCCTCCACCCCCCTGTCCTCCTCCTCCCCCCTGTCCTCTTCCTCCACCCCCCTGTCCTCCTCCTCCACCCCCCTGTCCTCCTCCTCCGCCCCCCTGTCCTCCACCCCCCTGTCCTCCTCCTCCACCCCCCTGTCCTCCTCCTCCTCCTCCCCCCTGTCCTCCTCCTCCACCCCCCTGTCTTCCTCCTCCTCCTCCCCCCTGTCCTCCTCCTCCACCCCCTGTCCTCCTCCTCCCCCCTGTCCTCCTCCTCCACCCCCCTGTCCTCCTCCTCCACCCCCCTGTCCTCCTCCTCCACCCCCCTGTCCTCCTCCTCCTCCTCCCCCCTCTCTCCTCATCAGTGGATCTGACCTCTTTCACAACCTCCTGACTTATGGCCCCGCCCCATTTCCTGTCTGTCCACAGCTGCGATTGGACGAGACCCAGGAAGCAGAGTACCAGGTGCTGCGGATGCAGCTTCAGCAGGAGTTGGAGCTGCTGAATGCCTATCAGAGCAAGATCAAGATCCACACTGACTCTCAGCACGAGAGGGAGGCCAAGGACCTGGAGCAGAGGGTGTCCATCCGCAGAGCACTGCTGGAGCAGAGGGTATGACCATGTGCAGTACCTCACCACAGGGGGCAGACCAGCCAGGCTGCAGTACCTCAGATCACCACAGGGGGCAGACCAGCCAGGCTGCATTACCTCAGCTCACCACAGGGGGCAGACCAGCCAGGCTGCATTACCTCAGATCACCACAGGGGGCAGACCAGCCAGGCTGCAGTACCTCAGATCACCACAGGGGGCAGACCAGCCAGGCTGCAGTACCTCAGATCACCACAGGGGGCAGACCAGCCAGGCTGCATTACCTCAGATCACCACAGGGGGCAGACCAGCCAGGCTGCATTACCTCAGATCACCACAGGGGGCAGACCAGCCAGGCTGCATTACCTCAGCTCACCACAGGGGGCAGACCAGCCAGGCTGCATTACATTTACATTTATTCATTTAGCAGATGCTTTTATCCAAAGCAACTTACAAGAGAGAGCATCGGTCACTGAGCATAGACGTGATAGACTTTCATTTAGCAGACGCTCTTATTCAGAACGACATACAGACATAACAGAGACCCTGAGGCAAGTAGGGTTAAGAGACCTTGCCCAAGGACACAGTGTCATGTTGGCACAGCCGGGAAACGAAGTCTCAACCTTCTGATTACCAGCCCGGCGCCCTAACCACTCAGCCACCAGACTCCCCACTTTACTAACCTCACACCTGTGTTGTTGTTGTTTAGATCGAGGAGGAGATGCTGGCTTTGCAGAATGAGCGATCTGAGAAGATCCGCACCCTTCTGGAGCGAGAGGCCTGTGAGATCGAGAGCTTCGACTCTGAGAGCATGCGCCTGGGCTTCAGCAACATGGCCCTCACTGGCATCCCCAGCGAGGCCTACCCCAAGCAGGGCTACGGTCCCCCTGGGCCCCCCGGCCCCCGTTCCAGCAGCCACTGGAGCCATGGGGCCCATGCCTCTAACGCCCCTCCCTCTGGTCAGCCTCACTCCCGTCGTAGCGGTGGCAGCAGAGGGGAGGGCTCCGCCCACGGTGGAGGGGTGATGGGGGGGCTGGGGAGGGACGGGAGGGAGGCGCACCACTCATCTCGCTCCTCAGCCTCCTCCTCCTCCTCCTCCTCCTCCTCTTCCTCTCATAACCACCGCCTCCCTCAACACTACCACCACCAGAGCACCCCCCAGCTGTACCGGGAGCGGGAGAGAGAGAGGGAGCGTGAGAAGGAGCGGGAGAGAGAGTGGGCGGGGGGGGTCCGGGGCTCCTCTGGGGGTGACTTGGCACACCCCCACCCTCACCCCTTCTCCCACCACCTGCCCTCCCGCGCCTCCTCCCAATCCCTGGCCATGCTGCCCCCCCCACCCCCCGCCCCACCCTCTGTCTCTGGCCCCTCCTCCTCCTCTTCCTCTTCCTCCTCCTCGCAAGGGGGGGTGTACGGAGGGGGGCTGGGGGTGCGGGGGGGGCCCAGCCTCATGGCCCTTAGGAATAGCCCCCAACCCCTGCGGAGGACGGCATCTGGGGGGGGCCCTGGGGGGGGCCCTGGGGGGGCGGGGGGCAGCGACGGGGTCCTCAGTCGAAGCACCTCCGTGACCTCACACATCTCCAACGGCTCCCACCTGTCCTACTCCTAGAGGGGGGGAGGGGGAGGGAGGGGAGAGAGGAGGGAGGGAGGAGGGAGGTTTAGGGGAAGGGGGGGAGAGAAGAGGGAGGTTTAGGGGAGGGGAGGGAGAGAGGAGGGAGGTTTAGGGGAGGGGAGGGAGAGAAGAGGGAGGTTTAGGGGAAGGGGGGGAGAGAGGAGGGAGGTTTAGGGGAAGGGGGGGAGAGAGGAGGGAGGTTTAGGGTAGGGGAGGGAGAGAGGAGGGAGGTTTAGGGGAAGGGGGGGAGAGAGGAGGGAGGTTTAGGGTAGGGGAGGGAGAGAAGAGGGAGGTTTAGGGTAGGGGAGGGAGAGAGGAGGGAGGTTTAGGGTAGGGGAGGGAGAGAGGAGGGAGGTTTAGGGGAGGGGAGGGAGAGAAGAGGGAGGTTTAGGGGAAGGGGGGGAGAGAAGAGGGAGGTTTAGGGGAAGGGGGGGAGAGAGGAGGGAGGTTTAGGGGAAGGGGAAGGGGGGGAGAGAAGAGGGAGGTTTAGGGGAAGGGGGGGAGAGAGGAGGGAGGTTTAGGGGAAGGGGGGGAGAGAGGAGGGAGGTTTAGGGGAAGGGGGGGAGAGAGGAGGGAGGTTAGTGTTTCGCTAGAGAGCAGTTAGGCTGAAACTGAACAGTGGCAGGGAGGGAGGGAGGAGTTTAAAGAGCTGTCCTATCAGAGTGGAGGAGTGTAAAGAGCTGACCTATCAGAGTGGAGGAGTGTAAAGAGCTGACCTATCAGAGTGGAGGAGTGTAAAGAGCTGACCTATCAGAGTAGAGGAGTTTAAAGAGCTGACCTATCAGAGTAGAGGAGTTTAAAGAGCTGACCTATCAGAGTGGAGGAGTGTAAAGAGCTGACCTATCAGAGTAGAGGAGTTTAAAGAGCTGACCTATCAGAGTAGAGGAGTGTAAAGAGCTGACCTATCAGAGTAGAGGAGTGTAAAGAGCTGACCTATCAGAGTGGAGGAGTTTAAAGAGCTGACCTATCAGAGTAGAGGAGTGTACAGAGCTGTCCTATCAGAGTGGAGGAGTGTAAAGAGCTGACCTATCAGAGTAGAGGAGTGTAAAGAGCTGACCTATCAGAGTGGAGGAGTGTAAAGAGCTGACCTATCAGAGTAGAGGAGTGTAAAGAGCTGACCTATCAGAGTAGAGGAGTGTAAAGAGCTGACCTATCAGAGTGGAGGAGTGTAAAGAGCTGACCTATCAGAGTAGAGGAGTGTAAAGAGCTGACATATCAGAGTGGAGGAGTGTACAGAGCTGTCCTATCAGAGTGGAGGAGTGTAAAGAGCTGACCTATCAGAGTAGAGGAGTGTAAAGAGCTGACCTATCAGAGTGGAGGAGTGTAAAGAGCTGACCTATCAGAGTAGAGGAGTGTAAAGAGCTGACCTATCAGAGTAGAGGAGTTCTGTGTTCATCTCTGCTCAAGCAGGAAGGAAGTGATCCTGAGAGCTGTTAGCTCAATCTTCTTCTTCTATGATGTTCTATGTTGGAATGGAGGAAGAGAGAGATAGAGAGGGCAGAGGTGAAGACAGAGACCTTTGTGGTGTGTGTGTTTTGTGTGTGTGTGTAGTGACTGGAGGAGGGCTGTCGTAGGGAGATTGTAAGTTTGGATTCCCAGTAAAAGCTCTTTGGTGGTTGTA
Organism: Neosalanx taihuensis; assembly: GCA_030340665.1. Classification (NCBI taxonomy): domain Eukaryota; kingdom Metazoa; phylum Chordata; class Actinopteri; order Osmeriformes; family Salangidae; genus Neosalanx; species Neosalanx taihuensis. The sequence goes on from CM059303.1 coordinate 466,658, forward strand.
AGTTGTTTTGGTTAATTTTGTAAAAGTGTTGAGGAAGAGACAGATCACTGGTGCCTTTAAGGGTCTTAAAGGGATGGTGTGTAATGTCTTTAAGGGTCTTAAAGGGATGTTCTTTAATATCTTTACTTGCTAACTGCTAATTCATTATGATACTGTAGAATATGAGGAGACTGGAATGTTTCTGAAGGCACCAGCCTGTTTATCTAAACACTCCTGGATGGACCTGAGACATTTAGGTGGACATGTTGAAAAAAGAGGACAAGATGAAGATGAAGGTTATCTTCATCTATGACATCATCTATGACATCATCTATGACATCATCTGAGCATCTTTAATATGAGAGCTGTGTTTAGGAATCAGTCTAACGCATGAGATGTGTTCAGTATGTGTTCAAAATCCCAACACATCCCACAGGATGCAGTACCTGTGCTGCCAACACATCCCACAGGATGCAGTACCTTTGCTGCCAACACATCCCACAGGATGCAGTACCTGTACTGCCAACACATCCCACAGGATGCAGTACCTGTACTGCTAACACATCCCACATGATGCAGTACCTGTACTGCTAACACATCCCACATGATACAGTACCTGTGCTGCTAACACATCCCACATGATACAGTACATGTACTGCTAACACATCCCACATGATGCAGTACCTGTACTGCTAACACATCCCACATGATGCAGTACCTGTACTGCTAACACATCCCACATGATACAGTACCTGTGCTGCTAACACATCCCACATGATACAGTACCTGTGCTGCAAGCATCATTGGCACTTCAAACTCACCCGTCCCACATTTTGATCTTTATTGTAAATATTTATGGGAATATTCAAATTCAAAAAACAAATGTAATCTGTTTTATATAGTTATGAGGATGATCCTAGTCATTTTGATATATTCTAATGAGTATTGAATCCCAGATTTAGAACAAGCAAGCAGACTGCATTTTCTATAGGTGTCAATATAACCAAGACTGCCCAAAGCTTGTTGGTGTTGTAACATTTTTCAGAATCTTATGAAACAAAAGACCACTTTTAACACTGGGAGTTAAAAAAGGTTTACAAAAAAAAAATTATGATGATAAAAGATTTTGGTTTGTCAGGTATGGTGTGTGTTACAGGTAATTAATGATTATTAATAATGACCCATTAATAATTGTTAATGATTTATGTATGTCAGTGTGTTGAGCAGTATACAGTCTAGTTTCATTGCCAGTTTTGTAGATTAAAAACATACTGCATTTTACAGTCACAAGTGTGACTAGTGACTTGTATACCCCACTGAGACCAAGCAGCTGGCTACAGCTGTGTCCAGCCGGCCCCCGGCCCCCCTGCCCCCCGACCCCCAGCCCCCAGCCCCCCGACTCACACACGTACAATCAGACATTTACATGGAAGAACAGTTTCATGAGTTGTGGGGGGGGGGGGGGGGGGGAATGAATGTCATTGGTTGGGGTGAGGGGGGGGGGGGGGGCTCTGGTACTGGGCCCCTGATACAGCTTAAAAACCACATCAGAAAGAAGCCTGCCATTCCCAGGGGATTCTGAACCACACTCTGAATGACCCCTCTGTGGGGGCACAGCCCCCCTCCTGTGGGGGCACAGCCCCCCTCTTCATGCTCGGGTGCATGCATATTTCCTTGTAAAGGGCTGGTGGTTTCAAATGTGGAGGAATAGAAGGTTCTACATAGACAGACATGATGTCTGTATGTGATGGGGGGAGGTGGGGGGGTTGGGGGAGGTGTGTGTGTGTGTGGGGGAGGTGTGTGTCGGGGGGGGGGTAGTTATCTGTTAGGACAGCAGGAACAGCTCAGCTCTTCACCTGGATGAAGAGGCAGGAGGGGGGGGGGTAGTTATCTGTTAGGACAGCAGGAACAGCTCAGCTCTTCACCTGGATGAAGAGGCAGGAGGGGGGGGGGTAGTTATCTGTTAGGACAGCAGGAACAGCTCAGCTCTTCACCTGGATGAAGAGGCAGGACAGATCCTGATCACCTTGTGGACTGTGTCGTGTGTATTTTTGCCGAAAGGACATTTTGATTCAATACTTAAATCTTATTAAATATTCAAATCAAGCCATTCCAAGCTTGTGGGGAGGAAAGAGGGTTCTTTAAAATCTGTTGAACAAAAGAGGGTAAAGTGATTTAAAAAAAATAAATTGATATTAACACGTGATCTTGTGTTTAATGGACAGTTTTCTCGGATGTTTTGCTGTTTGTTGTTCTCAGTCTGACGTCATCGAACCCACAGAGAATCCACTAATGCGTCGCGCGCCGCCGTACCCTTTAAGATGCGCTCGTGTTTTTCTCGCCGTTGTCACGCGCAGCTGCCGTGGTTAAGCTCCATAGAGAAACGGGAGCGCGCGCTGTTTCTCTGCTCGTGCTAAATCTGTCGGCCGAACAGAGCAGGAAGGGGCGGAGAGGATCTGCTCCATCCCTTTAAGAGCCACTGGGACACATAGCGGTGCGAGAAAAGGAGAGGAGGGGGAGAAGAAAGAGGAATTAAAAAAGAAAAGGAAGAAAGAGACAGGGAGGGAGGAGGGAGCGCGAGCGATAAAAAAAGAAAGATGACATCCTCGTAATAGAACAGCCGAGGTGGAGCGAGAGGAAGCGGCCCGGTGAGCGCGCGCTTCTCCAGGGTCAGAGGCTCGAGCCCAACAACGAGGCTTCCAAACTGGCCTAATGAGGAAAAAGGACAAATAGATTCTAATATCAAGCAGGACTGCTGCTGCTGCAGATGCGTGTATTATAACACTGATACTAGTTATTACGTGTAAAGTGCATTTATTACATTTCAGATGGATGTTTTAACAAGGTTGTAGAAATAACAGATTTTTTTTGGCGCAAATATATTTTATTTGACTGTCATTAGCGCTGTTCTATATGCGTTTCTGTAACCTGACAGTAAATAAATTAAAGTTCGAAACCAAAGTCTAAGACAAATAGGGCGCCTATGCAGCCTGCCAGATTCACTCTCAGCCAGTCTGCAGGACTCTGACCTGCTTGAAAACCTCAGTGAGAAAAAAAAGGAAAATATATTTTGCGAACCGCATTTTTGATACCTGCGCGTTATTTTGGGCTAGTCTGGAAGGTCCTGTCTCTGCACCTGAACAGACTCCAGCCCCTCTCAACAGGGCTATAATAAGAATGCCCACGGTTCACCATCGTGTCTCTATCAGGATTACTTAGCTGGCTGGATATCCTCATCACTGCTGCAAAATGGATGCTGCGTGGAGCAATTTCCTCTTCCAGGTAAGAGCTGCAGAGTGTGTGTGTCTTCCCGGGCAGAGCTAGGCTGCTCCTGCATGTCCCCCTCCCGTGGCTCCTGGTCACTGGCTGCTGTTTACCGGCGGCCTGTGTTTATTCCCGCAGAATACTCCCAACCAAAATCAGGATGGAAACCTCCAATCAGAGCTGCTACCGGTGCACACGAGCTCCCCCCAGACCCCTCCCCCGGAGCACATGGCCCCCTCCACCGTGGACACTGCCGCCCTCAGCGAGGAGCCCACACCAGGTGAAGACAGCTAGCTTGCTGCTCAGTGTGCATCAGGAGGAGATGCCTTGTTAAATCTGCTACAAACATGTTGAGGGTCATTATTCAAGGTGCTGGTTTAGACCAGAGGCTTGTTTATATATTGTCACATCTTGATGGAGTGATTGTAAGTGACTTGTATCTCCCCCCCCCCCCCCCAGTGAAGACAGCCGCCCGCCCCGCCCGCGTGCCTCATATCTGTGGCATCTGCAGCAAGCAGTTCAAGAACAACTACAACCTGCGGCGGCACCAGTCGGTCCACACCGGGGTACGCATGAAGGGCAAGGCGCCCGGGCAGCCGCAGGGGGCCAAGGAGGGGGGGCCCAGCTCTGCGTCGCTGGCTGGGGGGAGGCCAGAGAGACACCCAGTCCCCCTCTCCCTGCTGCACCTCTCCATCCCTCCCCCTCTCCCCCCTCCTGGCATCCAGCAGACCTCTCTGGGTAGTCAGGCCGGCGACGGCGTTGCCATGGCGAGCGTAGTGGCTAGCGTTAACAACCCCCATGGTTCTCCTGCTGCTGTTGTCATGGCCGCCGGGGCGACAGGACAGGTGGGTGAGGGCTGCTTGGAGATCAGGTTCTCCAGGTTCTCCAGGGTTTGAGACCAGGGGTTCCCCTGCATGTGGTCCCCTGTTCTGCTGTCCACTGGGGCTCTGATGCAACACAGAAGCAGCTTCTGTGTTCAGCATGTTGGAATAGATGATGTTTCAGTCTGGCAGGAACCTGTCTGTCACTCCTCCTCAGTCACATGAGTACTGTAAGTTTGTCTTCTCTCCCTCCCTCCCTCTCTCCCTCCCTCCCTCCCTCCCTCCCTCTCTCCTTCCCTCCCTCCCTCCCTCCCTCCCTCCCTCCCTCCCTCCCTCCCTCCCTCTCTCCTTCCCTCCCTCCCTCCCTCCCTCCCTCCCTCCCTCCCTCCCTCCCTCCCTCCCTCCCTCCCTCTCTCCCTCCCTCCCTCCCTCCCTCCCTCCCTCTCTCCTTCCCTCCCTCCCTCCCTCCCTCCCTCCCTCCCTCCCTCCCTCCCTCCCTCCCTCCCTCCCTCTCTCCCTCCCTCCCTCCCTCCCTCCCTCCCTCCCTCCCTCCCTCCCTCTCTCCTTCCCTCCCTCCCTCCCTCTCTCCCTCCCTCCCTCCCTCCCTCCCTCCCTCCCTCCCTCCCTCCCTCCCTCCCTCCCTCCCTCCCTCCCTCCCTCTCTCCCTCCCTCCCTCCCTCCCTCCCTCCCTCCCTCCCTCCCTCCCTCTCTCCCTCCCTCCCTCCCTCCCTCCCTCCCTCTCTCCTTCCCTCCCTCCCTCCCTCTCTCCCTCCCTCCCTCCCTCTCTCCCTCCCTCCCTCCCTCCCTCCCTCCCTCCCTCCCTCTCTCCTTCCCTCCCTCCCTCCCTCCCTCCCTCCCTCCCTCCCTCCCTCTCTCCCTCCCTCCCTCCCTCCCTCCCTCCCTCCCTCCCTCTCTCCTTCCCTCCCTCCCTCCCTCTCTCCCTCCCTCCCTCCCTCCCTCCCTCCCTCCCTCCCTCCCTCCCTCCCTCCCTCCCTCCCTCCCTCTCTCCTTCCCTCCCTCCCTCCCTCTCTCCCTCCCTCCCTCCCTCCCTCCCTCCCTCCCTCCCTCTCTCCCTCCCTCCCTCCCTCCCTCCCTCCCTCCCTCCCTCTCTCCTTCCCTCCCTCCCTCCCTCCCTCTCTCCCTCCCTCCCTCCCTCCCTCCCTCCCTCCCTCCCTCCCTCCCTCCCTCCCTCCCTCCCTCCCTCCCTCCCTCCCTCCCTCAGCGTCCAGCGAACCCCAACCCTAACCCCGTACGTAAGAACCATGCATGTGAGACATGTGGGAAGGCCTTCCGGGATGTTTACCACCTGAACCGCCACCGGCTGTCCCACTCAGACGAGAAGCCCTTCTCCTGCCCGGTTTGTCAGCAGCGCTTCAAGAGGAAGGACAGGATGAGCCACCATGTTCGCTCTCACCAGGGGGGTGTGGAGAAGCCCTACATCTGTCCTCACTGCTCCAAGGCCTTCTCCAGGTCAGCTACACCTGTACAGGGACAGAGATTAGACTAGAGATTTTTTAAATACCGTATTTTCCAGACTATAAATCGCTCGCTCCGGAGTTTAAGTCGCACCAGCCCAAAAATGCTTGAAGTAGAAGAAAAAAAACACCAGTTGCACTGGACTATGTCACATGTTTGGGTGGGAAATGTATTACATAAAATCAGAGACCAAGAACAGACATTACATTTTGATATATAATATTTTTTATATATAAAAATAATTCAAAAGAGTAAGTCGCAGGACCAGCCAAACCTTGGAAAAAAGTGTGACTTATAGTCCGAACAATACTTATACTAAATACTAAATATTGAAGTAATTACATATTAGCTTATTAGCCTTTCAGAATTGTAAACAGAGGCTGTGTTTGAGTCCTGTTTTGGTTTCTTATTTCAGACACTAGGTACAGGCTCATAGTCTTGAGTTATTGTTACTTATTTACATTACATTAACATTTATTCAAAATCAAATGGTATTTGTTTAGCTCTTTTTACAGGCAAAGTCACAAAGGGCTTCACATATGCCCACAGAACCACCCCTCACTTTTATCCAAAGCGCTTTCCAAGAGAAAGTTTTACAAAAGAGCATCGGCCATAACTATGTAATAGACCCCAAACATTGTAGGTACTCAGATTATGAAACATACATTTTGTGAAACCAAACAAGTGCCAAAGGGAAGAACCACAAGAACATTCCGTTAAACAATCACATGGCTTGTAGCCAATCAGGAATGAGTATCACCCTGATCATGGTATATTGCCTTTTAAAGGCCAAAACCAAATTTTATACGTCATGATTTTTACATGTAATTTACATGAGTGCAAATACACACTCCAGCCATCTGCTCCCCAGCTGGCCCCCCTGTCTAATTTTAGAACTCTTGTGTTGGCCCCCCAGTCCAAAAGGGTGCCCACCCCTGATCTACACTGTCTCCTAGTGATATATCCTGTAGAACATGTGCTCACGCTGCAAAGACCATGTATCTGTGAGAGATAACCTGTGTTAGAGATAACATGTGTGAGAGATAACGTGTGTGTGTGATAACCTGTGTGTGTAATAACCTGTGTGTGTGATAACCTGTGTGTGTGATAACCTGTGTGTGTGATAACCTGTGTGAGAGATAACCTGTGTGTGTGATAACCTGTGTGTGTGATAACCTGTGTGTGTGATAACATGTGTGTGTGATAACCTGTGTTACAGAGATAACCTGTGTTAGAGAGATAACCTGTGTGAGAGATAACCTGTGTGTGTGTGATAACCTGGTCGTGTGATAACCTGGTCGTGTGATAACCTGGTCATGTGATAACCTGGTCATGTGATAACCTGGTTGTGACAGGTGATCATGTGCTGATGTTGTTTTCTGCAGGCCTGATCACCTGAACAGCCACGTCAGGCAGGTTCACTCCTCTGAACGACCCTTCAAGTGTCCGGTACTTGATGTTTGTGCTTTTTAATTTCCTTTTACACTTCAGAACACTGTTATCATCTTCCCAGCCATCACCTGCTTACTCTCACCTTGCTGTCAGAAGTGTTAGCATGCTAGCATGAGCTTCCCTCCATGTGTGTGAAGTGACGCCAGCTTGTTCCTCATCACTCTGTCCAGACATGCGAGTCCAGCTTCGCCACGAGGGACCGCCTCCGGGCTCATATGATTCGTCACGAAGAGAAGGTTCCCTGTCACATCTGTGGAAAGCTCCTATCAGCAGCCTACATCACAGATCACATGAGGGTGCACAACCAATCACAGCACCACGCCTGTCATCTCTGTAACCGCAGTGAGTGTCACAATGGGTTTGCAAATAATTCACGAGGCATAATAGATTTTTATAGATATATGAAGTTTAAATCTTCTTTTCTTAAGCTTGTGCGGAAACTTGTAGTCTTACTTTCTAAGTTGTAAATCCCTGCTGTCCTGTTTGAGCTGCAGTATCTGTGTTCCTGATCAGTGTGCTGAGCGATGCTGATGTCAGAGATGTTCTTCCCCCCCCCTCCTCTCTCCACAGGCTTCACCACGCTCACCTACCTTCGCGTCCACGCCCAGAAGCACCACGGTCAGGAGTGGAAGGAGGGGGCGGGGGGTTTTGGGGGCACTGCCGCCGGGGGGGTCTTGGTGTGCCAGCTGTGTGGGGTGCACTGCAAGACCCCCACCCAGCTGCAGGGCCACATGGGCACCCACAGCAGCAGCAGCAGCAGCAGCCAGGCCGTGCCCAGCCCTGCCACCTCCAGTCCAGCCAGCAGCTCCATGGCCAGCATGGTCACCACCCCCACCATATACGTGAGTGGCAATGCTGTGGTGGACCTGCTGGTCACAGACTGCTCAAGCATCGCCCCCCAGAGCCACAGCTAGCAGATCCCCCCCCTAACCCTCACCTCTAACCCTCACCCCCTAACCTCACTCCTAACTTTCACCTCTAACCTCACTCCTAACCCTCACCTCTAACCTCACTCCTACCCCTCACCCCCTAACCTCACCTGCTAACCCTCACCCCCTAACCTCACCTGCTAACCCTTACCCCAAAGACACACAGCCAGCAGACCCCTAACCTCACCCCCTAACCCTACACCCTCACTCCCTAACCCTCAGCCCTGTCCCACAGCTAGCAGACCCCTAACCTCGCTCCCTAACCCTAACCTCACCCCCTAACCCTATGCCCTCACTCCCTAACCCTCACCCCTGTCCCACAGCTAGCAGAGTCATCCCCCTGTCCCAAACCTGGGTGAGGAGCCAGACAGTGAGAGGGGTGGGGGGGGAGAAGGTGGAGAGTGTAGGATGAGGAGATATCTTACAGGCTGTAGGACAACATGACTGACTGTAAGGAACAAACATGGACCTGGTAAAACCTCCTCATGTTGCTGAAGTCTCACAGCCATAAGGAGTCCAGGTTAACTGTAGTCTAGTGAACCTATATGGTATTACCTCCCTCTCCCTCCCTCCCACCCTCCCCCCCTCACCTCCCCCTCCATTCCTCCCTCACCTCCCCCTCCCTCCCTCACCTCCCCCTCCATTCCTCCCTCACCTCCCCCTCCCTCCCCTCCCCCCCCCCTCACCTCCCCCTCTCTCAGCAGGTCTACACTGATAGCCATGTCTGTACTGTTTCACATCAGCCAGCTCTCATCTTAGCTTCATGTTGTAGGTCTCTGGTGGAGTCCTGTGTAGGAAGCGCTGAAGGTGGAAGGACTAGCAGGAAGGACTGTAGCAGGAAGGACTGTAGCAGGAAGGACTGTAGCAGGGTGCTGTGGAGGGTGCTGTGGAGGGTGCTGTGGAGGGTGCTGTGGAGGGTGCTGTGGAGGGTGCAGGTGTCTGCTGGGATAGACCAGTGGAAGCCCTCAGGGCTGGACTGTGTTTAGTAAGGAAGCCAGACTGTAATCCCAGAGGAGGCAGTGTTGGTGTCTGGTGAGATGCCTGTTGTTTCTTACCTACAGGAAACCAGCGCACCTGTTTGACCTGCGGTTTAGAAGGCTTCTGATCGGTTCAAGGTTCAAGCAACTGCCAATGAAGAGCGTCGAGCACCTTAAAGCGTTCAAAATGTGTTCAAAATTAAGAATGTTCTGGCGAAGATCTAAATGGATTTGTTTTGGGCTGCATGTTCCTGTCTGGGTTTAACAACCAACAGGAATATGGACTCATAACTTCTGGAGAACCAACAGTGAACCTTCACACAGAAGAATCATTTGCATGAACGTAAACTGGCTAGTAATTTGCTGTGCTCTTAAGGATGAATTTTCACTGCAAAACACAAACCTTGTGGCCCCTTAAACTGGATTGTTTTAAAGAAATAGTGTTAATTTATTCAAATGAACTGTACCATCCCCCACCCCCGTTTTTTTGCTTGTAACTGTCATTGCCATAGTCCTCTGTATTAGCAGCTGTGTGTACCATAGTGGAAACCCCTTCATTAGACTTAGACGTGTATAGCACATAGCGTGGGGAAACGCTACTTATAATATTGCTTCCACCAGCCTGAGGAGAAATCTCTCGTGATATTTTTTGGTTGTTTTACTTTTTTTGTGGTTATTGTGTGATGTTAAGGAAGGGCTTGTAAGGTCAAAGGTCAGGTATGATAAGCATATCCAGGAACTTGGTACTGTGTTCGATTGGGTAGGAAGCTTTCAACAGATCCTGATTTAGTACTGGAGTGTATCCTTCCATCAGTTTAGTGTTGGTATGTTATCTAAAAAAAAAAGTAGAATTATTTAATTTGGAAATTTCTTCCTCCTGTTGAGAAAAATAGTGATTAAATAAAGTTATTTTTAGGTTTTCTGCATTAAGCTAATAAAAAAATAATACCTCTACTTTAGAAACGACATCTATTGCGATACATCTTAATGCCTTATTGTACTCAACTGCATTTTAATTATTTTATTCTGAACTATTTTAAATCTTAGTCATGGATTCATTAAGAATATTAATGGGATGTCTTTATATTTATATTTTTATATTTCTCAACAGTATGCATGTCTATGAACAGCTGTTAGAGCAAAAAAAAAAATCATTGATGCTTACCACCGTCATAAATATGTTATGATTTTGTAGATGAGTAGAGATCATGTTATTATTTTGTAATTTTGACTATTAAAAGTTAAAAGAATAGATGCTGATCTTATTGTCCTTACTGGTGTGTTTGAGTGAGTAAAGCGTTTTCAGTCTTTATGTGTCACGTGTGCCCTGCAGACTAGACCAGTCTCGAGGTGTGTGTTTCCTCGTGCGTTGGGCTTGTCTATAAAGTAGCACGTAACCTTGGCCTCTGTGACGTTGCATAACCGGTGTCTGCCTTATGGCCCTGCCATCATCTGTGAGTCTGGATGGACGTTAATCCAGCAATGTGCATACACACACAATAATAATCATGAGGAAAAACACTATCATCTCACTTTAGTCTGTATAAAAAAAAACAAGTTGACCCAGTTCATGAGAACATCTGGCATTTCCAAATCCAAGTTGAATCATCAGGTCTTTAGTTTTGTCACATGTAAAAACATGTGGAAACGTTAGGCAAGAAAAAGCAGATCATCAGATTATTATATAATACTGTTAATAATAAACACGTATGTACTGGATCATTTTATCAAAAGTGTCTTTTATCAGAAGCGGTCATCCCATAGTGGTTTGGTCCTTCTGTCTGAAGTCCATCATGGGGTTTGAAGGTACAGAGTGACACTCACAGTGTGACTGATTAACCATTATCACTGAATGTTCTTTTTCTCAGTAGCTGTAATCTGTGCAATGACAAAGTTTACTCTAATATAATAAAAACTACTTTTTATAATAAAAAGTACTAAACACTACTAAACTTTGTAAAGCTACTTTGACAACTCAATAATTGTAATGTTGTCTTTGTTTGGATGTGTTACTGTCAGATTCGATCAGATAACTTTTGAATCTACAAATATTCATATACCGTACTTTTCGGATTATAAATCGCAGTTTTTTTTCATAGTTTGGCCGGGGGTGTCATTTATACTCTGGAATAATGTGTGAAATTATTAACACATTATTATATAATTTCACATCATTCACATTAAATATTTAACACATTATTATATCATTTCACAAAAATGCGATTTATACTCCAGTGCGATTTATATATGTTGTTCCCTTCTTTATTATGCATTTGGCTGGTGCGATTTATACCCCGGAGCGATTTATAGTCCGAAAGATACGGTACTTCCACAGACTAATCGTTTTTTGTTTTGTTTTCCTTACAAACACTTGTCGGCTTTGTGTTAGAGCTCAGTCTAGATTCAACATGAAGTTCATGTCCCCCTGTCACCCTCACTGTCCTGGTCGAGTTTGTCTTTGAGGTTATTCAAATAAAACTCGAGGATTTATTGAGAAATATCCTAGAATAAAGAGTGTGTCTGTGAGCAGGGTGAGTCTGCAGTGATCCAGGGTGTAGATCCTGATCCTGGATGATCAGTGAGCAGGGGGAGTCTGCAGTGATCCAGTAGATCCTGATCCTGGATCATTCAGTCACAGCAGCTTTATCATCAGAGCCTCTGCTGCTGTGGGGCCAAACAACAACCTGATCTTATCTCTTATCTGCAGCCTGCAGAACTACATCGCAGACAGCAAGAAGGACATAAGCAGTTTGTTTGTGTGGTTAATATTAACCCGTGTTCCAGGTTAAAAGGTTGTTAGTGCAGAACAGAACTAAAGAACAGGACAGACACGGTGCAGCTGCCTCCTGTTAGCCTCCACACGCTAGCGGGGCTAAGCTAATTTACTGACCCGGAGCTGAGGTACAACCAGCCGGATAACAGTTCACAACATCTGGGCCCCATTAAAGATGTGGATGATCCTGGTCAGATGATCCTGCTCAGCTCCCCCGGGACTTCACTCACTGCGCTGCCCTGCTGGACTCCTGATCTCTGGACTGGGACACGCTGACCTGACAGACAGGAACATCATGTAAGTTAGAGCCTCCATTCATCTGAGGCGCTGCTTTTAGCATCCTGTTAGCATCCTGTTAGCATGCTGTTAGCATGCTGTTAGCATGCTGTTAGCAATTGTAGTTACTGATCCTGTTATTAGTTATGATAACTGTGATATATTCTTTATTTATTGATTCTTTATATTCCTTATATTCATTTGGTACTTTGGGGAAGTTTAATAACATTGACTATCGAGGCAGACAAAGGGAGGAGTGACATGCTAACTAGCTAGCCGCAGACAGCTAAAACTCCTCTAATCCCATAATCGTTGCCAGTAACCGAAGTTACTTATCTTTCATATTAGACAACAACAATACAACAATATAACTGCTTAACCAAATACAAATATCCATTAAATACAAACACTTCATTTTAGTTATTGAACGTTGCTTTAGCATCTATCTGACAGAAGATATCGACCGTGTGTTGCTGCTGTGAAGCTGTTAAACCAGCCAGCCAGCCAGCCAGCCAGCCAGCCTCATCTGTTTAACATCTGTGTGTTTAGAGCCAGACTGTTATTTAATATCATGAATATATTTAATATATGGGATCCAGATAGCGCAGTGCGTCTGCTGCAGTAGCGGTATTTAGGGTTAGCTGAGCCACATGGTAGTCAGGTGACCTTACTCTGCTAAAGATGACATGTTAGCTGCACAATGGGCATCCTCATCAGGCCGTCCCTCCTCCCATCATCATCCTCATCAGGCCGTCCCTCCTCCCATCATCATCCTCATCAGGCCGTCCCTCCTCCCATCATCATCCTCATCAGGCCGTCCCTCCTCCCATCATCATCCTCATCAGGCCGTCCCTCCTCCCATCATCATCCTCATCAGGCCGTCCCTCCTCCCATCATCATCCTCATCAGGCCGTCCCTCCTCCCATCATCATCCTCATCAGGCCGTCCCTCCTCCCATCATCATCCTCATCAGGCCGTCCCTCCTCCCATCATCATCCTCATCAGGCCGTCCCTCCTCCCATCATCATCCTCATCAGGCCGTCCCTCCTCCTATCATCATCCTCATCAGGCCGTCCCTCCTCCCATCATCATCCTCATCAGGCCGTCCCTCCTCCCATCATCATCCTCATCAGGCCGTCCCTCCTCCTATCATCATCCTCATCAGGCCGTCCCTCCTCCCATCATCATCCTCATCAGGCCGTCCCTCCTCCTATCATCATCCTCATCAGGCCGTCCCTCCTCCCATCATCATCCTCATCAGCACCATCCAGCCCAACTCCCCTCTGACACTTTAGTTAATTGAACTAATGCTCTCTTCTGCGCCACAGCGGCGCTATTTTGGTTTATCGTAACCCTTCCTTTCCTCAGTCTTACATGATCTTAGTGTCCCTTTGGCTCAAACAAGCCGCCTGGGAACCAGACCTCCATACAAGCTGATGGTTGATCTGCTTAGCCAGCCTGGTCTGGACACTCAGCCATTACAACAGACTTGACTCTGGCAGGAGAAGGGCTGGGCCAATCACAAGCATGTGTTTGGATGAGGGGGCTGGGCCAATCACAAGCATGTGTTTGGATGAGGGGGCTGGGCCAATCACAAGCAGGTGTTTGGATGAGGTGAGTTTGAACAGAGGAAGCAGTTGAAGCATTTTTGTAAACATCCAAGATGACGTTTCGCTGCTCTGATTGGTTGTATCCATCCAGCTTTATCCAATTGCTTCCAGAGGATTTTCTGCTGAGTGTGCGCCTGTTGATAACCTCCCCCTGGGAATGGAAAACAAACTGATGGTTTCCTGGCAAGCAGTCAGTGGTGAAACCAGAGGATCATGTGACCAGTGTGTCCTAAACAACACATCCATGCTCCCTGTACACTGAGGTGTTACCATGGTGACATGGTCTTAACCTGTCCATTTCTTCACTTTCCCATAACAGTGAACTCTGTCAAACAACACAGGCCCTAAAGCTCATGTTTCTAGATGTGTGTTGTGTGTTTCTAGCTGTGTGTTGTTGTGTGTTTCTAGCAGAGCGTTGTTGTGTTGTGTGTTTGCAGCAGAGTGACTGAGGAGTAGATCTGCACCAGTACACAGCCAGCTGACCCCCCCCTGCCCCCAGCCCAGAGGAACCATGCTGAGTGTGCTGGCAGCAGGGACTGTGTTCTTCCCTGGCCTCTTCCTTCTGTCCAAGCAGTGCCTGAAGAACTTGCCCTGGCTGGGATGGAGTGAGGGAGATGCAGTCATGGTCTCTGCCAGGTAGGACAAACACATCCACAGTTTATACTGTTACCTTGGACTGCTGTACTGTACCTTCCACACTGCTTACACTTCCCACAATACATCATTATGGACGAATAAAGGATTAACTTATTTTACACTGGGATTTCATTCAGGCGTAACAAAGTGACGTTTAAAGTTCCTCTCTAGAAAGAGTCTTCTTGTGGTGAATACTGGTTTGGTGTTTGTTTGTGGGTCTGGTCTGTATAAGGGAGTGCTGATGTCTCTGTTATACAGAGTGACACCTTGTGTTGACCTGTCACATACAGAGCAGGTGACCTTTCACCCCTCCTGTCCCCAGGCTGGTGTCGTCTGTCCAGGCCATCATGGCCTCGTCTGCAGGCTACATCATCGCCTCGTCATGTGAGGACATCATCGAGGACCAGTAAGGACACTGTCTCCTAGTAGGAACATGAGCTTCATCTGATCATCTGTTCAGTTAGCATACAACAAAACCCACTTTCTGCATACTGTAGATGTTTGTAACTTGAGGGCAGGTGTTTTAAATGGACTCAGCTAAGCCCCTCCTCCTCCTCCTTCATGTCTGCAGGCATTGGCTGACCAGCGCCTACATCCTGTTTGCTGTTCCCTACTTTGTCTACGACATCTACGCTATGTACATGTGTTACTGGTACAAGCTGCAGGTCAAAGGTCACGAGCAGGAGGGTGGACCCCTGCGGCTGGGCAAGGTCCTGGTCAGCTACCTGCGCCGGGAGTTCCTCATGGTCCTGCACCACGTCGTCATGGTCACTGTCTGCTTCCCCGTCTCCGTGGTAACTGTCGCCGCCGTAGAGCAGGGTTTTAGTGCAGTGTGTGTTGGAGTGTGTGATGGACTGAGTCTCTAACTGAAGGTTCACAGTGATGCAAAGCTCTGCCTTGCTATCAACACCAAGCTGGGTAACATGAGAGGTGTGTGACACCTGAGTGTGTGACATCTGGGAGGGAGGGAGGGAGGCACACACAGGTGGGCAGGATGCAGGGATGATGACTTCCTGTTTCCTGTCAGTTCTGGCGCCAGGGTAAGGGAGACTACTTCCAGGGCCTGATGTTCATGGCTGAGATCAGCACCCCATCTGTCTGTCTGGGAAAGATCCTCATCCAGGTAAGACCCTGCAACACACACCTGCACAGACACACACCTGACACACACCTGACACACACGTGACACACACCTGACACACACCTGCACAGACACACACCTGACACACACCTGCACAGACACACACCTGCACAGACACACACCTGACACACACCTGACACACACCTGCACAGACACACACCTGACACACACCTGACACACACCTGCACAGACACACACCTGCACAGACACACACCTGACACACACCTGCACAGACACACACCTGCACAGACACACACCTGACACACACCTGCACAGACACACACCTGCACAGACACACACCTGACACACACCTGCACAGACACACACCTGACACACAGCAGATGCTACACTCCCATTCATATATAGATATACTGTCTCAGAGTCTTCCTGTGTCTGTGTGGATGTTGACACATAAGACACATGAATGATCCCACTTTCCAGCTTTGTTGTTTTCAGGTCTGTTTGTGTTCCAAGCATCTGTCCCTGGTGTCAAAGGTCACAAGGTCACACAGCCCGTCACATGCTTGTTATCCAGTGTGTCACCTGCTCACTGGAGAGATCTGTCTGCCCTGAGGCTGTGCTCTGCTGCTAACACACACACACACACCTGCTTTAGACTGCATACAGGACAAACACACATAAACACACACACACCCGCTTTAGACTGCATACAGGACACACACACATAAACACACACCCACCTGCTTTAGACTGCATACAGGACACACACACATATACACACACACACACACCTGCTTTAGACTGCATACATGACACACACACATAAACACACACCCACCTGCTTTAGACTGCATACAGGACACACACACATATACACACACACCTGCTTTAGACTGCATACAGGACACACACACATATACACACACACCTGCTTTAGACTGCATACAGGACACACACCGACAAGCTCCTCCCCTCTCCCCGTGTGTGGAGCAGAGCTGGATGTGTGATGAACACACAGCTGAAAGGCCTTTCAGAAGCTGCTCACTGAGAACCACCAGGCAGTGAAGGGGGAGGAGTCAGAGAATGAGGGGGAGACGTCTGGGTTTCAGGTTGTGTTTCCTGTGGGGGACAGTGTCTCTTGGTGTCTCCTGTGTGGGACCGTATCACCTGTGTGGGACCGTATCACCTGTGTGGGACATTATCTCTGGTGGGACAGTGTCCCTCTGCATGTCCCTCTGCATGGGAGACCCAGTGCTGTCCTCCTGCTGCTCCTCAGGGCTCATGCAGCGCTGCATTAACTCTCTCTGCTTCTCACCAAACTGGACTTGCTGCTGGGTTCTGTCTCATCTGTCTCTGATTGTCCTCTCTCTCCGGGCCTCCTGTCCTCAGTACAAACAGCAGCACACTCTCCTGCACAAAGTGAATGGGGCTACTATGCTGATCACTTTTTTCATCTGTCGAGTCCTCCTCTTCCCTTACCTCTACTACGCCTACGGCAGGTATGTCTCTCTCTGTCTGTCTCACTCTCTGTCTGTCTCACTCTCTGTCTGTCTCACTCTCTGTCTCTGTCTTTGTCTGTCTCACTCTCTGTCTGTCTCTGTCTTTGTCTGTCTCTGTCTCTTCTTTGTCTGTCTCTCTCTGCCTGTCTCTCTCTCTCTGTCTGCCTCACTCTCTGTCTGTCTCACTCTCTGTCTGTCTCTGTCTTTATCTGTCTCTCTGTCTGTCTCTCTCCGTCTGTGTCTGTCGCTCTGTTTCTCTCTCTGCTGTCTGTCTTTCTCTCTAGTTGTCTGACCTCTCTGTCTCTGTCTCTCTCTTGTCATCTCTGTCTTTCTCTTTGTGTCTGCCTGTCAGTCTCTGTGTATCTGTCTCTCTGTCTGTCTGTCTGTCTGTCTCTATGTCTTTATGCTGAGCTGTTCAATTCTGGGGATCTTAGGGAGTAGAGGGTTGGTTTTCTAACAACGATAACCTGCTAGGGATTTCATCTCTGTAGATGCTAACCTCATCTTTGTAATCGTACTAATATGAACCATCAGGTGGGAACAGATGTCAAACTAAAGGATGATGTGTTTCTGTGAACAGGTTGTTGTCCATGTTGGCTGTCAAAGTGTGCATGTGCTGACTGTCCCTCACCTCCCCTCCTCCCCACCTCCCTCCCCTCCTCCCCACCTCCCTCCTCTCCTCTCCTCCCCACCTCCCTCCCCTCCCCTCCCTCCTCTCCTCCCCACCTCCCTCCTCTCCTCTCCTCCCCACCTCCTCTCCTCTCCTCCCCACCTACCTCCTCTCCTCCCCACCTCCCTCCTCTCCTCCCCAGGTACGCCTCCATCCCCTTCCTTCTGGTGCCCTTCTCAGTTCCCTGGCAGTGTAACCTGGGGGCCGGCCTCCTCATGGCCCCCCAGGTGTACTGGTTCACCCTGATCTGCAGGGGGGCTCTGCGCCTCTTCACAGGGGCGGGGCGCTCTCAGAGGCCCGCCCCTTCACCCAAGAAGACGGACTCGGATGGGCACGCCCTGCCTCAGTCAGCCAATGGCTACAGCAGCTGTCCCTCGGAGGCGGAGTCGACCACTCATTAGGGGGGAGGGGGAGGAGGGTGGAGTGAGGAAGGGAGGGAGAATGTAACAAGATAAAGGTGAGTAGGGAGAGAAGTAGCTGACTGTGAACTAGAATATTCCTCTAATAGTGTTGCAAACTAAACAAAGGTGGGAGAAGTTTTTCATGGAACTGAAGGGAATGTTTGCACTTTGAATTCACATTAACCATTGTCTAGCGCTCAGATCCATGGCCTGAGTGGAGAGTGGAAGCCTGAATAGAGCACAGCCAGTTAGTTTGACCTGGGTGTAGCTCCCCCTGTCTGTGTGGAGGGCAGTGGCAGTTTGGAATGTATTATATTGTATGTTACTACCATGCTGTAGATAGAAGGCCTCATTCAGATTAGTAACCGATCCTGACTAAGCAGTATTTAGTCTTGCTGGTGTTTCTGTGTCCCCTGTGTAGTCTCACTGTCACTAAGCAGCCTGAAGACTGCATAGTCTGTAGACTGCGGTGGTCTGTAGACTGCGGTGGTCTGTAGACTGCAGTGGTCTGTAGACTGCGGTGGTCTGTAGACTGCGGTAGTCTGTAGACTACAGTTGTCTGTAGACTACGATAGTCTGTAGACTGCAGTGGTCTATAGACTGCAGTGGTCTGTAGACTGGTCTGTAGACTGCAGTGGTCTGTAGACTGTGTGGTCTGTAGACTGGTCTGTAGACTGGTCTGTAGACTGCAGTGGTCTCTAGACTGTGGTCTGTTGAAGGGAAAGCTCATAAGACTGTATTCTGCTGCCTTATTCTCAGTCGTAGCTGCTCCTGCTCCTCTGTCTTCCAGGGACAGAATAGAGATGGAAGCTGTGTACATAGCAGGTGTTCCACATCAGACTGATCATTTACACATCAGTGTTAGTTCCATGGTTTGTTTTGGTTTCCCTAAACAACTATTAGTGATAGTTTTGATCCTTTTCTGTGATAGCATCTTTGATCTCTTAGAACAGTATAGGTGGGCCTGGTTGACCTGCCTAAAACCTGTGTTGGAGTCGACAGGAAGTGACATCAGGCAGGTCCACTAGGCTACGCTAGCCGTAGCATTCTGAGGAGTCCTATCACTTTATGACAGATTAATTTCACAGAAAACACATAACACTTACCCATCCATGTTGCAACAGTATTACTTTGTTCAGTGTAGAAATGAACTTGAATAAGGCCAACTGACTAGAGGAAGTGACTTGAGGGAAAAGACTTTGAGCAGTTTGCATAGTCAGTGATGAGACTGTAGTCCAGTGAATTCCATGTATTCTACAATAGTTACTGGACGTGCATCTCAAAAACACAACTATTGAATTGGTTCAGGTGGCTCTGTAGTAGGCCGATTAAAAGGTAGTATTTCATCAACATAAAGGGACTTTTTGAAGTTGTTGCAGTTTGCAGTTGACTAAGCGTATTAGGTTTAACAAAATACTTTAACATCTTTTAAAGTTGAGTAGAAGAGACCAGCAGAGTCTCTTTCTGCTGGTATTTTATTCACTTTTCAATATTTCTGAGCCATTTGCATTGAAGCTAACGTTCCATGAACATAAAGCTGTTTTCACTAATAATCTGAATTTCACTAATAATCTGAGTTTCATAAATAATCGGGCAATTAAATACGACAAATGTATATAATCCTGTGATCTAAATGATGAAAGGCAGTCAGTGCTCAAATATCGGACAACTGTGACTATTATCTCCCCTTGAAGCTGTTAAAGATAAATGTGATCTCTTCCGTTCGTTCACAGCTTAATGCTTCTTGATAATTGAGGGTAAAAAAGCAACTGTATATTCCACTGCTTGTTATTTATTTGTAATTAATTATTTATTGTTTATTTATTTGGTTTTATTTGTGGGTTTGAATGCATTATTATGCATACGTATTATATACTATCTGCTTCTGGGCCTTTTCTAAAGGCTACGTTGTTACTCAAACGCTAAAATATACTCCTCTGTCCTAAACATTGTCTGAGTGGTTCATCAACCTTATTCATCGTGAGTAAAATGTTTATTCCACAATACAAAACACACAGTCATAGAAAACATACAAAAAAACACATCATATATAAAATTCAAGTTTTGTGAGAGAGCGCCCCCTGTGTACTGAGGGTCCGGACAGTCCTGAAGAGGTGTGGCTCTCAGTAACGTCTCTGTCTTGGTGAGAAGATGGTGCTGGGGTGACTGTCTCGCTCCTTCTCTTTCTCACGCTCTTTCTGGCTGTTGGGGGAGAGAGCTTCCTCTGGTCCAGGACGGCTCTTATCACTCTTGAACAGATCTCTCCCCGTCCTCAGAAGCTGCTCTTCCAGCCGGCGGTGCCGCTTCATGTCCGACAGAACCTTGTCCAAGCGAGCTTCTCTCTTCACAGAAGACCGAGCAGACGAACCTGGGCAGGAACAACAATCAGCAAAGAAATTAGCAGTAACAGTGGATACAGTACTGAACACACACAGTAAACACACCGTACGGTTTACTGTTTTTCAGATTGGCTGATGGTGAGTTTAACTGCTCATTAATATCTCTTTCACTTGATGATCCTAACCTCCTGGTACACAGGTGGTTATACCTGGGGTTCTAACCTGGTACACAGGTGGTTATACCTGGGGTTCTAAGCTGGTACACAGGTGGTTATACCTGGGGTTCTAACCTGGTACACAGGTGGTTATACCTGGGGTTCTGCGCCGGTTAATGAATGAGTTCTTTGGAGTCGCCTGTGTCAGTTCTTCATCAAAGTCAAACTCTGTTGGAGTCGGTGGTCTGAAACAAGAAGCATCTTTAAAACAGCAGCTCTTAAGACAGGTGAGGTTTGGGAGGAAATATCAAGACACAGACACACAACAGACACACAACAGAACAGCCATTAGCAACTGACTTGCGCTCGCGTTCCTCCCGTTGTCGTTCCCTGGCTGCCTCCTCTTCCTCCTCGTCCCTGTCAGGTGAGGGGGTGCACTCTGGGGTCGGAGGCCGCCGTGGCAAGGGGTCAAAGTTCAGCTCCAGTTTATCTCCTTTAGAAAGCATCTCGTACAGTCTTTTGATCTCAGCAGGGGGTGGCATCCAGTTTTTGGGGTCTTCCATTTCCTCATCGCTGTAACCGATCTCCCAATCCCCGTCCTCCCCCTGGGTTCCACCCATGTCCTTGCCCTTCTGAACCTCCTCGTTCTGCTCCTCTTCATCCATGGTTCTGTCCTCCAGGTCTCCTGCTGGGGGGGCAGTGAGGCAGGTAAGCACAAAGTATGGAAATGCTGGACTAAACTGCTAATGTGTAATTTATGGTTTATTTAAACAAAATAAAAACATACTTTTTACATTCTCTGACTTCGTCTCCTCTCCTGTGGTTCCCAGTCCAGCCTCCTCGCTGTCCTGAACTCTTCCATCCTCTCCAGGCTCCGCCACTCCCAGCTGCTCCATGCCGTCTCTCAGGGTGCTGGACTCGGTCTCCTCCTGGGCCTGCATGGTCGGAGGGGTGGATGTGATGGCTGGAAACACAGACACAGGTTTGAATGGAGAAAATATCGGAAACATTGCAGGGACACATTAAGACAGCGTGGATCAGCAACACCTCTGGTCAACTTCATACCAGTGAATGAATATGACTGGAATATGACTGAATACATGTACAGGTCCTGATCACTGGAACCAGCTGCAGCTAACCTGCACCGATATCACATTCAAGGGATTCTGATCTGAGGTTTTTTACCTTTTATAAACTCCTCTGTTCTTCTCTCAGATGAACCAGGGTTCATTGACGTCTTATCTTCAGCAGGAGAAACATGGATCAACACACTAAACTAAAGTAGCACAGCCAGGGACAGAAACACAGCGCCATGTTGGATAGCTGCAGATCTGCAGTAACACGGATCAGACTTCAGCCGCTTATTACTGCCTGCTTAAACCATCCACATGATCTACAAGTCTCATTTCAACATCTCGTTCCGGATAAAACCCAACAGACAACGTAAATCAGGTTCAAAGGTAATTTACAGTTATAGTTTGAATCAGAAGGTTAAAAAGTTATATAAACAGATTAACAATATAAAGTAATATAAACAGATCTAATCTGACTCGTTGACTTTTGGTCAGTAGATGTTTTGTGCGTCATTTCTAAATGCGTCGCTCCTATTGGAGCAGCCCGGTGGTCGATGCTGATTGGAGCAGCCCGGTGGTCGATGCTGATTGGAGCAGAGCAGCAGAGTTGCTATGTTTGAAATGATCTGGCTTTACCACCTTTAGTTAGGATTACTTTAAATAGCGTTTTAAAAGGCTGACTCAGCCAACACAGCGAGTCTCAGTCCGGGTTTCAGTTTATAAAGTAAGTTTGAAACTTGTACACCTTTTAGCATGATTTTTCTGTTAGTTAGTCGTTAAATATCAGGGGATCTTTTCACCGTCAGCTGATTGGGATCCTTTATCAGATATGGCCCAGCGCGTGGCGGTGAGTGACGGTAGCTCCAGGACGGCGGCTCGGGTCCGTGTTGCTGTCCGGCTGAGGCCCTACATGACCCGGCAGGATGAGAAGGACGAGGGTCCGTGTGTCAGAGGGACTGGAGCCACCAGCCTGGAGATCATCAACTGGAGGAACGCTACTGAGACCCTGCAGTACCAGTGAGAGGCCGAGTCATGCTCCAACAGCGCTCCATCGCATGTTTAGTGTCATTACGTTATCAGTTTGAACCTTTGAGTTAATATTTTACTAAAACACGTGTTAAGGTTTGACGTGTTCCACGGTGAAGATTCGACACAGCAGGAAGTCTTTCTGTCCTCCGTGAAGCCAATCCTCCCGCACGTGCTGGACGGTCAGAACGCCAGTGTGTTTGCTTATGGACCCACTGGAGCCGGTGAGGCCTGCTGCAGAGCAACACACACACACACACACACACACACACACACACACACACACACACACACACACACACACACACACTCCCAGCTGCTTAGTGTTGTTCAGGGGGGAATTTGAACCTGTTCAGTCAACATGACTTCTCCCTTCATCATCCTCTTCTCCTCCTCCTTTTCTCCTCTCTCCTCCTCCCATCTCCAGGTAAGACCCACACCATGCTGGGAAGCCCAGCCCAGCCCGGTGTGATTCCACGGGCGGTGAGGGAGGTGTTCCAGCTGGTGAGGGGGAGGGAGCGAGGGGGAGACAGCTGGGACTATACTGTGGGGATGTCTTACCTGGAGATCTACAATGAGAAGGTAGGAGCCAGGGTCTGTTACCATGATGATGTAGTGCCTGTTTCTCCACACTCTAACCACTAAGCTCTCCTGTCTCCATGTGTCCAGGTGTTGGACCTGCTGTCCCCCGGCTCCCAGGACCTGCCCATCCGGGAGGACAGGGACAGGAACATCCTTATCCCAGGCCTCACACACACCACCCTCCACTCCTTCTCTGAGTTCGACTCCCATTTCATCCCTGCTAGTCTGAACCGCACCACTGCCTCCACCAAGCTCAACCAGCGCTCCAGCCGCAGCCACGCTGTGCTGCTCATCAAGGTGTGCGAATCAAACACACCCTATCCTATTCTATTGATTCAGAGACATGGTAGTGATGTGCTCAGGTAGTTAGAATCTCCTTCCTCTCTCCTCCCCACCCTCCTCTTCCCCTCCTCTGTCTGTGTTACTCTTTCACCCTCATCTCTATCTGATCTCAGACAGTTTATTCTTAAACATTGTTAGTTGAAGTCCCCTACATGTTCATCATTTTGCTCCATTCTTCCACAGTAAATTCTGTGTTTGTGCAACTTACATGGTGAATCAATGCCCCCCCCCCCCCCCCTCCCAGGTGGTGCGTACCCAGCGCAGCCCCCCCGGCCGCCAGCAGACAGGGAAGCTGTACCTGGTGGACCTGGCCGGCTCGGAGGACAACCGGCGCACGGGCAACCAGGGTCTGCGTCTGAAGGAGAGCGGGGCGATCAACCTGTCCCTGTTCACCCTCAGCAAGGTGGTGGACTCCCTGAACGCTGGGGGCTCCTGCCGTGTTCCCTACAGAGACAGCAAGCTGACACGCCTCCTGCAGGACTCCCTGGGGGGCTCCGCCCACGCCGTCATGGTAACCAACATTGCCCCAGAGTACACCTTCTACTTCGACACCTTCACTGCGCTCAACTTCGCTGCCAAATCGAAGCAGGTCGTCAACAAGCCCTTCGTCAGGGAGACGGTAGCCGTGCCGACCAGACAAGGTGAGGAGGGGAAGCAATAAAATATATCTCATCTCATCTATCTCTCATCTCATCTCAGAAGTAGCCTTTGATGTTTATATAGTTCATACCTGGTGTGAATATGAGTCAGTACATCTGAGTTCTGGGTGTTGGTGGGAGTCAGGTTGGACTGAAGCTGCTGCTCTTGACCTCTAGATGGTGCTGTTGTGTTTTGCTCTGCAGTAAAACGATCCAGAGAGGAGCAGGATGTCCCAGAACCCCAGAAGAAGAAGAAGAGCCAGGAAGTCCTCTCACCAGCCACACACAGGTAGGATAGCTGAGCCACACACTCCCACACTGCCTATGTTTCCCATCATGCCGTGTTCCAGTTGAGGCATGTTAAGAGGCAGCCATGTCTTGAGTACGTCATGTGATCCTGCTCTCCTCCCCCTGCAGCCCCCCAGAGCAGCAGTCAGTGCTGGACAGGCTGATCGCTCTAGAGAAGATGATGATGGCGTCTCCAAAGAGAGAGAGAGCCAACCTCCTCCAGACCATGGCTCAGTCCCGAAAGGAGATCCAGGTACTGTGACACCCCAGAAGCCCAGACAGCCAGCGCCTTGAGTCTGAACACTGCTCACCTCCTCCTGCTCTCTCCTCCTGGTGTCCTCCTGCAGGAGCTGAAGAAGAAACAGCAGCAGTTTGAGAGCAGAGCCCGGGAGCAGAGCCAGGCCCTGGGCCAGTCGTCCAACACTGAGCCCCTCTTCAGGAGTGTGCTGCCCCCGCTGCACAGGAAGCCATCCACAGCTGCCCCGCCACGCAAGCAGCAGGCTGTGGTGTCTCCCCTGCAGGGTTAGTACCAGCCCCCCTGACCCCCTGCAGGGTTAGCACCAGCCCCCCTGACCCCCTGCAGGGTTAGTACCTGACCCCCTGCAGGGTTAGTACCAGCCCCCCTGACCCCCTGCAGGGTTAGTACCAGCCCCCCTGACCCCCTGCAGGGTTAGCACCAGCCCCCCTGACCCCCTGCAGGGTTAGCACCAGCCCCCCTGACCCCCTGCAGGGTTAGCACCAGCCCCCCTGACCCCCTGCAGGGTTAGCACCAGCCCCCCTGACCCCCTGCAGGGTTAGTACCTGACCCCCTGCAGGGTTAGCACCAGCCCCCCTGACCCCCTGCAGGGTTAGTACCAGCCCCCCTGACCCCCTGCAGGGTTAGTACCTGACCCCCTGACCCCCTGCAGGGTTAGTACCAGCCCCCCTGACCCCCTGCAGGGTTAGTACCTGACCCCCTGCAGGGTTAGTACCAGCCCCCCTGACCCCCTGCAGGGTTAGTACCAGCCCCCCTGACCCCCTGCAGGGTTAGTACCTGACCCCCTGCAGGGTTAGTACCAGCCCCCCTGACCCCCTGCAGGGTTAGCACCAGTCCCCCTGACCCCCTGCAGGGTTAGCACCAGCCCCCCTGACCGCCTGCAGGGTTAGTACCAGTCCCCCTGACCCCCTGCAGGGTTAGTACCTGACCCCCTGCAGGGTTAGTACCAGTCCCCCTGACCCCCTGCAGGGTTAGTACCTGACCCCCTGACCCCCTGCAGGGTTAGTACCAGTCCCCCTGACCCCCTGCAGGGTTAGTACCTGACCCCCTGACCCCCTGCAGGGTTAGTACCTGACCCCCTGCAGTGTTAGCACAGGGTCAGCACAGCTGTCAGCAGGATCCAGCCTCCACAGTCCTCCAGAGGCTTCCCAGCAGCCCTGCTGTGTGGGGGGGGGGGAGAGCAGCAGCACTGCCAGGGGCCTCGTCCTCCAGAGGCTCCCCAGGGTCTGATCACACGGTCTGATCTGGGATCACGTTCCACCATGTTGCTGATGCAGTCACATCCTGTTCAGGAGGAGGAGAGAGGACAGGATAGGAGGAGAGGAGGGGTGGAGGAGTGATGGGAGGGGAGGGGGAAGGAGGGGTGGAGGAGGAGAGGATGCTGAAACAGCAGTTGTGAACATCAGATTGTTGTGAGTTGCGTTCATCAGGCAGCACGTTAGCTGCAGCTCAACATGAAACCCAGCCGCTGCAGCTTGCAGCATCATCAATCAGGTTATTGATCAGTGACCCCGTGTGATCTGACGCCTTCAGTCCTGGAGCAGGAGGAAGAGGGGAGGAAGAGGGGGAACCAAGATCAGTCTATCTAAACAGCTGTTAGTATGGCTGGATTCAGGGAGAAATCTATTCATTTTCTTTTCTTAGTGTCTTAAATTCAATGATTTTCTTTTCTCTCCACGCACTGATGACTAAATCACTACAGTAATGCAAACCCTGGAGTGTGTGTATGTGTGTGTGAGACAGCCTCTGTCCTGTGTCCACAGTGAGTCCCCTGCAGTCTCTCCAGCAGTGTGCTCTGGTCCACAACACGAGTGTGAAGAGGACAGAGGGAGTGAAGAAACTGCACAACACAGAGGTACCACTGCACACACAGCACTACACATGAGCTGTCTCTGTGCTGCTGTCTCTGTGCTGCTGTCTCTGCTGCTGTCTCTGCGCTGCTGTCTCTGTGCTGCTGTCTCTGTCCTGCTGTCTGTCTGCCTACTGTTGGGACACCAGCTGGACCTGGAGAGCACCCTGCTAGCAGCCTGCTTATGATCTCCTCTCTCCTCCATCCCTACCCCTCTCTCTCCTCATCCCTGCCTCCCAGCCCCTGAAGGGGAAGGAGAACTCTGTCCTGACTGACTGGGCGTCCCTCCTGGATGTGTCGGTGTTGGAGCGTTCCAGCCAGCGGATCCTGCAGCTGCTGAACAGCGGCTCTCTGAAGGAGCTCAAGACTCTGCAGCAGATCGGAGACAAGAAGGCCAAGCTGATCCTGGGCTGGAGGGAGGTGAACGGCAGCTTCACACAGGTGGAGAACACACACACACACACTGTCCTCTCTATACACACACACACACACACACACACACACACTGTCCTCTCTATACACACACACACACACACACACTGTCCTCTCTATACACACACACACACACACTGTCCTCTCTACACACACACACACACACACACTGTCCTCTCTATATACACACACACACACACGCTGTCCTCTCTATACACACACACACACTGTCCTCTCTATATATACACACACACACTGTCCTCTCTATATACACACACACACACTGTCCTCTCTATACACACACACACACACACACACACACTGTCCTCTCTATATATATACACACACACACACACACACACTGTCCTCTCTATACACACACACACACACCGTCAGACAGTATATCCAGTCTCTGTTTTTCTGCTTTAGAAGTGCTGCATGTCAGACTGGCTCTGCTAAAGGAATGACATGACAAAGTATCTGTTTAGTTGTGTGAACAAGGTGTGATGTCACTTCCTGTCCAGGTGGAGGACTTGACCAAGATCGAGGGCATCACTGCTAAGAGGTTCTCCTCCTTCATGAAGGTAAGAGACTCAGTGACTCAGTGACTCTCAGACTCAGTGACTCTCAGACTCAGTGACTCTCAGACTCAGTGACTCTCAGACTCAGTGACTCTCAGACTCAGTGACTCTCAGTGACTCTCGGTCTCAGTGACTCTCAGTGACTCTCAGACTCAGTGACTCTCAGACTCAGTGACTCTCAGACTCAGTGACTCTCGGTCTCAGTGACTCTCCTCCTGTTGAGGAACAGCAGTTTTACTGCCTCTACTTCTACATGTTGTCAAGCTGCTAGTTTCACTGATTCATTTTTGCCTCCTTGTGTTTGCAGGCAAACATCCTCAGTGTGATGGGGAAGTGATCATTAGCTCACAGTACACTTTTATTTACAGTTATAAAGAATGACTCCCGTTTTTATTATTTTAATGTATTTTACTGTTTTTAAACTCTGTACATAACGGTGTCTTTTGTTTTATTAGAAAGGTATTTTGTGTTTTTTTTTTTTTTGCAGTAATATCTGTATTCCACCTGGGGGTGATATTCTGCTTTCAATAAACCTAAAACGTTCCACTTGTCAAACCAGTATTTTGTGATGTTTGTAAATCATGAATTAGAATGTTTGTGTGTTTATGGATCTGATCTGATCCAGGATCTTCTGAAGGTGTGACGTCATTAGGATTCACGTGAATCTGAAACCTGTTTAAGGAGCAAATAAATCAGCTTCAAGTGAAACCTGGTTAGAGAAGCTGACAGGTCTGACGGGTGTGAGTGTGTGTGAGTGTTGGTGTACGTGTGTCAGCACCTGAGCGCGAGGGGCTGGAGGAGGGCTGGAGCGCGCGACCATCCTCCCCTCCTGCCGCACGCGCGCTCCTGTCATTTCAGTTGATCCATCTCGCGCTGTCCGCTGTCCTCCGCCTCGAGCTCTGCACGCGGGATCTACGATACATACAGTAAACCTCCAGTTACGATAGAAACGGCCAGGGTTCTATTCTACCAGGGTTCTATTCTGCCAGGGTTCTATTCTGCCGTCACAGTCCGTATTGAGGCCATAATCTGAAAGCAAGGGAACAGCCCAGGTTCTCCAGGTTCTCCAGGTTCTGTTTCTCAGTTGAAGACAATGTAAAGCACCATAAGGACCTTCTGGGTATTTTACGGCTCTTTCAAGGTGAGTTTATATTTTGTTACAACCGAACAATTTACTGTCGTTTTCGAATGAAATAAAGAAATCTGTTCGTAGAATAGAGCTGCTTTATAATAAATCTTAAATTGTCGTTCCACGATGCATTCGTGTCCCAAACGCAGCAGTTGCATCCCAGGATGCATTTATTCATGTTATTATCTGAGCAGTTGTGGAAAAGGAGAGTCCTCGTTTCGTTATTTACATTTTCCGGTAGACCGTATTTCACCCCCCCTCCCCTCTCCCCCTTCCCCCTCCCCTCTCCTCTCCCCCTCCCCCCTCCACACCCCCTTCATCCATAGTGTTTTCCTCTCCTCTTTGTCCCGTGTTCCTCCTCAACCATCTCAGCTCTTTGTGGTCTGACAGAGCAGCCTTTGTGCTTTAGGTCAATATGAAGTAAAGCAGGTGGCAGAATGCTAGCAGCACCTGCTCTAACATAGCTGCTGCCTTTCAACACAATCCAGAGGGCTGTTTGTTTCCTGCTCCCGCATGTCCTTCATTTAATATTTGATGTCTCCATATTCAGCCTGTGCCTTTCCATCAACGGTGTTTTTTTGTGCCACAGTCGACCTCATAAATGATCACATGTTCACGTGTTTAAGTAGAATTCCAGTTAGTTCTGTTTCCCATTAGGCCAGTTAAGAGAGGTGACATGATGACATGGCAGCTTTTTGGGCATCAGGACTGTGACCTTAAGAAGCTTTGGATTAGTAAAGAGCTTATGATACCCAGAGAGAGAGGATGCTCATATGCCAGTCCACACACACACACACACACACACACACACACACACACACACACACACACACACACACACACACACACACACACACACACACACACACAAACACACACACAGCACACACGCACCAAACATACACTAAACACACAGACACACCCACCACACACAAACACACACCACAGATACACCCACCGCACAAACATACCCACACACACCACACTCACACACAGCTCTACAAGCAGTACCAACACAATGTTGTCTTGAAGCTGTTTGTCCTCCTCAGGTGAACACCAGTCAGCAAGATGGCTGCCAGCCCTAGCTCCGCCCCCAGCCCCGCCCCCTGGCTCACTGACCAGCAGCGCCCTCACAGCCGTGCAGCCTCCCCCCAGCCTGCGGGAGGCGACTCAGATCTCTCCCCAGCCCCGGGGGTCCATCCTGGGCCTCCGCCCAGCCTCTCCCAGGACGAGCTGGTCATCGTAATCAACGAGAAGCTGGAGAACAGTAAGCAGAGCTGGGGGAGTGAAGCCATTTAACTTTCCCAGCATGCAACACAACACGCAACCGAGCTCAGGCATGCGCTCATTAAACTAACGATTGTTTCTGTTGTGGTGTGACTAACGAATGTGTGTATGTATGTGTGTGTGTGTGTGTGTTTCTAGGTAACAGTATTCATCCGTCCAAAGCTGAAGCCTGTTCCCCAGTCATCTCCTCTCTCCCAGAAGACAACACTCCATCTCCTACTCCCAACATCCCAACCACAGCAAGACCAGGAAGGGCAGCCGTGCCAGCTCCATCGGCTACACCGCCTTCTCCCCGCGCCCCTCCATCTCTCGACACTCCAGCATCGCTACCAACCCCCCCCTGGACCGCTCCAAGCCCAAAGACTACCTGCTGCTGGCTGTGCTGGCCTGCTTCTGCCCTGTGTGGCCCATCAACATCGTGGGACTAGTTTACTCCATCATGGTGAGGGGGGGGGGGGGGGGGGGGGGGGGGGAGGGGGGAGGGGGGGGGGCAGGAGGAGGTCAGGAAGGGAGAGGACTGCTCCTCCGGGTTCTGCCGTGGTTCTCTGCTGTCGTGCCTAAACAGAAGAGGGCTTGTGGTCGCTGAGTCTGTCTGTCTCAGATATCCTCCTCTATTCCTCCTCTATTCATTACTGACCGCTGAGCAGCCAGACATCCACTCTCCCCCACTTCTCCTCCCCCTCTCTCCTCTCCTCCTCCTCTCCCCCACTTCCTCCTCCCCCTCTCTCCTCTCCCCCACTTCCTCCTCCCCCCTCTCCTCTCCTCCTCCTCTCCCCCACTTCCTCCTCCCCCCTCTCTCCTCTCCTCCTCCTCTCCCCCACTTCCTCCTCCCCCCTCTCCTCTCCTCCTCCTCTCCCCCACTTCCTCCTCCCCCCTCTCCTCCTCCTATCCCCCACTTCCTCCTCCCCCTCTCCTCCTCCTATCCCCCACTTCCTCCTCTCCCTCTCCTCCTCCCTCTCCCCCACTTCCTCCTCCCCCCCTCTCTCCTCTCCTCCTCCTCTCCCCCACTTCCTCCTCCCCCCCTCTCTCCTCTCCTCCTCCTCTCCCCCACTTCCTCCTCTCCCTCTCCTCCTCCCTCTCCTCCCTCTCCCCCACTTCCTCCTCCCCCTCCTCTCCTCTCCTCCTTCTCCTCCTCCCCCTCCTCTCCTTCCCCTCCTGCTCTGGTCTGTGCTCAGGGTCACCTGGTTGGTGCTTTAGTGATTCAATACAAAGTTAATCAAATTGATTGGAAGGTTTTCATCTGAAGATAGAAACAGTGTCCCTAGAAAGCACACAGGGCCTGGTCAGCTGTGCCACCCTGTGCACCTGCCTATCCTGTCAGGTGGTCAGATGGCTCAGTGGGTTAGGGTGTTGGCCTCATGATTGGAAGGTTGTGAGATCGATCCCCGGCTGTGGCTATATGATGTTGTGTCCTTGGGCAAGGCACTTCACCCTACTTGCCTCAGGTATAATGTCCCTGTACTTACTGAAAGTCG
Organism: Neosalanx taihuensis; assembly: GCA_030340665.1. NCBI lineage: Eukaryota > Metazoa > Chordata > Actinopteri > Osmeriformes > Salangidae > Neosalanx > Neosalanx taihuensis. The sequence goes on from CM059303.1 coordinate 497,975, forward strand.
CTTTCGATAAAAACGTCTGCTAAATGAATAAATGTAAATGTAAATCATAAACCAACCCTCCAGAAGGTCTTTATTAGTAGAAGTGTCTCATGTCTCAGTCTGTGGTGGTCAGAGTGGAGGAGGGAGGGTGTAACCCTGTCCTGTCCAACAGTCCTGTCCTGTGTTATCAGTCTAAGAACAGCCTGGAGCAGGGGAACCTGGATGGGGCTCGCCGGCTGGGCCGTGTGGCCAAGATGCTGTCGCTGGTGTCTCTGGTGGGAGGAACACTCATCATCATCGCCTGCATCGTCAACCTGGCCAGTGAGTATCAGGATCAGTCCTGTGACCTTTAACCCTCAGCCTGGCCAGTGAGTATCAGGATCAGTCCTGTGACCTTTAACCCTCAGCCTGGCCAGTATGTATTAGTATCAGGACCTTATCACCAGAGGTCCTGCTCTACACCCCCTAAAAACAAACCATAACATCTTTCTTATTATATCTGTTTTTAGTTTAGTTTAATTCTTGAGGTCATTATGGATCCAGTGCTCCTCTCATCTGGAGCTGAAGATGAACACGTTACTTTAACATCAGTTCTCTTGTTGAACCTTATAAAAGCGTCTGCATCCGGCTGTGTGTTCATAAGCAGAGCGATGCTCATTAGCTTGGAGGAGCGTGAGGCTGTGTAGGAGCATCTGCTTCCTGTCTAGAGGATGTGATGGAGTCTCTCTTCTCTTACATAACCGCTCCCTCTGCTCTGTGTAACACTAAACCTCCATGTTCAGGATATAAAGTTACTGACTATCTGTTTTGAATCCCTTTCTGTTTTTAGTCAATGTGAAGTCCTGAGTCACTTCCTGCAGGAAGTAGGAAGTCAGCTGACCATGCCAGCCGCCACCAAACCCACCTAACTGTAATCATTACCAGGATAAGTGACTAATATACTCGTGATATACATACAAACATACCTCTATAACCCCCTTATAACCCTCCCTTTTGTTACCGGGATCAACATTTCTAATATGCAAGCTGCTTCTGTTGAGTATGAGGGTGAACAGATGATCACATGACTTCATGATCACATGGGGGTGAGCAGATCACATGACTTCCTCCTTGGCGTTCCACCTGCTGTTGAGCTCTCCTCCAGGAACACTATCCAAAAACACAGAACACATCCAGGACCAGACGATTTATAGTGAGGAGGAGGAGAGGAGGAGAGAGAGGAGGGGAGGGAGGAGGAGAGAGAGGAGGAGGAGAGGAGGAGAGAGAGGAGGGGAGAGAGGAGGAGGAGGAGAGGGAGAAGGAAGAGAGGAGGAGAGGGAGGATGAGAGAGAGGAGGAGAGAGGAGGAGGAGAGAGAGGAGGAGGAGAGAGGAGGAGAGGGAGGAGGAGAGGGAGAAGGAAGAGAGAGAAGAGAGGAGGAGAGGGAGGATGAGAGAGAGGGGGAGATGGCGGAGGAGAGAGAGGAGGAGGAGAGGGAGAAGGAAGAGAGGAGGAGAGGGAGGATGAGAGAGAGGAGGAGAGAGGAGGAGGAGAGAGAGGAGGAGGAGAGAGGAGGAGGAGAGGGAGAAGGAAGAGAGAGAAGAGAGGAGGAGAGGGAGGATGAGAGAGAGGGGGAGATGGCGGAGGAGAGAGAGGAGGAGGAGAGAGACTGGAGTGTTTCCTTCACAGCTTCACAGCTTCACAGCTTAAGCCACACATGCACGGCTGAAAACAAAATGTCTGCCAAGTCTGTTCCTCTCTGAAACCTCATCAGACTGCATCATCTCAGAGAGGAAGAGGAGGAGCTGCATCATCTCAGAGAGGAAGAGGAGGAGCTGCATCATCTCAGAGAGGAAGAGGAGGAGCTGCATCATCTCAGAGAGGAAGAGGAGGAGCTGCATCATCTCAGAGAGGAAGAGGAGGAGCTGCATCATCTCAGAGAGGAAGAGGAGGAGCTGCATCATCTCAGAGAGGAAGAGGAGGAGCTGCATCATCTCAGAGAGGAAGAGGAGGAGCTGCATCATCTCAGAGAGGAAGAGGAGGAGCTGCATCATCTCAGAGAGGAAGAGGAGAAGAAGGAATAACTCTTAATTCTCTGGAACCTCAAGAAGGATGGAGTCAGTGTGTGTTTGTTAAAGACATGAAGACAATGTTTTTGAGAGAGAAAGAGATGGAATGAGAGAGAGGGATAGAGAGAGAGAGGGATAGAGAGAGAGAGAGAGAGGGATAGAGAGAGAGAGAGGGATAGAGAGAGAGAGAGAGAGAGAGAGAGAGAGGGATTGAGAGAGAGAGAGAGAGGGATAGAGAGAGAGAGAGAGAGAGAGAGAGAGAGAGAGATGTTATAATTAAGTTTGTCTCAGCGTGTTAAAACTGAAGGACAAGGAAGTGTTTCAGTTAGAGGGTTGACTCATCCTGGACTAGTTCGACAAGTGTGCCAAAAATTGAGCTGAACCCAGCGTGTCTGTATATGACACAGTCCCATGGCTTCTCCTATCACTGCTACGCTGACGACACGCAGCTATATCTATCCTTTCCCCCAACTGATCAAGGGATATCGACCAGAATCGAGGCCTGCCTCTCTGACATCTCAGCCTGGATGACCAGACATCACCTCCAGCTGAACCTCGCCCAAACAGAACTCCTCATCATCCCTGCCAAACCCTCAATCACCCACGATTTCTCCATCACTATGGGATCTGCAACAGTGACCCCTTCATCCTCTGCCAGGAACCTGGGGGTCACCTTGGACGACGAGCTCTCCCTCACAGCTCACATTGCCGCAGTCTCTCTGTCATGTAGATTCATCCTCTACAACATCAGGAAAATCAGAAAATACCTATTTCAACATTCCACCCAACTGCTAGTCCAAGCCCTCTTCCTCACAAAGCTGGATTACTGCAACTCGCTACTAGCCGGCCTTCCTGCAAATGCAATCCGTCCCCTTCAGAGGATACAGAATGCAGCCGCTCGTCTGGTTTTCAACCTACCCAGACGCTGTCATGTCACCCCACTCCTCATCGCCCTCCACTGGCTTCTCGTCATGGCCCGCATCAGATTCAAGACCCTGGTGCTGACCTTCCGGGCTGTAAACGGGACTCTCTTCTCCAGCCCTATACCCCCACCCGTCACCTACGGTCATCTGCTGACAACTGTATAGTGGTACCCCCCCCCCTCAAGAGCGCCCAAGCGCAACACAAACTCTTCCACTGCCTGGCTCCCCAATGGTGGAATCAACTCCCCACCTCCATCAGAAGCACAGACTGCCTTCTCACCTTCAAAAGAAGGTTTAAAACTCACTTATTTAGAGAATTTAATGACACTTAGGAATAGTATGGCACTTAACATAATCTAATGTGCTTTAGAACTATCTGTTGGTCCCCATATAGTTCTTCCCTTGGCACTTATTGGTTCTCATGATGTATGATTCACGATCTAAAAAACCCACTGTGTTCGGGGTCTATCACGTTGCTATGCTCAATGACTGATGCTCTTTGTAAAAGCTCTCTCTTGTAAGTCGCTTTGGATAAAAGCGTCTGCTAAATGAATACATGTAAATGTAAATGTCTGTAGACTGACCACATGGCTGTCTGTAGACTGACCACAGAGCTATCTGTAGACTGACCACACAGCTGTCTGTAGACTGACCACAGGTCTGTCTGTAGACTGACTACACAGCTGTCTGTAGACTGACCACACAGCTGTCTGTAGACTGACCACAGGTCTGTCTGTAGACTGACTACACAGCTGTCTGTAGACTGACCACAGGGCTGTCTGTAGACTGACCACAGGTCTGTCTGTAGACTGACTACACAGCTGTCTGTAGACTGACCACAGGGCTGTCTGTAGACTGACCACAGGTCTGTCTGTAGACTGACTACACAGCTGTCTGTAGACTGACCACAGGGCTGTCTGTAGACTGACCACAGAGCTATCTGTAGACTGACCACACAGATGTCTGTAGACTGACCACAGGGCTGTCTGTAGACTAGAGGGAAGAGGAAAGGAGCAGGAGAAGAGGAGGAGAAAAGGAGAAAGAGGAGAAGAGAGGATGAGATGAGAAGAGGGAGGAAGAGAGGAAGGAAAAGAGAGTGGAAGTGGAAGAGGAAGAGCATGTTGTCAGGATTCTTGACTCTGAGTGGTGAGCTCTAAAATAACTTTCTCTCCTTCTCTCTCCTTCTCTCCCTCCTTCTCTCTCTCCATCTGTGAGACTTATCTGTCCAGGGGCCCTGGTGCATTGTGGGTCTCTGGGCAGGTGGGCGGCGACAGACAGTCAAGCTGCTAACAAGTGTGATGAGAAACACAAACAAACATGTTTACTCTGCACACAGGAAGGACTGGATTATACAGAGGATTAGACAGGACAGGGAATAAAGAGTGACAAGAAGAGGGGAGAGGGAGAGGAGGAGGGAGGGAGGGAGGGAGGGAGGGAGGGAGGGAGGGAGGGAGGGAGGGAGGGAGGGAGGGAGGGAGGGAGGGAGGGAGGGAGGGAGGGAGGGAGGGAGGGAGGGAGGGGAGGACACACACCATACATACACACACACACCAAATACACACAGGCACCATACACACACACACACACACAACTTCTATTTTTCACCTTCATCTCAAACTTCTCTTCCTCCCCCATCTTCTTTAGAAGAAGGTAGAAATTCAACTGGAGAGGAATTAGTTTAATTCAGCAGAACGCCTCCCGTAACAATCTGCCTCCTGTATTCAAATATAAAGAAGGATATTTATAAGAATACTTTTCTTCCTGTATATAAATAATGTATCTGCATGGAAAAGTCTGTAATTGGTGATAAACTTAATTAATACTACATGCTGATGCTGATTGGCTGCTGCCTCCTCAGTGGGGCTGTTTAATTGATCACTCAGTTAAACAAGAGAGGAGGGAGGGAGGGAGGGAGGGAGGGAGGGAGGGAGGGAGGGAGGGAGGGAGGGAGGGAGGGAGGGAGGGAGGGAGGGGGGGGAGAAGGAGGGAGGGACAGACTGAGGGAGGGGAGAGAGGGAGGGAAGGGGAGAGGAAGGTGGGAGGAATGGGAGTAGGGGGAGGGAGGGAGTGGAGAGGAGGGGAGGGACAGAGGGAGGGAGGAGGGGGAGGAGGAGGGGGAGGAGGACATGACAGTAGTTTCTAGCTGTTGGGCAGCTGGGTGTCAGCAGACTGTAGTAGACTCTCCAGATCCAGACACCAGGCTGCTCTGCTGGCTTCAGCCTCAACTGGAGGACGGCTGGCAATCCTCAAGCCAGTTGCTAGGCAACCGTGGAACTTCTCTAATACCAATGGTATCATGATGGCAGAGGGGGGAGGAGAGGGAGCAAGGGGGAGAGGGGGTGGGGGGTGGGGGAGGTGGGGGGAGAGGGGGTAGGGAGGTGGGGGGAGAGGGGTAGGGAGGTGGGGAGGTGGGGGGAGAGGGGGGGAAGAGGGGGGAGGGGGAGAGAGGTGATGATGTTAAAAGGAACTCTTATTCATATTTGAATGATCAGTGCTGAACAATACCTGGAGTCTAAACACCAACATACACCACGTATAGGAGAGGGGGGCAGGAGGGGAGGGAGGAGGGGGAGGTGGAGGAGGAGGTGGGGGAGAGGGGGGGAGGAGGGGAGGGAGGAGGGGGAGGTGGGGGAGGAGGAGGTGGGGGAGAGGGGGGGAGGAGGGGGAGTTTGCTGGGTCAAGATCTGCAGCTGCTGAAGAAGAAAAGCCTATTCCTCCCAGCAGGAAACACACACACCATACACACACCACACACACCATACACACACCACACACACACACACACACCACACACACACACTGGCAGCTTGCTCTGACACCAGTCTGCTGAAAGATCATTTGAAAACATCAGTGACTCAGAGCATCTTCATGCAGATGATCATCATGGTCATCAGGCTTCATCATCATCAGCTGTATTGAATGGAGGTTCCTGTGTTGGTCTGTAACAGAGCTCCAGGAAGCATCAGATCACTGATTCATGCTGACAGACTGATGCCTCTTCACAATCTGTGTATCGATCCATTCTGTGTGTGTGTGTGTGTGTGTGTGTGGAGTGTGAGTGAGTTTGTGGTGTGTGTGTGTATGTTTGTGGTGTGTGTGTGTGTGTGTGTGTGTGTGAGGCACAGCACCCATGGCAGACACACACACACACCACACATGTACACACACACACACACACACACACACACACACACTCATGCATTGATTCAGAGATGTGGGTCTTGTCGATCTCATCATCTTCTCTCACTCTCTTGCTCACAGTGATTAAACAACTGTATCAGGACACACACACACACCCACCCCCCCCCCCACACCCCCCCCCCCCACACACACACACCCCCACACACACACCCACACACCCCCACACAGACAAACACAGTCAGGTTGTGCCTCAGTGTTTGAGCTGTTGTGATTTGCTATGATTCCAATATGATCATCAGGTTCTGTAACGCCTGAATGATCAGACACAGCCTCCACTCAGCCTCTCCTCTCAGCCTCCACCCAGCCTCTCCTATCAGTCTCCACCCAGCCTCTCCTATCAGTCTCCACCCAGCCTCTCCTCTCAGCCTCCACCCAGCCTCTCCTCTCAGCCTCCACCCAGCCTCTCCGCTCAGCATCCACCCAGCCTCTCAGCATCCACCCAGCCTCTCCTCTCAGCCTCCACCCAGCCTCTCCGCTCAGCCTCCACCCAGCCTCTCAGCCTCCATCCAGCCTCTCAGCCTCCACCCAGCCTCTCAGCCTCCACCTAGCCTCTCCTCTCAGCCCTGGGGGGAACACCGCCACCTTGTGGACGCAGCTGGTTACAGACCGTCAGCAGACCTCCTCCGACACACCAGCAAGTCTGCCATGTTTGCAAGGTGTCTAATGTTATGTTATTAGTACCAAGATCTTCAAACACTGGTTAAAACAGACGAAAACCACGGACCGAATTAATAATATTCATGTAACAAACTTTCCCTCCTGCGTGTTTCAGAAATAGCTCAGTGTGTTTCTATAAATAGAAGTTGTGCAGCTGAAGTGTTCAGTCTGAGATCCTGACAGGAGATCCTGTCACCGGGTGATTACAAACTTCTCTATTTTGAAGCTCCTTGCAGAAATGGACAGGTTAGTAAAACCACAGAGTAGGGTTGGGGTTACTGTATACGACTTTACAATGAGATCTAGTTTAACTTTGGAAACTACAAAAATGAAATTGTCGCAATTTAAAAAAGTTATTTACTCATGAACGTTCGTCTATTCCATGATTCAACTCTATTCACAGATTATTCTAGTTTAGGAGAAGTTCTTAACACCAAGTTTCTCTGTGTTTCTGTCCTCCTCTCAGCCCAGCCTCCCTGCAGGACTACAAGGCCGCCATGTTGCTGAGCGGGGTGGGAGATGCTCTGGGCTACAGGAACCAGCTGTGGGAGTATAATGAGTCTGGACCAGCCATCCACCAGGTGGGCACAGGGGAGGCATGTGATTATAACATGTTACAGCTGCTGCAGGTGACTATAACATGACATAACATGTCTACAGGAGCTGAAGGAGCTGGGAGGACTGAAGAACATCACAGTGAAGCTCCCTGATTGGCCAGTCAGTGATGACACTGTGATGCACCTAGCTACAGCAGAGGCACTAGCTACAGGTGAGAGGAGGCTAGGAGAGAGGAGGCTAGGAGAGAGGAGGCAAGGAGAGAGGAGGCAAGGAGAGAGGAGGCTAGGAGAGAGGAGGCTAGGAGAGAGGAGGCTAGGAGAGAGGAGACTAGGAGAGAGGAGGCTAGGAGAGAGGAGGCTAGGAGAGAGGAGGCTAGGAGAGAGGAGGCTAGGTGAGAGGAGGCTAGGAGAGAGGAGGCTAGGAGAGAGGAGGCAAGGAGAGAGGAGGCTAGGAGAGAGGAGGCTAGGAGAGAGGAGGCAAGGAGAGAGGAGGCTAGGTGAGAGGAGGCTAGGAGAGAGGAGGCTAGGAGAGAGGAGGCAAGGAGAGAGGAGGCTAGGAGAGAGGAGGCTAGGAGAGAGGAGGCTAGGAGAGAGGAGGCTAGGTGAGAGGAGGCTAGGAGAGAGGAGGCTAGGAGAGAGGAGGCTAGGAGAGAGGAGGCAAGGAGAGAGGAGGCTAGGAGAGAGGAGGCTAGGAGAGAGGAGGCTAGGAGAGAGGAGGCTAGGTGAGAGGAGGCTAGGAGAGAGGAGGCTAGGAGAGAGGAGGCTAGGAGAGAGGAGGCTAGGAGAGAGGAGGCTAGGAGAGAGGAGGCAAGGAGAGAGGAGGCTAGGAGAGAGGAGGCTAGGAGAGAGGAGGCTAGGAGAGAGGAGGCTAGGTGAGAGGAGGCTAGGTGAGAGGAGGCTAGGTGAGAGGAGGCTAGGAGAGAGGAGGCTAGGAGAGAGGAGGCTAGGAGAGAGGAGGCTAGGAGAGAGGAGGCTAGGAGAGAGGAGGCTAGGTGAGAGGAGGCTAGGAGAGAGGAGGCTAGGAGAGAGGAGGCTAGGTGAGAGGAGGCTAGGAGAGAGGAGGCTAGGAGAGAGGAGGCTAGGTGAGAGGAGGCTAGGAGAGAGGAGGCTAGGAGAGAGGAGGCTAGGAGAGAGGAGGCTAGGAGAGAGGAGGCTAGGAGAGAGGAGGCTAGGTGAGAGGAGGCTAGGTGAGAGGAGGCTAGGTGAGAGGAGGCTAGGTGAGAGGAGGCTAGGAGAGAGGAGGCTAGGAGAGAGGAGGCTAGGAGAGAGGAGGCTAGGAGAGAGGAGGCTAGGAGAGAGGAGGCTAGGAGAGAGGAGGCTAGGAGAGAGGAGGCTAGGTGAGAGGAGGCTAGGAGAGAGGAGGCTAGGTGAGAGGAGGCTAGGTGAGAGGAGGCTAGGAGAGAGGAGGCTAGGAGAGAGGAGGCTAGGAGAGAGGAGGCTAGGAGAGAGGAGGCTAGGTGAGAGGAGGCTAGGAGAGAGGAGGCTAGGAGAGAGGAGGCTAGGAGAGAGGAGGCTAGGAGAGAGGAGGCTAGGTGAGAGGAGGCTAGGGGGGAAGGATATTTGAACATGTGATACTATGTTCCAGGGAAGGAAGGGGAGGAGCTTCTACAGGAAGTAGCGTCTGGCTATGTGGAAGCCATGAAGGACATGGAGGGGAGGAAGCCAGGGCCGTCCAGCATCTTAGGTGACAAAATATTACACACGTGTGTGTGTGTGTGTGTGTGTGTGTGTGTGTGTGTGTGAAGCTAGTGTCAGACTGGTGTGTGTCCCCTGCTGCCCCCCCAGGTGTGTCCCAGCTGAGGCCAGGCTCTGTGGGGGGATACAGGGTCCCCTACAACCCTGAGGGGACAGGCTGTGGAGCTGCCATGAGGTCCATGTGCATCGGGCTGAGGTGAACCCCAGGACACTGCACCCTCAGGTGGACTGTTGTTACCTGGACTCACCTGGACTCACCTGGACTCACCTGACTCACCTGACTCTCCTGGACTCACCTGGACTCACCTGACTCACCTGGACTCACCTTGACTCTCCTGGACTCACCTGGACTCACCTGGACTCACCTTGACTCACCTGGACTCTCCTGGACTCACCTGGACTCACCTGGACTCTCCTGGACTCACCTGACTCTCCTGGACTCACCTGGACTCTCCTGGACTCTCCTGGACTCACCTGACTCTCCTGGACTCACCTGGACTCACCTGGACTCTCCTGGACTGACCTGGACTCACCTGACTCACCTGGACTCACCTGGACTCACCTGGACTCACCTGGACTCACCTGGACTCACCTGGACTCTCCTGGACTCACCTGACTCTCCTGGACTCACCTGGACTCTCCTGGACTCTCCTGGACTCACCTGGACTCACCTGACTCACCTGGACTCTCCTGGACTCACCTGGACTCTCCTGGACTCACCTGGACTCACCTGGACTCTCCTGGACTCACCTGGACTCACCTGGACTCACCTGGACTCTCCTGGACTCACCTGGACTGACCTGGACTGACCTGGACTCTCCTGGACTCACCTGGACTCTCCTGGACTCACCTGGACTCTCCTGGACTCACCTGGACTCACCTGGACTCTCCTGGACTCTCCTGGACTTTCCTGACTCACCTGGACTCACCTGGACTCACCTGGACTCACCTGGACTGACCTGGACTCGCCTGGACTCTCCTGGACTCACCTGGACTCACCTGGACTCTCCTGGACTCACCTGGACTCACCTGGACTCACCTGGACTCACCTGACTCTCCTGGACTCACCTGGACTCACCTGGACTCACCTGACTCTCCTGGACTCACCTGGACTCACCTGGACTCACCTGGACTCACCTGGACTCACCTGACTCTCCTGGACTCACCTGGACTCACCTGGACTCACCTGACTCACCTGGACTCACCTGGACTCACCTGGACTGACCTGGACTCACCTAGACTCACCTGGACTCACCTGGACTCACCTGGACTCTCCTGGACTCACCTGGACTCACCTGGACTCACCTGGACTCACCTGGACTCACCTGGACTGACCTGGACTCACCTGGACTCACCTGGACTCACCTGGACTGACCTGGACTCTCCTGGACTGACCTGGACTCACCTGGACTCACCTGGACTCTCCTGGACTGACCTGGACTCTCCTGGACTCTCCTGGACTCTCCTGGACTCACCTGGACTCTCCTGGACTGACCTGGACTCACCTGACTCTCCTCACCTGTTCAGGTACCCAAACCCTGAGCAGCTCGCCACTCTGGTCGCCGTTGCCGTGGAGACGGGGAGGATGACCCACCCTCATCCCACCGGTTTCCTAGGCGCCGTGGCTTCGGCCCTCTTCACCTCGTACGCAGCTCAGCGACGGCCAATCACCACATGGGGGCGGGGCCTGCTCAGGGAAGCCTGTCCAATCGCCTGGAGTGTTGTTCAGTCCAGTGGCTTCGCTGTCATGGAGACGGAGAGAGACTGGAGATACTTCTCTGAGAAGTGGGAGTGGTGAGAACATTCTAGAACAGCAACAGGAAGTGGTGAGAACATTCTAGAACAGCAACAGGAAGTGGTGAGAACATTCTAGAACAGCAACAGGAAGTGGTGGGAACATTCTAGAACAGCAACAGGAAGTGGTGAGAACATTCTAGAACAGCAGTCATGTGATGATGTGGCTTAAACGTCTGGCTGTCAAAAGTGTGGAGTTTCATTTTCAATCATTTTATCATGGAGCCGCTGACCAATTACAGTCCAGGGATTTGAGATCGTGTTGACTCCCATCGACTGTACTGAATTTGGACGATGTGAGCTAAGCTGCTCTTCTCAGGAAGACAAATCGATGACATGCAGAAGAACGACAGCAAATCATGTGTGTTCAGTCTGAATCCTCACCTCATGCAGCCCTGGTCATACTTCCATGTTCATTAGAAATATAGAACAGTCTATATCAGGGGTGTCAAACTCGTTCCATCGCGGGCCAAGAGGGTGCAGGTTTTCGCGTCAACCAATTCCCTACATCAGCTGATTTCAATAACGAGTTTGATTTCACTAAGTGGAGAAACTCATTAGTGATATCAGCTGGTGTAGGGGCTTGGTTGACGCGAAAACCAGCACCCTCTTGGCCCGCGATGGAACGAGTTTGACACCCCTGGTCTACATCATATTTATGGTTTTTATAATATAGTTTGGACAATCAGAGACATCTCTCCTCTTCTGAACAGACTTTCACCCAATCAGAGGCCTCTGTCCTCCTCTGAGCAGACTTTCACCCAATCACAGGTCTCTTTCCCTCGCAGGTACCTGCAGCTGAGAGGCTTGTCTGAGAGGACAGGGCCTGTGCTTTGGCCCGCCCCCTATGGGCCAGCAGAGAGAGACGCAGCCTATAAGAGCTTCAGCCTGTCCGGGTGGGCGGGGCGCAGCGGACATGATGCACCAATGATAGCACTGGATGCCCTGCTGGGGGCGGGGCCAGACTGGGAGGAGCTGATGAGCAGGGCGGGGTTCCATGGAGGTTAGTGCTGGAGGCGGGGTCAATGCTGGAGGGGGGTCAATGCTGGAGGGGGGGTCAATGCTGGAGGGGGGGTCAATGCTGGAGGGGGGGTCAATGCTAGAGGGGGGGTCAATGCTGGACGGGGGTCAATGCTGGAGGGGGGTCAATGCTAGAGGGGGGGTCAATGCTGGAGGGGGGTCAATGCTAGAGGGGGGGGTCAATGCTAGAGGGGGGGTCAATGCTGGAGGGGGGGGTCAATGCTGGAGGGGGGTCAATGCTAGAGGGGGGGGTCAATGCTGGAGGGGGGTCAATGCTAGGGGGGGGGTCAATGCTGGAGGGGGGTCAATGCTGGAGGGGGGTCAATGCTGGAGGGGGGTCAATGCTAGAGGGGGGGGTCAATGCTAGAGGGGGGGTCAGTGCTGGAGGGGGGTCAATGCTAGAGGGGGGGGTCAGTGCTGGAGGGGGGTCAATGCTGGAGGGGGGTCCTCTCATTCCTAACTCCTTCCCCTCATCTCCTCCTCCAGGGGACAGTGACAGCACAGCTGTGATCGCCTGCTGCTGCTGGGGTCTCCTGCACGGCACGCAGGGGGTCGCCCCCAGCAACTACCTTCATGTGGAGTACAGGGAGAGACTGGAACACAGCGCAGAGATACTGTACAGCCTGTCTCACTCTCACTGACCTGTCTCACTGACCTGGAGCAGCACACACCACAGAGAGAGGAGGGAGAGGAGAGAGGAGGGGGAGGAGAGAGGAGGGGGAGGAGAGAGAGAGGAGGGAGAAGAGAGAGGTGGGGGAGAGGAGAAAGAGAGGAGGGAGAAGAGAGAGGTGGGGGAGAGGAGAGAGGTGGGGGAGAGGAGGGAGAGAGGAGGGAGAGGAGGGAGAGGAGAGAGGTAGGGGAGAGGAGAGAGGTGGGGGAGAGGAGGTGGGGGAGAGGAGGGAGAGAGGAGGGAGAGGAGAGAGGTGGGGGAGAGGAGGGAGAGAGGAGGGAGAGGAGGGAGAGGTGGGGGAGAGAGGAGGGAGAGGAGAGAGGAGGGAGAGGTGGGGGAGAGGAGAGAGAGAGGAGGGAGAGGAGGGAGAGGAGAGAGGAGGGAGAGGAGAGAGGTGGGGGAGAGGAGGGAGAGGAGAGAGGAGGGAGAGGAGAGAGGTGGGGGAGAGGAGAGAGGTGGGGGAGAGGAGGGAGAGAGGTGGGGGAGAGGAGAGAGGTGGGGGAGAGGAGGGATGGAGAGGAGAGAGGAGGGAGAGGAGAGAGGTGGGGGAGAGGAGAGAGGTGGGGGAGAGGAGGGAGAGAGGAGGGAGAGGAGAGAGGATTGTCCTCATCCTGTCAGGCTCAGTGCTCCATGTGGTGTGTTACTGACCAGGACACTGACCCTCCCTCCAGCTGCCCCACTGACCTGCTTCCTCTGGGGGGGAGCTCTGACAGGTGCTGCCCTGTAGCGCCACCTGCTGGCTCCACCTGCAACCTCTACATCTGCAGATAAGGTTTACATCATGTTACAGTCTAATGACAATGGAGAAATGCTGCTAATGATGTCAAGTATCCCAGCCTGCTAGGGAAGTTCTACATGTAACAGATGATCAGACTAGTCTGTAGATGAAATAAATCTTAATATCTGGTGAATCACCAATGTTGGTCTTCCAAGTTCTGTCTTGTTATCGTCGTCAAATAAATAAAATAATTAAGCAAAACAAAAGTATTTGTAGTTAAGTTTAAAACTTTATTTTTTGGTCATTGTTGTTTTAATAGTTTTTTTGTATTTTCCTTTTATTTTTTTATTATTTGTATTTCCCTATGAGAGAAGAAGTGGGGAAGAAATGGGGTCCAGTATTGAACACAGCTTAAAAACCCAAAACTGATCAGATGTTTGGTTTAAAAAGCTCCTCCTGATCTGCAGCACAGTTCAAACTCTCCTCGCTCTTCAGAACATTAAGGAACAGGAGATATCAGGAGATATCAGGGAGATATCAGGGAGATATCAGGGAGATATCAGGAGATATCAGGAGATATCAGGAGATATCAGGGAGATATCAGGAGATATCAGGAGATATCAGGAACAGCAGGAAGTGTCTCTCCTCCTCCTTCGTCTGAATCCTTCTCATAGAGATCATTATCCCCAGACGAGTTGCCTGTCCTGAACAGAGAGGAGGAGAGGAGGAGAGGAGGAGGAGAGGGGAGGAAAGGAGAGGAGAGAGGGGAGGAAAGGAGAGGAGGAGAGGAAAGGAGAGGAGGAGAGGAAAGGAGAGAGGGGAGGAGAAAAGGGGGAGAGAAAATGGAAAATAGCAGAGAGGAGGAGGGAAGGAGAAGAGGAGGATGGAGGTTTGGAGTCTTCTCCATTGTGGTCACCTCTCTCCCTCCTCTTCCTCAGAACAGATGGAGCTCCAAGCAGAAGGTCCTCCTCCTCTTCCTCCAGGATGGGGGGCAGGGTGGTCTGTTCTGGGGGGAGGAGGGCTGTGGGGGGGGGGTCTAGTTTCCAGGAGGGTGGAAGGGGGAGGGGTGTGGTACCTGCATGGCTGGAGAGACAAACAAACACCTTACTACAGGTGAGCTGTAAAGGAAGTGTGTGCTGTATGTGTGTATGGAGTGTCTGTGTGTGTGTGGAGTGTCTGTCTGTGTGTGTGTGGAGTGTCTGTCTGTGTGTGTGTTGTGTGTGTGTGAGGCAGCGTACCCTGGGGGATGTAGAAGTGTTGGTGGGGGCCCTGCTGGGGGTGTTGGGGCACCGAGCCATGCCCCTGGGGGGGAGGCTGCAGCATCACCACCTGGGGGTGTCCATGGGCCTGGTGGGGACCTGGCATGCCCCCCTGGACGTGAGCCTGGAGGAGGGAGGAGGGGAAGGAGGGAGGGGGGGAAGGAGGGAGGGGGGGAGGAAGGGAGAGAGGAGGGGAGGGAGGAGGACAGGGAGGAGGAGAGGGAGGAGGGGAGGGAGGAGGGGAGGGAGGAGGAGAGGGAGGGAGGAGGGGAGGGAGGAGGGGAGGGAGGAGAGGAGGCAGAACATCAGGATGATCTTGGAGAATTGCTTCCTGTTCTCAGTGTCACATGACAGGAAACAGAAGAATCTCTTATACACCAGAGAACACCACGGTGAGATGACCTAGCTGCCCCAGGGGGTAGTTACCTGTGTTAGCTGCCCCAGAGGGTAGTTACCTGTGCTAGCTGCCCCAGAGGGGTAGTTACCTGTGTTAGCTGCCCCAGAGGGTAGTTACCTGTGCTAGCTGCCCCAGGGGGTAGTTACCTGTGCTAGCTGCCCCAGAGGGTAGTTACCTGTGTTAGCTGCCCCAGAGGGTAGTTACCTGTGCTAGCTGCCCCAGGGGGTAGTTACCTGTGCTAGCTGCCCCAGAGGGTAGTTACCTGTGTTAGCTGCCCCAGAGGGGTAGTTACCTGTGCTAGCTGCCCCAGGGGGTAGTTACCTGTGCTAGCTGCCCCAGAGGGGTAGTTACCTGTGCTAGCTGCCCCAGGGGGTAGTTACCTGTGTTAGCTGCCCCAGAGAGGTAGTTACCTGTGTTAGCTGCCCCAGGGGGTAGTTACCTGTGTTAGCTGCCCCAGGGGGTAGTTACCTGTGCTAGCTGCCCCAGAGGGTAGTTACCTGTGCTAGCTGCCCCAGGGGGGTAGTTACCTGTGTTAGCTGCCCCAGGGGGTATGTGTGGGGGATTCCCTGGTGTCCGTGGAGGCTGTAGCCCTGCAGGGGGTAGGAAGCCTGAGGGGAGGTGTGGCCCTGGGGCATGTTGGAGGGGTTGGGGGCCGTCAGGGGCCCAGAGTGGTACAGAGGCTGAGGCTGGGGGCCAGACTGGGCATTCTGGAGGAACAACAGGAGGGTTGGTCAGGTCAGAAACAGCCAGTCTGAAGAGATGACTGAAGCCTGTGTGTGTGTGTGTGTGTGTGTCTCACCTGTCCAGGGCTGGGCGCTGTGTGCTGGGGGGGCGGCTGGTTCCCAGTGGGAGTGCTGGAGGGTTGGGGCTGGTGCACCGGCCCACTGTGATGGGAGAAGGACTGAGGGGCTGGAGGAACACAGAGGCAGCAGACCAGCAGGTTAACACTGTTTCCATCCACTGTTACAGGTGCTCATGTTCTGAGCTGTAAACATGCTGCTGCTCACCATAGAGACCCTGCTGTGGACCAGGGGGGCCCTCACCCTGGACTGGGAACTGAGGGCCCCCTGGGGGGCCCATGGTCTGGGGGTGGCCCCCACCCTGGCCCAGCATCCTGGCTCCACCCTGCAGCATGGAGTACATCTGGGGGAGGACAGAAGAAGAAAGAGAGAATGTAAGTGAATGAAGGAAGGCTTGAGATCATTACAACACCTCCCTCCCTCCCTCCCTCCCTCCCTCCCTCACCTGTCCAGGGTAGGGGGCCATGCTCTGGAGCAGCTGCTGCTGGCTGTACTGAGGGCTGTACTGCAGGTAGGGCTGCTGGAAGGGGGAGGCCACCAGGGGGGGGCCAGCAGCCGAGGCTGCAGCCTGCAGCATGGGGGGGGCCGAGGGGCCGTGGTCAGGGCGCTGAGCCACCACGGAGCCTGGAACACAGAGGGGGGGGGTTACAGGGGGGAGGAGAGGGGGAGAGAACACAGAGGGGAGGAGAGGGGGAGAAGGACAGCAGGTGAGAACACAGAGGTGAGGGTTACAGGGGGGAGGAGAGGGGGAGGAGAGGGGGAGAGAACACGTACCTTTAGCTCGGGGGTATTTGCCCTGGTTGACTGTAGACATGTACTGGTACATCTGTGGGGGCTGGAGAGGAGGAGACAGAGGAGGAGACACAGTTAGAGGAGGAGACAGAGGAGGAGACAGAGGAGGAGACAGAGGAGGAGACAGAGGAGACAGAGGAGGAGACAGAGGAGGAGACAGAGGAGGAGACAGAGGAGGAGACAGAGGAGACAGAGGAGGAGACAGAGGAGACAGAGGAGGAGACAGATGAGGAGACAGAGGAGGAGACAGAGGAGACAGAGGAGGAGACAGAGGAGGAGACAGAGGAGGAGACAGAGGAGGAGACACAGTAAAAGGGTCCACAGAGGCACATTAAGGCAGATCTTCAGTGAGGGGGGGGGGGGGGGTGTCAGTTAGGGGGGGTCTCAGTGGGGGGGGGGTCTCAGTGTACCTGTACTGAGTGGATCTGGGACACGTATGACAGGTAGGGGGCGTTGTAGATGGGGCCTGGTCCTCCAGGGTGCTGCAGGACCACCGAGGGGCTGGGGGGGGTCGGCCTGGGAGGGGTGGGGGCCGAGCTGGGCTTCGACTGCACACACACACACACACACACACACACACACACACACACACACACACACACACACACACACACACACACACACACACACACACACACACACA
Source organism: Neosalanx taihuensis (assembly GCA_030340665.1). NCBI lineage: Eukaryota > Metazoa > Chordata > Actinopteri > Osmeriformes > Salangidae > Neosalanx > Neosalanx taihuensis. Next base: position 515,127 of record CM059303.1, read on the forward strand.
CACACACACACACACACACACACACACACACACACACACACACACAGTGTTAAATGGTAGCTTTAACTCCCCACCTATTCCCAGAATTGTCAGAAAGCATTGTCAGATATATCCTAGGGGCGGGGCTTACCAGAACCATGGGCAGCTTGACTGGGTTGAACTCCTTGGCGTTGGGGTTCAAGGTGGACTTCTTCACCTGTCTGAGGAGAGCAGGGAGCAGAGTTAGAGGACTGGAGTTAGCATTAGCATGTACCCAGGGAGAGAGGACTGGAGCTAGCATTAGCATGTACCCAGGGAGAGAGGACTGGAGCTAGCATTAGCATGTACCCAGGGAGAGAGGACTGGAGCTAGCATTAGCATGTACCCAGGGAGAGAGGACTGGAGCTAGCATTAGCATGTACCCAGGGAGAGAGGACTGGAGCTAGCATTAGCATGTACCCAGGGAGAGAGGACTGGAGCTAGCATTAGCATGTACCCAGGGAGAGAGGACTGGAGCTAGCATTAGCATGTACCCAGGGAGAGAGGACTGGAGCTAGCATTAGCATGTACCCAGGGAGAGAGGACTGGAGCTAGCATTAGCATGTACCCAGGGAGAGAGGACTGGAGCTAGCATTAGCATGTACCCAGGGAGAGAGGACTGGAGCTAGCATTAGCATCCACAACAGACCCCACTTACTCAGTCACTCCCTCCCCTCGTTCCTCTGCTTCCTGTCTGGCCTCCTCACTTCCTGGGGTCCTGGCTGGCTGGGGCATCCCTGGAGACTGCCTGTCTGGCCCTGCGCAGGGGGAGGCGTCCTGGGAGGGGGGGGTCAGGGAGGGGGAGGAGGCGGGGGGCAGCTTGGGGTCAGCAGGGGGGGAGGGGTCTGAGGCGGAAGGTTTGGAGGGGCAGGGAGGGGTCGCGTCTGTGGGTGGGGCTACGGCAGCACTGGCTCCGCCTCCACTGGGCTGCAACTGAGGAGGGAGAAGGAGGGAAACATCATATCACCATTCACATGGATCAGGAACCTAAACTACAACTCTCCTGCAATAAAGGAGCTGTTCCAGAACAGAGAGGATGTTCCAGAACAGAGGAGGAGGATGTTCCAGAACAGAGAGGATGAGAAGATGTTCCAGAACAGAGGAGATGATGTTCCAGAACAGAGGAGGATGTTCCAGAACAGAGGAGGATGTTCCAGAACAGAGAGGAGATGATGTTCCAGAACAGAGAGGAGATGATGTTCCAGAACAGAGGAGGATGTTCCAGAACAGAGAGGATGTTCCAGAACAGAGAGGAGAGGGTGTTCCAGAACAGAGAGGATGAGAAGATGTTCCAGAACAGAGAGGATGTTCCAGAACAGAGAGGAGGAGAGGATGTTCCAGAACAGAGAGAATGTTCCAGAACAGAGAGGAGGAGAGGATGTTTCAGAACAGAGAGGATGTTCCAGAACAGAGAGGAGAGGGTGTTCCAGAACAGAGAGGAGAGGGTGTTCCAGAACAGAGAGGATGAGAGGATGTTCCAGAACAGAGGAGGAGGATGTTCCAGAACAGAGGATGTTCCTGAACAGAGAAGAGGATGTTCCAGAATAGAGAGGAGAAGAGGGTGTTCCAGAACAGAGAGGGTGTTCCAGAACAGAGAGGATGTTCCAGAACAGAGAGGATGTTCCAGAACAGAGAGGATGTTCCAGAACAGAGAGGGTGTTCCTGAACAGAGAGGATGTTCCAGAACAGAGAGGATGTTCCAGAACAGAGAGGATGTTCCAGAACATAGAGGATTAGAGGGTGTTCCAGAACAGAGAGGATGTTCCAGAACAGAGAGGATGTTCCAGAATAGAGAGGATGTTCCAGAACAGAGAGGATGAGAGGGTGTTCCAGAACAGAGAGGATGTTCCAGAACAGTGAGGATGTTCCAGAATAGAGAGGATGTTCCAGAATAGAGAGGATGTTCCAGAACAGAGAGGATGAGAGGGTGTTCCAGAACAGTGAGGATGTTCCAGAACAGAGAGGATGTTCCAGAATAGAGAGGATGTTCCAGAACAGAGAGGATGAGAGGGTGTTCCAGAACAGAGAGGATGTTCCAGAACAGTGAGGATGTTCCAGAATAGAGAGGATGTTCCAGAACAGAGAGGATGAGAGGGTGTTCCAGAACAGAGAGGATGTTCCAGAACAGTGAGGATGAATAGAATAGAGAATAGAGAGGATAGAGAGGATGTTCCAGAACAGAGAGGATGTTCCAGAACAGTGAGGATGTTCCAGAACAGCGAGGAGGAGTCTTACCCTGAACTCTTTTCCAAACTTGCGTAGCTCTTCTATCTGAGATCTCTGCTGGACTGATGGAACTGAAGGAGAACAAGAAGACAACAAGCTTTATATATATCTGGAATATTCCGGGTTATTCACATAAGAACAAATGTAAGCGCCGGTCTCCCCTCTCCCTCCCCCCCTCCTCACCAGTACTCTTGTCCTCTGTACCAGGGCTCTCTGCTGATCTCTCCTTGGCAGCCTCACTCAGGATCTCATTCACTGGGGATCACACACCAGCAGCCAATCAGAAGTGGAGATCACACAGCAACAGCCAATCAGCAGCTGGACACATCTCCATCACATTCACACCTCTGTATACTATACGTATATCAATGTATACATCCATACATCCCCCCACACAGACAGTGTGGTTCCTCCTGAGGAGGACCTAGAGAGACAGGAAGTGACCTGGGATCATTACCATCTGCGGTGAAGGAAAGGGCGGGGCCTGTGGTTTTGTGGGCGGGCATGGAGACGGAGGACGTGTCCAGGTAGGGCGGAGCATCCTGGGACATGGTGGACTTAGGAGATCGGGAAGCTGTGAGGGGGAGGGAGGGGAGGGAGGAGGAGAGGGGAGAGAGGGAGGGAGGGAGGGAGGGAGGGAGGGAGGGAGGGAGGGAGGGAGGGAGGGAGGGAGGGAGGGAGGGAGGAGAGGGAGAAGGAGAGGGGAGGAGAGGGGAGAGAGGGAGGAAGGAGGAGAGGGGAGGGAGGAGGAGAGGGGAGGGAGGAGGAGAGGGAGAAGGAGAGGAGAGGGAGGAGGAGAGGGCGGAGGAGATGTCACAGAGGAGGAGGGCGGAGGAGAGAGAGGAGGTGTCAGAGAAGCACATTGAGCAGAGCATCCTAGTATAGGATGTAGTACTAGTACAATGTAGAATAGTACAGTGTAGTATAGTACAGTGTAGCAGTATAGTAGTACAGTACAGTGTAGTAGTACAGTGTAGCAGGGTTGTAGTACAGTACAGTGTAGTAGTACAGTGTAGCAGGGTTGTAGTACAGTACAGTGTAGTAGTACAGTGTAGCAGAGTTGTAGTACAGTACAGTGTAGCAGGGTTGTAGTACAGTACAGTGTAGTAGTACAGTGTAGCAGGGTTGTAGTACAGTACAGTGTAGTAGTACAGTGTAGCAGGGTTGTAGTACAGTACAGTGTAGCAGGGTTGTAGTACAGTACAGTGTAGTAGTACAGTGTAGCAGGGTTGTAGTACAGTACAGTGTAGTAGTACAGTGTAGCAGGGTTGTAGTACAGTACAGTGTAGTAGTACAGTGTAGCAGGGTTGTAGTACAGTACAGTGTAGTAGTACAGTGTAGCAGGGTTGTAGTACAGTACAGTGTAGTAGTACAGTGTAGCAGGGTTGTAGTACAGTACAGTGTAGTAGTACAGTGTAGCAGGGTTGTAGTACAGTACAGTGTAGTAGTACAGTGTAGCAGGGTTGTAGTACAGTACAGTGTAGCAGGGTTGTAGTACAGTACAGTGTAGTAGTACAGTGTAGCAGGGTTGTAGTACAGTACAGTGTAGTAGTACAGTGTAGCAGGGTTGTAGTACAGTACAGTGTAGTAGTACAGTGTAGCAGGGTTGTAGTACAGTACAGTGTAGTAGTACAGTGTAGCAGGGTTGTAGTACAGTACAGTGTACTGCAGTGTCCTGAGCTCACCTGTGGAGTGATTGTGTGGGTTGGCAGAGCGGATCATCCTGCTGGCCTGAGGAGGCCTCTGAGCCTTAGGAGACGTCCTGGAAACTGAACACATGTACCACACTGTTACCATGACGATCCCACTGCATCCCGTTACCACGACGAACAAACGCACACACACTCTTACCTCCATTGACTGGTCTTCCAGTGTCCGAGTGTCCATGTGGCAGGGCGTGGCTGTGTGGGGCAGGGGGGGAAGCAGGGCCGGGGCTGGGGCTGCCCTGGGGGAGGTTGGGCCCGTAGCCTCGGCTGGGCAGGGGGCTGCTGCGCTCTGAGGGAGGGGGCTGGGGGCCGGAGATTGGGGGTGGTCTGGGGGAGGCTGAGGGGGCACTGGAACGATAGCCCCCACTCATACGGCTGTGTGATGGAGGCCCGCTGGGCCCCCTGTCCCCTCTCTCCCCCCTGTCTCCTCTCTCCCCCCTGTCTCCTCTCTCCCCCCTGTCTCCTCTCAGGCTGCCTGGCACACCCATCTCCCTCGCTCTCTGGGGGAGGGGGACATACTTACCCTCCCTGGGGGAAAACAGAAAGAGAGAGAGAGTTCCATACATCACCACACTGACACAGTAGTGAACTTTACTGTGTTTCTATTTAAGTGAATGAATCAGCCAGACATCCTGTAGTGCTGTATGTGTGTGTGTGTGTGTGTGTGTGTGTGGTGTCTGACCTGCTGACCACTCCAGGACTCTCCCTCCCCCTCTCTCTCTCCTCCCTCTGCACGGCGCTGTACTTATCCTCTTCAGTCTTGTTCTCCTCGTTCTCTAGAGAGACTCGCTGGCGGTACTGAGGGCTGGACTCGATCTCGCTGGCCAGGCGGGCAGCACGGGCCTCCCTCTGCCTGAAGCCCTCTGTGCTGCCCCGCTCCAGAGGAACCCTGAGAGGAGGGGGCACAGGGGGGCACATGATGAGCATGTGTACTCACCTGTATGTAGACAGGCTGGAGTCGGAGGTGTGTGTGTGTGTGTGCGTACTCACGTGTACATGGACAGGCTGGAGTCGGAGGTGTGTGTGTGTGTGTGTGTGCGTGCGTGTGTACTCACGTGTACATGGACAGGCTGGAGTCGGAGGTGTGTGTGTGTGTGTGTGTACTCACGTGTACATGGACAGGCTGGAGTCGTAGGTGGACTTGACTCCATAGTTGATCTCGTTAAAGCGGAACATCTCACTGGCATCCCAGCCATTGGACTGAGGAAACAGGAAGTGACATCAGCATACAGACCAGCCTCCACGATATCAGAGTGAGTGAGTGAGTGAGGTGAGTGAGGTGAGTGAGGTGAGTGAGTGAGGTGAGTGAGGTGAGTGAGTGAGGTGAGTGAGTGAGGTGAGTGAGGTGAGTGAGTGAGGTGAGTGAGGTGAGTGAGTGAGGTGAGTGAGGTGAGTGAGTGAGTGAGTGAGGTGAGTGAGGTGAGTCTCACAGCATCGTTCTCCAGGTCGTAGGTCTCTCCATTGTGTTCTCCTCCCTCCCAGCGCTGAAGGACCTTCTCCCTGTGCTCCCCGTTCACCCTGCTGCCACTGATGCCTGTGTCTGTGAACGAGTCTGACACACACACACACACACACACACACACACACACAGTCACAGCATGCCTGGGAAGGCAAATGATCTCCCATCTGAAGCCCATGTGGTGTTTTAATCCCAGCCAGGTCGTCTCTGGTACCTCTGGTGGCAAAGTTGAGGTCCACATCCCTGCAGATCATAGTGACTAGATCTGAGGGACTGAAGATCATGGTGTCAGTGATATCCTCCCTCCGAGGGGGGGCCTGGGGGGGGCCCTCCTCCCCCCCCCGCTTGTGAACAGCATCCACCGCCAGCTCACACTGAGGGAGGAAAGTGGGGAGACAGAGAGGGGGAGGTAGAGTGAGAAGGGGGAGACCTCAGCTATGATACTGTGAAACCACTCCTCCAGGTTTAGAGAGTTTAACAATCTCAGCTAGGTGGCTGTGGTGACCTGTGTGTGTGTGTGTGTGTGTGTGTGTGTGTGTGTGTGTGTGTGTGTGTGTGTGTGCGCGCGTGCGTTTCCTACCTTCGAACTGAGAGTCTTGAAGATGCCTTCATACACACTGCCATTCTTTACTTTAACATCACAGGTAGAACCCTGGAAGGAGGAGAGGGAGAGAGGGAGGGGAAGGAAAGACATGATGTCACAGGGGGAGGTTTAAGCTTCTACAACTAGAATATAGTGATGTAGTCCAGCATTAATGAGGATAGGAGTGACTCACCACCACGGCTGTGAGGAAGTGGAGCATCCTGGCATTGTTGTACACACCCTCGAACACCTACACACACACACACACACACACACAGAAAGACACACACGCTGCAGTGACACGGCAGCTAGCCATGATCTCATGCAGGTGAAGCATGTGAGGGGGGGGCGAGGGCTGGGTGCTGGATGTGAGGGGGGAGGGCTGGGTCTGAGGGGGGAGGGCTGGGTGTGAGGGGGGAGGGCTGGGTGTGAGGGGGGGGGGGGCTGGGTGTGAGGGGGGAAGGCTGGGTGTGAGGGGGGAGGGCTGGGTGTGAGGGGGGAGGGCTGGGTGTGAGGGGGGGGGCTGGGTGTGAGGGGGGAAGGCTGGGTGTGAGGGGGGAGGGCTGGGTGTGAGGGGGGAGGGCTGGGAATCAGCTGTACTTACAGGAGAAGACTGGAAGGGGGGCTTCACTGAGGTTCTGCTCCTGTGGGGGAGAGGAGAGAGGGCAGAGGAGAGAGGGAGACAGGAGAGGGAGACAGGAGAGAGAGACAGGAGAGGGAGACAGGAGAGGGAGACAGGAGAGGGAGACAGGAGAGGGAGACAGGAGAGGGAGACAGGAGAGGGAGACAGGAGTGGGAGACAGGAGAGAGGGAGACAGAAGACATGGCTTGTTTACTTAAACCCAGTTACCATACGGCGTACACAATGAAGGACCATGTGTCCAGGCTCTACCAAGGTGGCTAACTCTTTTTCTTAGTTTCAGCCTGTATTGTTTTATTTTCTATTGACAAGGTAATCCATCTTTAGATGTTGCATCATGATTTTACGGTAGAAAGCACATGTCCTGCATGTTTACCATGTGGATCAGTGTTTATCAAACAGAACAATGCTTACAGCCATCCAGGCCATCAACACCACATTCAAACACTTAGAAAAAGCATGCCAAGGAAAAATGATTTAAAATAACCTTATTAATGTGTTCAGTGGAAAATCTCTGTGATTACATTTGTGAGCCATCTTGTGTTTTTGTCTTTGCTGTTAGAATACTGACACCTTCATCCTCCTGCTGATGAGCAGCTAGGTTAGAATACTGACACCTTCATCCTCCTGCTGATGAGCAGCTAGGTTAGGATACTGACACCTTCATCCTTCTGCTGATGAGCAGCTAGGATACTGACACCTTCATCCTCCTGCTGATGAGCAGCTAGGATACTGACACCTTCATCCTCCTGCTGATGAGCTGCTAGGTTAGGATACTGACACCTTCATCCTCCTGCTGATGAGCAGCTAGAATACTGACACCTTCATCCTCCTGCTGATGAGCAGCTAGGTTAGGATACTGACACCTTCATCCTCCTGCTGATGAGCAGCTAGGTTAGAATACTGACACCTTCATCCTCCTGCTGATGAGCAGCTAGGTTAGAATACTGACACCTTCATCCTCCTGCTGATGAGCAGCTAGGTTAGAATACTGACACCTTCATCCTCCTGCTGATGAGCAGCTAGGATACTGACACCTTCATCCTCCTGCTGATGAGCAGCTAGGTTAGAATACTGACACCTTCATCCTCCTGCTGATGAGCAGCTAGGATACTGACACCTTCATCCTCCTGCTGATGAGCTGCTAGGTTAGGATACTGACACCTTCATCCTCCTGCTGATGAGCAGCTAGAATACTGACACCTTCATCCTCCTGCTGATGAGCAGCTAGAATACTGACACCTTCATCCTCCACATCCTCCTGGATCATCTTATCTGATCTGGTTCTATCGTTCTATCACACATCCGCCATTACAACACCAACTATCTGCTGGACTGAACGTCAGTCTTAATCTACAGACTCTATGATTGGCTCATATCTACCATCAATCACACATAATTGACTGTCATTGGTCCGTCACCGGACTCCTAATTCCAGAACACGCCTACTGGACACGCCTACATGAGCAGATTTGACCGGTAGGCCTCAGAAAAGCCTCGGAGTTTCCTGAGCGGACATCCCGCCTCACTCACCTCCCCAGCGGGGTTCTGCTGTTCATCCCACTGGCCGTGGAAGACTGACTTGAAGGGCCAGAGGTTCCGTTAGATGTTTTCCTCCCGCCAGAACCAGGCTGTTGTTGTTTCAACATGACTTTAAAGAAAAAAGAGTTTCAAACTCTTTAATTAAAAATGTCTTCCGGTTTGTGGTTGTGTTGCTAAGCTAATATCGTTAAACTGAAAACACGGCTAGGCTAGTTAGCAATCACGTTTGGTCTGACTTGCAGATGAAAAGTAACAGCAAGTTAGACAGATATCAGTAAGTTAGACAGATATCTGCTTAATATAAATGTATAATCTGTTTGTCTCGTGAGTCACAGCTCACTAATCACAATGACACGAGCTCGTCTGGGATTAGCTTGAATGCTAATTTGCTAGTCAGTCTTTACTTGCTCGGATCTCCAGATTAATTCTCTTCGCTTCTCTTCGTCTCTCTGACGGATCTTCTGGATCCTCTTGATCTTCAAACCTTCTAATCAAAGTTCTGGTTCTTGTGGATCGTCAATATAAAGTAGATTCTTCAGGTTTCTGGATGAGAACCTGCGGTAGGTCACCACCTCTGGAGGTTCACTGGATCCGCGCGCGGCTGAGTGGGGAAGGGGGGGGGGACGGGGACGACACGCGCGGTGCGGGGGGGGGGGTGCATCTCTGACCCTCATGTATGCGCGTGCATGTGTACATTTCTTGCATGACTGCAGTGTGTGTAAATCCAACTCTAATGTATTTGATTGTCATATAGTGTGTGAGTGTACACGTGGCAGGTGTGTTTGTGTGTCTTCTAAAAGAACATTTTGTAACAGTGTTGTTGTAACAGTTTGTTAATAAAACAGTTGAAGCTCCGAAACAAACACACACAGCCAGATCAGATGGAGGTCATGTTGCTGGTCAGATTGGTTTGATGTTTCTACACAATAATGATGCAACACATTTAGCCTGCCTGTCTTTTCCATACATTACGACTTTAGCAATGGCTGCCCCCATATGAAGGACTGGCTGGAGGTTTAGTAAGCAGTTAGCAACTAGAAGCAACTAGAAATACATCATAACACTAACCAGCGTGAATGTAGTGGAAGTTAGTTAGAGTCCTTGTTCAGCTTTCCCTATCACTGGTGAGTGAGCCTGCATGCTAGATACTCCAGATCATGCTTGGTGAGTTAGCCTGCATGCTAGATGGCAGCACCGGTGGTTCAGTGGTAGGATTCTTGCCTCCCATGTGCAGAAAGCCTGGGTTTCAATCCCGGTGGGGGTTAATACATTGAATAAATGTGTGCGCCTCTGAAATTTCACCATTAGGGGACTAATAAGGGGTAATTTCTAGATACTCCAGATCATGCTTGTTGTCTTGCTGAACTGGAGAGAAACGCGTCCTGTTTTGATGTAGTCTTGGACATGTCGGGTCTGAGTGTCTTACATGAAGAGATCTTTGTGTTGCCCTAACGACCTTATCAACAGTTGATGACTGTAGTCTGAATATGACATGAAACCATGTGACCTCCACTCCTCCTCTAGGTCCTCCTCATCTCTTCCCAGCAGCCCCCTCGCTCTCTCTCATGTTGGCACGGAAACTGCCCCTGAGGCTTCGACACAACTTCCTGTCCCCTCTGCCTGCTCGGCCAGCCAGTGGCATCGCCAGGCAGCAGTATGATGTCATCGTGGTTGGGGGGGGGCACGCAGGGACGGAGGCAGCTGCAGGGGCAGCCAGGGTGGGGGCAGAGACCCTCCTCATCACTCAGAAGATCCACACCATCGGTGAGGGAGGGAGGGAGGGAGGCATCACCACTGGTCTAGTTACCTCCATCATCCAGCTAGCTGTAGGAATCAGATGTGTTAGATTAGTGCAGGAGTGAAACTCTTCAGGTAGATATCTTTCCAGGGTCAGGGCTGGAGACCCCTAGTGTGGGCTCTAACTCCTCCCCTGTCCTCTAACCCTTCCCCTGTCCTCTAACCCTTCCCCTGTCCTCTAACCCTTCCCCTGTCCTCTAACTCCTCCCCTGTCCTCTAACCCTTCCCCTGTCCTCTAACCATTCCCCTGTCCTCTAACTCCTCCCATGTGTTGTCCCTCCAGGGGCACTGTCCTGTAACCCGTCCCTGGGAGGTGTGGGGAAGGGTCATCTGGTGAAGGAGGTTGACGCCCTGGATGGGCTGTGTGGCCGGGCGGGGGACTGGGCGGGGATCCACTTCTCCATCCTGAACCGCAGCAAGGGCCCGGCTGTGTGGGGGCCCCGAGCCCAGCTAGACCGCCAACGCTACCGCCAGTTCATCCAGGTAAACACAGAGGGGGTCTGGGGCAGAGGGGGGGTCCTGGAGAGAGGGGGGTCTGCAACAGAGGGGGGGGTCCTGGAGAGAAGGGGGTCTGGGGCAGAGGGGGGGTCCTGGAGAGAGGGGGGTCTGGGACAGAGGGGGGGTCCTGGACAGAGGGGGGGTCTGGGGCAGAGTGGGGGGGTCCTGGACAGAGGGGGGGTCCTGGACAGAGGGGGGTCTGGGACAGAGGGGGGGTCCTGGACAGAGGGGGGGTCTGGGGCAGAGTGGGGGGGTCCTGGACAGAGGGGGGGTCCTGGACAGAGGGGGGGTCTGGGGCAGAGGGGGTCTTTATTTGTCCTCCACCCCCTTGCAGGCAGAGCTGCTGTCCACCCCCAGGCTGACGGTGGTTGAGGGCTCAGTGGAGGAGCTGCTGGTGTCAGAGTCTCTCCCAGATGAACCAGGACAACACAGAGTCACTGGAGTCTCTCTGGGTAGGGAGGAGCTGCATCTAACAGCAGATACTCAGTTCATGCATGTTAATGTTTCAGTAAATTGGCTTTGAAAATAGTCCAAATCCAGTCAGTCTCTCTCTCTCTCTCTCTCTGTCTCTCTCTCTGTCTCTCTCTCTGTCTCTCTCTCTCTCTCTGTCTCTCTCTCTCTCTGTCTCTCTCTCTGTCTCTCTCTCTCTCTCTGTCTCTCTCTCTCTCTCTGTCTCTCTCTCTCTCTTTCCTCACTAGTAGGGGCAAGCCACCCCATCCTGGCCAGTGCAGTGGTACTGACCACAGGTACCTTCCTGTCTGGCTCCTTGTTTATGGGTCAAACCAACTCTCCTGGAGGGAGGATGGGGGATGCCCCCTCCAGCGCGGGGCTGTCCAACACCCTGAGAGAGAGGCTGGGGCTGCGGCTGGGCCGGCTGAGGACTGGAACCCCCCCACGCATCCTGAAGGCCTCAGTAGACCTGAGCCTGGCTCAACTGTCTAAACCAGACACACAACCCACACCTTTCAGCTTCAGCAACACACACGTGCACTGCAAGGTAGGAGGACTGACACACACTCCATCTTGTTTCATGACAGGGGTCAGTTGAGTGCTGTGTTGTTGTGATGTTGTGTTGTTGTGGTGTTGTTGTTGTTGTGTTGTTGTAATGTTGTTGTAATGTTGTGTTGTTGTGATGTTGTTGTTGTGATGTTGTGATATTGTTGTTGTGATGTTGTGTTGTTGTTGTTGTTGTTGTTGTGCAGCCAGAGGAGCAGCTGCCGTGTCACCTGACTCTGACCACAGCAGGAGTGGAGAGGGTGGTGAGAGAGAGTCTGCACCTCAACTGTCACATCCAGGAAGACACCAAGGGGCCCAGGTGAACACACACACACACACACACACCAAGGGGCCCAGGTGAACACACACACACACACACTCACACACACACCAAGGGGCCCAGGTGAACACACACTCACACACACACCAAGGGGCCCAGGTGAACACACACACACACACTCACACACACACCAAGGGGCCCAGGTGAACACACACACACTCACACACACACACCAAGGGGCCCTGGTGAACACACACACACACACCAAGGGGCCCAGGTGAACACACACTCACACACACACCAAGGGGCCCAGGTGAACACACACACACACCAAGGGGCCCAGGTGAACACACACACTCACACACACACCAAGGGGCCCAGGTGAACACACACACACACACACTCACACACACACCAAGGGGCCCAGGTGAACACACACACACACACACCAAGGGGCCCAGGTGAACACACACACACCAAGGGGCCCAGGTGAACACACACTCACACACACACCAAGGGGCCCAGGTGAACACACACACACACACTCACACACCAAGGGGCCCAGGTGAACACACACACACACACACACACACTCACACACACACACCAAGGGGCCCAGGTGAACACACACACTCACACACACCAAGGGGCCCAGGTGAACACACACACACACACCAAGGGGCCCAGGTGAACACACACACACTCACACACCAAGGGGCCCAGGTGAACACACACACACACACACTCACACACCAAGGGGCCCAGGTGAACACACACACACACACTCACACACCAAGGGGCCCAGGTGAACACACACACACACACTCACACACACACCAAGGGGCCCAGGTGAACACACACACACTCACGCACACACCAAGGGGCCCAGGTGAACACACACACACTCTCACACACACACCAAGGGGCCCTGGTGAACACACACACACACATACACCAAGGGGCCCAGGTGAACACACACTCACACACACACCAAGGGGCCCAGGTGAACACACACACACACACCAAGGGGCCCAGGTGAACACACACACTCACACACACACCAAGGGGCCCAGGTGAACACACACACACACTCACACACACACCAAGGGGCCCTGGTGAACACACACACACACATACACCAAGGGGCCCAGGTGAACACACACTCACACACACACCAAGGGGCCCAGGTGAACACACACACACACACCAAGGGGCCCAGGTGAACACACACACTCACACACACACCAAGGGGCCCAGGTGAACACACACACACACTCACACACACACCAAGGGGCCCAGGTGAACACACACACACACCAAGGGGCCCAGGTGAACACACACACACACACCAAGGGGCCCAGGTGAACACACACACACACACCAAGGGGCCCAGGTGAACACACACACACACACACTCACACACCAAGGGGCCCAGGTGAACACACACTCACACACACACCAAGGGGCCCAGGTGAACACACACACACACTCCCACACTAAGGGTACCTGGATATGTGCACACCCCCCTAACAGCCGCTGGGGTCTGTCTCAGGTACTGCCCCTCCATCGAGTCACGAGTGCTGCGGTTTCCAGGGCGACAGCACCAGGTGTGGCTGGAGCCGGAGGGGTTGACCTCTGACCTCCTGTACCCCCAGGGTCTGTCCATGACCATGCCCCCTGACCTCCAGCTCCGCCTCCTCAGGGAGATCCCGCCTCTACGCCGTGCAGAGATACACACACCTGGTAGGACACACCTGGTAGAACCTCAGTAATGATACCTCACTACCATGAGCCTCTCTGTCATTTAGACTGTTACAGCAACTAACTCCCTCCCTCCCCCCCTCCCTCTCCCTCCTCCCCTCCCCCAGGTTATGGGGTACAGTATGACTATGTGTGTCCCACCCAGCTGGCCCCCTCCCTGCGGGTGAAGAGCACACAGGGCCTCTTCCTCGCTGGCCAGATCAATGGAACCACTGGGTATGAGGAGGCTGCAGCTCAGGTAGGGCCCACAGCGCCCCCGCAGGACAGGAGGACATGATGCTCGGTGCTAGTCTCTCACCCTGTCCTGCCCTCTGCAGGGCCTGTGGGCGGGGGTGAACGCTGGGCGTGCCGCCCTCTCCCTGCCCCCCCTGACACTGTCCAGGACCCAGAGCTACATGGGCGTTCTGGTGGATGACCTGGTGTGTCGTGGGGTCACAGAGCCGTACCGCATGTTCACCAGCCGGGCGGAGTTCAGGACGTCCCTCAGGCCTGACAACGCTGACCTGCGCCTAACCCCCCAAGGTGTGTGATCACACACACTCTACAGGAGTCTGTCCCCTCTAACATCGTCATGACGACAGTACCAAGGGTGCCGGGGCTGACAGTTTCTCCCCCTGCCTGACATTTGACCCGGCCAGGTTTTGAGGAGGTGGGCTGTGTGTCGTTGAGGAGACACCAGGAGGTGTTGAGGGTGGGAGCAGCTCTGCAGGAAGGCCTGGATGCTCTGCTGTCGCTCTGTCTGCCTGCCAGCCGCTGGAGGGACAAGCTGGGCCTGGTGGGAGTGAGCAACACCAAGGTCTCCACCCTGAGGTGAGGATGTCTCTCTGTCCCCCTGAGGGTCCTCCTCTGGGGGTCTGGGGGTCCTCCTCTGGGGGTCCTCCTCTGGGGGTCTGGGGGTCCTCCTCTGGGGGTCCTCCTCTGGGGGTCTGGGGGTCCTCCTCTGGGGGTCCTCCTCTGGGGGTCTGGGGGTCCTCCCCTGGGGGTCTGGGGGTCCTCCCTTGGGGGTCTGGGGGTCCTCTTCTGGGGGTCCTCCCCTGGGGGTCTGGGGGTCCTCCCTTGGGGGTCCTCCTCTGGGGGTCCTCCCCTGGGGGTCCTCCCTTGGGGGTCTGGGGGTCCTCCCCTGGGGGTCTGAGGGTCCTCCCTTGGGGATCTGGGGGTCCTCCCCTGGGGGTCTGAGGGTCCTCCCTTGGGGATCTGGGGGTCCTCCCCTCACATGATGGACCCAGGTTGTTCTTGATAGTTATGGATTCACTTCTGTCCCTGTGTTGTCTTCTTCTCCCCTGGCAGTGGGCTGGATCTGTTACAGTACAAACATGTGTCCTTCCAAATGCTGGCCTCTGCCTTCCCAGAATGCCTTTCACCTTACCTGGAATTCGCAGAGAGACTCAAGATTGAAGGTAAAATTTATCTGAAGATAAAATCGGACTGATTCAAACTCACAAAATCTCATCAACTACTGACGGTGAGATGTGTCTGTGATGTGTGTGATGTGTGTGATGTGTGTGTGATGTGTGTGTGTGATGTGATGTGTGTGTGTGATGTGTGTGTGTGTGATGTGTGTGTGTCCAGCGGTGTACAGGCCGCACTGTGAGAAACAGAGGAGGGAGATGGAGAGGATCAGGAGTGAGGACAGCCTGTCTCTACCTCAGAACCTGGACTACCTCAACCTTCCTGCTGGCCTCTCTCAGGAGGTCCGTGAGGTCCTGGACCAAGCCAGGCCCAGCACGGTCAGAGAACACCTTAACATCTCAGAGAACACCTTAACACATCAGAGAACACCTCAATACTTCAGAGAACACCTCAATACTTCAGAGAACACCTCAATACTTCAGAGAACACCTCAATACTTCATAGAACACCTCAACACCTCAGAGAACACCTCAACACTTCAGAGAACACCTCAACACCTCCATCATTTTACTGTGCATTGGCATGTCACACTTTATATTAAAAATAGTTATGTCTGTCCTGACTGGCTGTCTTCTTCTCTGATTCCAGCTGGGTGCGGCCAGCCGTCTGCCTGGCATGACCCCGGCAGGTGTGGTGAACCTGCTGAACTACGTCCACAAAACATCCCGGAGCCACCTGCCCCCCCAGCCCCCCCTGCCCCCTCAGCCCCTCACCCCCCTGGGGGCTGGCCAGCAGGAGGGGGCTGGGGAAGCTCTCTCTAGCTCAGTGAAATAACCACCACAACACTGTCATCAAGCAAAGTCTGTATTATACTGTAGGGACATGTACAAAAATAAAGTGACTTTATTAATAAAAAAAATACTTGTCAAAATAATTAATGAATGAGTCATAGCAATATATTATAGCCTGTGCTCGCTACCTGACTAGAATGAATAATCCACCACACAGTGCTTGACTACCTGGTTAGCATGTGTAGAGCAGCTAGCAGTGTTAGCACGGCCCCTGGGAGTCTCCCTGTGGCCCCTAGGGCCCCACCGCTGGCCAGAGAGGGTCCGTCCAGCTCCTCCCACCCCCGGGAGAAGAAGCCAAATGGAAACTTCCAGTGGGGCTGTGAGCGCCCCCTGGGGGGGGCTGGGTATGATGAGACGTCCACAAACACAACCTCCGTGGTCACAGAGAGGGGAGAGAGAAGAGGACACTGGGGGGAGAGAGAGGGGGGGGGGGTTAGGGAATCTGGCTTGTAATCAGAAGGTTGCTGTTGACATTGTGTCCTTGGTCAAGGCACTTCACCCTACTGTCCTCAGGGGGGAATGTCCCTGTACCTGCTGTAAGTCGCTCTGGATAAGAGCGTCTGCTAAATGACTGAATGTACAGGACAGTCAGCAGGGAGGATGAGAGGGTTTCACCTGGAGCAGCTCACAGCTGAACTGGTAACGAGCTCCCAGGATGAAGCTCTGAGGCAGAGCCAGGAGCCCCAAGCGGCCCCACAGCAGCTGGACTGAGAGGGAGCGAGGAAGCAGGCAGCCTGTGACACATGACTCCCCCTGAGGGGAGGAGGGGATGGGAGGAGAGGAGGGGGAGGACAAATACATCATCCATACATTCTCATGATGACCACCCTGTTTGCAGGCTGTGACCTCCAGAGAGGGGGGCTGGAGGCAGACTGACCTCTGGGGGCTCGGGACACCCCTGGGTGATGACCCGTGCCCAGTCAGGCTCCGGGCCAAAGTTCATCACCACCAGGTCAGGGGAGGCCAGACCCTGGAGGAGCCTGTACAACTCCCCACGCACCTCGGAGCAGGTCCTGGAGAGGGAGCTGGGGGAGACAGGGGGAGACAGAGGGGGGAGACAGGGGGAGAGAGGGAGGACAGAGGGGGGAGACAGGGGGAGACAGAGAGGGGAGAGAGGGGGGAGACGGGGGGAGACAGGGAGGACAGAGGGGGGAGACAGGGGAGAGAGGGGGGACAGAGGGGGGAGACAGGGGGAGACAGGGAGGACAGAGGGGGGAAAGAGGGAGACAGAGAAGGTTAGAGAAGACTCTTAGACTTAAGCTTCAGGACAGTGTGTTCTGTAGTTCTGTAATGTAGCTTGATAAGACTACAGTGTGGGTAGGGCAGTACCTGAACAGACAGCCAGTGAAGGTGTTGTGATTGAAGAGGATGGGGCTGCGGAGGGCCGGATCAGGGGAACACCCCCCCCCTGGAGACACCCCCTGAACCGTCAGCTGAGCAAGACTCAGGAAACACAACTCCCAGAAACACACGCCTCAGGAAACACAACACATCTCACACCTTGAGAAACACCCTCTCATGGCCATGGTTAGTGTTGAGCAGATTTAAGGTTTGGGTTCAAACATCCACGCTGTGATCACCAAGGATACCGTCTGGACTGCATCACCAAAATGGCCAATCACAGGAGACCCTACAGGAAGTCCCACAGGAGGGCGGGGCTCTGGGGCAGGAGGGGGCGTGTCCAGCTGCAGGTCACAGATGTCATCAGCCAGGTCATCAGAACACCCTGAACACCCTGAACACCCTGAATACCCTGAACACCCTGAACACCCTGAACACACTGAACACCCTGAATACCCTGAACACCCTGAACACACTGAACACCCTGAACACCCTGAACACACTGAACACACTGAACACCCTGAACACCCTGAACACCCTGAACACTCTGAACACCCTGAACACCCTGAACACCCTGAATACCCTGAACACCCTGAACACCCTGAACACACTGAACACCCTGAACACCCTGAACACTCTGAACACCCTGAACACCCTGAACACCCTGAACACACTGAACACCCTGAACACCCTGAACACCCTGAACACCCTGAACACCCTGAACACTCTGAACACCCTGAACACCCTGAACACCCTGAACACCCTGAACACAGTACTATGGGCACTAGCTACATGTATCTTTGGAGAACAGAGTCTAATAAATCAATCAAATTCCATCCAAATGTAAGACTCAGAGACAGAAGCAGCCCAGTTGTATGGTAGAGATGTGTGACAGTGGAGCTGCTATGAGAGCTGCTGTACCTCATAACTGAAGCTGTGAGTCTGCAGGAGAGCTCCATCTGAAGTGCTGTTCACCACCACCACCTCCACACTGGCATCCAGCAGCTGGCCCCGCCCACTGAACCGGATCACATACCGCACCTGCAGCAGCCAAAACACACTGTTACTGAGCTGCTCTGGCAGAGGGGTAACACTGTTACTGAGCTGCTCTGGCAGAGGGGTAACACACTGTTACTGAGCTGCTCTGGCAGAGGGGTAACACTGTTACTGAGCTGCTCTGGCAGAGGGGTAACACTGTTACTGAGCTGCTCTGGCAGAGGGGTAACACACTGTTACTGAGCTGCTCTGGCAGAGGGGTAACACTGTTACTGAGCTGCTCTGGCAGAGGGGTAACACACTGTTACTGAGCTGCTCTGGCAGAGGGGTAACACTGTTACTGAGCTGCTCTGGCAGAGAGTAACACTGTTACTGAGCTGCTCTGGCAGAGGGGTAACACTGTTACTGAGCTGCTCTGGCAGAGGGGTAACACACTGTTACTGAGCTGCTCTGGCAGAGGGGTAACACTGTTACTGAGCTGCTCTGGCAGAGAGTAACACTGTTACTGAGCTGCTCTGGCAGAGGGGTAACACTGTTACTGAGCTGCTCTGGCAGAGGGGTAACACACTGTTACTGAGCTGCTCTGGCAGAGGGGTAACACTGTTACTGAGCTGCTCTGGCAGAGGGGTAACACACTGTTACTGAGCTGCTCTGGCAGAGGGGTATTAAAGCTGTGATGGTGTGTTCACAAACCTGTGACACCACATTCAGACAGGAGCCGTTTAGTTCTCTTGGCTCTGGCCAATCAGAAAGCGGCATGACAGGAATCTGCAACCAGAAGACACGCCTCTTATTAGCAGTCACATGGGACACAGACCATGTGTTTCACCCAATGATGCTCTGTTCTGAGTGCACTCACCAGCCAATCAGACGCATCCACAGAGTCAGGAAGGGGAGCCTGGTACAGCCAAATAAAAACACAACAGAAAACAGCAGCTCATCATACAGGATCAAATGCCACTGAAACACACACACACACCCTATCTACTGAACACACACCTTGAGGAGGCTGAGGCTGCTGTAGTAGGAGCGAGCGTTGAGGCTGGGGTCAGAGCTGCAGCTGAGGGGCGTGAGTCTCCGGGAGCACGACTGGGACTGGGACCGCAGAAACCCTGCAGACACAGGGGGCGCAGGGTGATGATGTCACAGCCCTGGCTGCTGACAGCTCACCGGGGAGGCGTGGCCAAGCGCTGACTCACTGGCAGGGTTGTGGTTGACGCAGGCCGAGGAGGCGGAGCCTGGAGACGGCTGGCGGAGGAGACTCCGTGCAGAGCTGCCGCCATACTGGCTCAGGATGACATCATCAACCTGCGACAGTCACAGCAACATAGATTCAATGGTGTAACAGAAGTTAGATGGAAACAGCTGAAGTCTGAATATTCAGTTAGAAGATCTGGATGTAAAAGGCTTGTAGAGCTTTAGTGGAAACACATGTGTTGGGAAAGGCAGCAGCAGAGAGCAGAGTGAGGGAGATCTGTACCCTGTAGAAGTGTTTGCTGTGGAGGCTGCTGTCTGCAGGTGGCTTCCATGAGAAGGAGTCCAACACAGCAGGCTTCTGAGACAGAGCTGACCCTGACTGGGGGGCTGTGGGGGGGTCTGCACACACACAGGGACCACATTACTGTGTGTGTGTGTGTGTGTGTGTGTGTGTGTGTGTGTGTGTGTGTGTGTGTGTGTGTGTGTGTGTGACAGACATCTTACCCTGCACCAGCTGGACACAGAACAGTGTGTTGGTTACAGTGATGAAGGATGGATCCACATTAGCTTTGAACATCAGCCACTTCTCAATACAGTCTCCAGATCTGGAACACACACACACATACACACGCAGCAGGTCAACACACACAGGTTACACAGCTTGTGACAGGTGAATTTCTGTTGACTCTTGTATTTACTTTTCACCTACTTATTCTTATTACTCACGTGACTTTCTCACTGCATCCTGTGAACACAGTTCTGAGATCCGGGACTCCGCAGTCCAACACGTCACAGCAGCAGCCAAGGTCACAGAAACCAGGGGTCAAGTCACACAAACACGCTGGAAAAACAAACGACCTGTTATCATGTGATCAAAGATGTGAAAAACACTAAACACGTGGTGTACGAATGGTCAAACCTTTAGGCATCACTATGGGCTCGGTGGTAGGTGGAGGGAGAGATTCGGTGACTCGTCCGGTGGAAGTTACATGGTTGGTTACTGTAGAAACCACCTGCTGAGTGACAGTGGGGTCCGTGGGGTCAGACACAGAAGAGAACCCTGTGGAGCCGCTGGTGGTCGGGCTGGTTGTCTGGTTATCTGCGCTGAGATAACTGGAGGTCGGGTTATCCGAGCGGAGAGGACCGGTGGTCGGGTTATCCGGGCTGAGAGGACCGGTGGTCGGGTTATCCGAGCTGAGAGGACCGGTGGTCGGGTTATCCGGGCTGAGAGGACCGGGGGTTGGGTCACTGACTGTACTGACACTAGCGTTTGTGACCGCATGAGCCACATGTCCAGACAGCAGAATAAGCAGCGGCACCCAGCATATGATGGGGTGTGAGGTTCCTCTGGTCACCCTGATGGGGTGTGAGGTCCCTCTGGTCACCCTGATGGGGTGTGAGGTCCCTCTGGTCACCCTGATGGGGTGTGAGGTTCCTCTGGTCACCCTGATGGGGTGTGAAGTCCCTCTGGTCACCCTGATGGGGTGTGAGGTTCCTCTGGTCACCCTGATGGGGTGTGAAGTCCCTCTGGTCACCCTGATGGGGTGTGAGGTTCCTCTGGTCACCCTGATGGGGTGTGAGGTCCCTCTGGTCACCCTGATGGGGTGTGAGGTTCCTCTGGTCACCCTGATGGGGTGTGAGGTCCCTCTGGTCACCCTGATGGGGTGTGAGGTCCCTCTGGTCACCCTGATGGGGTGTGAGGTCCCTCTGGTCACCCTGATGGGGTGTGAGGTTCCTCTGGCCACCCTGATGGGGTGTGAGGTTCCTCTGGTCACCCTGATGGGGTGTGAGGTCCCTCTGGTCACCCTGATGGGGTGTGAGGTCCCTCTGGTCACCCTGATGGGGTGTGAGGTCCCTCTGGTCACCCTGATGGGGTGTGAGGTTCCTCTGGCCCCTCTGGTCCCCCAGCCAAGGCTGCTCATCTTTCCAGTGTCTCCCCCCTCTGTCCTCTGTCTCTACCAGAGCGGGGAGCTTTAACTAGCTAGCATGCTGCTAGCTGCTAGCTACAGTGTATCTGACTGTGGCACCCGGAGACGTTTGTAAATTTGCCCAGATTTTCGGCATACAATGTAACCTGCACTCTACAAGCGGAGAGCAAAATAAAAAGCTTAGTTAGGAAACAATAAATGGCATTTAGCCAAGATATCAGTATAATCCCATATAGAGCTGAAGAAGCTAACGACACACAGCAGAGCTACAAGCTTTCCGTTGCCAAGGAAGTGGAAACATGTCTACATCCGGTCTCTGTCTGCCATAAAACACCTAATTCATCTTAACCATGTTTACATTTGGAAAAAAGTTTCCCACTTTGCTCTTTTTGCCAATAAGAAATATTATGTATTTAACTTGTTCTATTTCTGTTCTCAAACTAAACATTTCTGGCTTCAAATTTGATTCCGTATTTCTTACATTTGACACTAAAATAACGTAGATTGTGTACAGCGCGAGGGCTGTTGCTAGGCAACGTTAGTTGTCATTTTGCTCGAGGTGAGTCTGGACCCTCTAATGTCTAAAGTTAGTTTAGATTACTGATATATATCAAGAAAACACTATCCTAGTGAACTATAGGTACTGTGGCTGTTAGTAAGTAAGTACTTAAGTGGAGTTCATTTATATTTTGTTACTAAACTCACTTTAAGATTATTCAGTTTGCACTTGTCGTCAAAGCCGAACAAAGATGGCTTAATGATTCATGGAGATGATGATAGATGGAACTTATAGATATATGATATATATATGATATATGTTGATGATATGATATGTTGATGATGTCTGATATATATATATATATATATATATATATATATATATATATATATATATATATATATATATATGATATGAACTTATAGATAGATAGATGGAGCTGGAATAGAACTGTGTTTATAGTTGTGCTCATGTCTTTTCTCACCTACATGTTGACAGCATGGCGACAGTCTTTCCACCGGGCGAGGAGGAGTGTAAACCAGGACCCGTGTTCATACGGAGGGGCTCTGACCCCAGTACCGACCCCGGGGACCTGGAGGAGTCGGACCTGGAGGAGTCGGACCTGGAGGAGTCGGACCTGGAGGAGTCGGACCTGGAGGAGACACACAGCGACCAGAGAGATGAGACACACTCGGTGTTTCATTCATCCAAGCTCACCGCTGCTAAAGGCCGCCTTAGAGACGTGGACCAGCTGGATCCTCACCGAACTACAGCCGTGCCAAGAACCCAGGGTGACCTGCACATTCACTCAGAGCTGTGAGTGATGCACTGAACATGGAGGTGTACTGTGTGTGTGGTGTGTGGTGTGTGTGTGGTGTGTGTGTGTGTGGTGTGTGTGTGGTGTGTGTGGTGTGTGTGAGCATGGAGTAAATCCCATTCTTCTCCTCAAGTGAAATAACAGTCTATATGTCTACTTAACTTACTTATTTGTATTTTTTATACCAGACTACTTAACTGGACTACTTAACGTACTTATTTTCTTATTTTTTTATACTGGACTTTATTGTGCCCGCCTATTGTTATTGTTATTGTCATTATTGTTATATTACCCTGCAACTGTGTGCTGTACTTTACCCTGCTGCTGTTGTGAACTGCAATTTCCACCCCCTGGAGGACAAATAAAGGTTCATCTAATCTAATCCCATTCTGCCTTCTCTTCCTCCGGGCAGGGAGTGTGTGTGTGAGGTGATGACCTGTCAGTTCAGCCAGGATGGCTCTCTGCTGGCTGTAGGTCTGAGTGACGGCTCTATCAAGGTAGGAGGCCGGGGGACCCTGCAGCACGTAGGCAGGGTTGTACATGGTGGAGCACACTACATTACATTTAGTCACTGAGCAGACGCTCTTATCACACAACGTCATGTTGACACAGCCGGGAATCAAACTCACAACCTTCCGATTACCAGCCTGATTCCCTAACCGCTCAGCCGCCTGACTCCACAGTTACTACTGAGTTCTAACATCCTGTCCTGGGTTTGTCCTGTCAGATATTCCGTCCAGACAGTGGAGACCTGGTCCAGACACTGAGGGACAGCACCAGCATCCTGTCCTCCCTGCCTGTCACAGCTCTCAGGTTCACCCTCAGCCCCCAGGCTTGCTGCCTCCTGCTGGCCACCTGTGAGTACTGCAGGCAGAGCCACACAGGGGCCAGTGTGGAGGGGAGTAACAGCTAATAAGGCTAACAGCTGATGAGGCTAACAGCT
This sequence comes from Neosalanx taihuensis, assembly GCA_030340665.1. NCBI lineage: Eukaryota > Metazoa > Chordata > Actinopteri > Osmeriformes > Salangidae > Neosalanx > Neosalanx taihuensis. The sequence continues at coordinate 538,555 of CM059303.1, forward strand.
GATGAGGCTAACAGCTAATAAGGCTAACAGCTGATGAGGCTAACAGCTGATGAGGCTAACAGCTGATGAGGCTAACAGCTAATAAGGCTAACAGCTGATGAGGCTAACAGCTGATGAGGCTAACAGCTGATGAGGCTAACAGCTGATGAGGCTAACAGCTGATGAGGCTAACAGCTGATGAGGCTAACAGCTGATGAGGCTAACAGCTGATGAGCCTGCTTGTGTGTGTGTGTGTGTCTAGATGCGAGTGGCAGGGTGAGGTGCTGGTACGTGTGGGGAGGAGCCTGTGTGTGGGGGCTGACAGAGGGGGGTCTGAGTGAAGGTTGGGAGAGCGACGCCCCCAGGCAGACCCTCTCTCTCTGCATCTCCCCATCAGGAGCAACAGCAGCGACAGGGGGCTCTGATGCCTCCATCCTGCTGTACGACCTGAACACTCACCAGAGGGTGCTGACCTGCAGGGCCAGGTGAGGCCAGACATCCCCTCCCCCCCTCCCCTGGGCTGCAGAGATCACACGTGCTCAGAAGGTTTGACGGAGCTCCTCCCTCTGTGTCTCTCAGCGCCACCAGGACTCTGATGGACGGACACAGGTTCAGAGTGTTTGCAGTGACCTTTCACCCTGAACGAGAGACGGAGTTTATCTCTGGGGGCTGGGATAACACTGTACAGGTAGGATAACACTGTACAGGTAGGATAACTCTGTACAGGTAGGATAACTCTGTATAGGTAGGATAACTCTGTACAGGTAGGATAACTCTGTACAGGTAGGATAACACTGTACAGGTAGGATAACTCTGTATAGGTGGGATAACACTGTACAGGTAGGATAACTCTGTACAGGTAGGATAACTCTGTACAGGTAGGATAACTCTGTACAGGTAGGATAACACTGTACAGGTAGGATAACTCTGTACAGGTAGGATAACTCTGTACAGGTAGGATAACACTGTACAGGTAGGATAAGTCTGTTTAGGTAGGATAACACTGTATAGGTAGGATAACTCTGTACAGGTAGGATAACACTGTACAGGTAGGATAACACTGTATAGGTAGTATAACTCTGTACAGGTAGGATAACTCCGGACAGGTAGGATAACTGTACAGGTAGGATAACTCTGTACAGGTAGGATAACTCCGGACAGGTAGGATAACTGTACAGGTAGGATAACTCCGGACAGGTAGGATAACTGTACAGGTAGGATATCAGTGCAGAAGAGGATCAACACTTTATATGACATACTGTGTATAAATAAATGTTTTGTTTTTGGCAGTTTTGGGACACAAGGCAGCAGAATGCTGTAAGGTAAAGTCTGATCCCAAAGCATGGTGTAAACACATGATGATTCAACTTCCTGTCTGGCCCTCAGCCAGCTCAGGGTGGAAGTGTTAGCACTTCCTGTGGAAGTGTTAGTGAAACACGCTTCCTGTTGGTCTGCCCTCCTCAGGATGCTGCTGGGGCCTCACATGTGCGGCGACGCCCTTGAGATCGACCCTGCAGCCAATCAGATCCTGTCTGGCTCCTGGAGGAGGGGCAACACACTGGAGGTAAGGACGGCAGCCAATCACAGCTCAGCGGACAAGAAGTCTTGCAGACATCCATTTGTAACACTTAGTGAGAAAAAGAAGTGTTTTAGTTGTGACCACAGCAGCTGAGGTTCTCAGGTGTGTTTGAACATCAGAGCTGTTCCTGTGTGCAGGTGTGGGACTACAGCTCAGGGAGGAAGCTGGGATCTGTCCCAGACGACCCCCAGCAGGACAGCAAGGTGACACAGCCCTCATTCAGAAAGAGAGACAGCCCTCATTCAGAAAGAGAGACAGCCCTCATTCAGAGAGACAGCCCTCATTCAGAGAGACAGCCCTCATTCAGAAAGAGAGACAGCCCTCATTCAGAAAGAGAGACAGCCCTCATTCAGAAAGAGAGACAGCCCTCATTCAGAAAGAGAGACAGCCCTCCTTCAGAAAGAGAGACAGCCCTCATTCAGAAAGAGAGACAGCCCTCATTCAGAGACAGCCCTCATTCAGAGAGACAGCCCTCATTCAGAGAGACAGCCCTCATTCAGAAAGAGAGACAGCCCTCATTCAGAAAGAGAGACAGCCCTCATTCAGAAAGAGAGACAGCCCTCATTCAGAAAGAGAGACAGCCCTCATTCAGAAAGAGAGACAGCCCTCATTCAGAGAGACAGCCCTCATTCAGAGAGACAGCCCTCATTCAGAAAGAGAGACAGCCCTCATTCAGAAAGAGAGACAGCCCTCATTCAGAAAGAGAGACAGCCCTCATTCAGAAAGAGAGACAGCCCTCATTCAGAGAGACAGCCCTCATTCAGAAAGAGAGACAGCCCTCATTCAGAGAGAGAGACAGCCCTCATTCAGAGAGAGAGACAGCCCTCATTCAGAGAGACAGCCCTCATTCAGAGAGACAGCCCTCATTCAGAAAGAGAGACAGCCCTCATTCAGAGAGACAGCCCTCATTCAGAAAGAGAGACAGCCCTCATTCAGAAAGAGAGACAGCCCTCATTCAGAAAGAGAGACAGCCCTCATTCAGAAAGAGAGACACTCACCGCTCAACATGCTCACTTCAACTAGTTCATTTTCTAGGGGGGAAAACTTGGTTGTCTTTTTCAAGATCAATATTTTCTTCCACATTTTTCAACCTTTCTAAGAAAATACTTTTCTTCCATCCTTCTGCTTGGCTCCAAGCTAGCTTCGTAGAATAGCATGTGTTTGTTGTTATTTCAGATCTACTCCTGCCATTGGCTGGGCCAGGATCACATGGTGGCGGCCGGTAGCAAGGCTCACATGTTGAGGGTCATCAACAGACACACTATGGTGGTCAGTCAGCTCACTAACACAACAGACACACTATGGTGGTCAGTCAGCTCACTAACACAACAGACACACTATGGTGGTCAGTCAGCTCACTAACACAACAGACACACTATGGTGGTCAGTCAGCTCACTAACACAACAGACACACTATGGTGGTCAGTCAGCTCACATTCTCTCTGTGAACCCTCCCTCCCTCCCTCCCTCCCTCCCTCCCTCCCTCCCTCCCTCCCTCCCTCCCTCCCTCCCTCCCTCCCTCCCTCCCTCCCTCCCTCCCTCCCTCCCTCCCTCCCTCCCTCCCTCCCTCCCTCCCTCCCTCTAGACTGAGTCCAGGTTGCAGGGTCTGTCCTCCGCTGTGTTCAGCTCCTCAGTGTGTGTGTCTGGGCGTCTCCGGGGGCTCATAGCAGCGTCGTCAGGAAGCAGGGTGTTCCTGCTGGAGAGAGGAACACAGAACCCCAGGAAGCAGAACCACAGCCCGGCCTCATGGACGAGGCAGGACAGGGAAGAGCCAACATGAAGGTTTTTAGTTCAGCTGATGTATAAGTGAGTTATTTTGTGTAAAAGTACAAAATAAAGGATTAGGTTTTACCAATAACTCACTAAGTTACATTGAGTTTTGACGCTGCATGAACCCAAACTGCCTCAGTGTCATGCTGTCAGTTAGCTGTGCTGCAGTGGGGCTTGTAAACACGTTTGGACAAGCCTTTGTGTCAGTGCCTGAAGTTTTTACAGCTGGACAGACCGTCCTGCCCAGGGACTTTGGTCTAGAACGAGCTAGCTGACGTTAGAGACCGTCTACAAACAATCTGTTCTGAAGCTGCTACTTCAGTAGAGCCTGTTCCTTCTACTAATGGAAGACCAGCAACACACTTCCTGTGATTATTCTGGGGATTAACCGTGCTTTAAGGTTGTGTGCTGGAAGGAGAGAAAACTTTGGCATCTAAATTTGGTTCAAGAAATGTTCCAGCTGTCAAGTGACAAACTGACTTGTATACAAACGTAAACTTTTTACCTGATTAAAATAAGTTGATTAACCATTCAAAGCTGCCTGCTTGCTCTCCCTTGTTATGTCATCAGTCTCTCTCCACATGCGTGTGATTAAGGACAAGGTCTCTTCCTGTTGAAGTCTCTACATGATGTAGAAAGTTCTAGTTCGCTCCTCCAGCAGGAAAGAAGAGTTGTAGACGCTCCCTTGTGTCACTCAGGCAGTCCAACATTCAGAGTTCAGATAATATTATTGGAGGAAATGTGATCGTGCCCCAGGGAGTTACGTAAGGACAACTACACATAAGAAGTGTGTGATTTACCAGCAGGACTGAGAGACTCTGAGGACGTGTTGAGGGAGTTCTGTTTACATTCAGCAGATTCAAGCTAAGGAAAAGAGGAAGAACGTGTGTGAGACAGAACTGAAGAAGCCAGGAAGAAGTGAGGACAGAGCTTCAGTTAGAGATCTGAACACAGACATCTGAACACAGAGATCTGAACACAGACATCTGAACACAGAGATCTGAACACAGACATCTGAACACAGAGATCTGAACACAGAGATCCACACGCCTTCGGATCGTCTGAGCAGCAGGAAGCAACACAGCAGCTCAACAGGAAATCAGGAAAAACACATTAGCAGAGAGACGGCTGGAGCCCCACTGACACACAACCAGGCAGACAACCAGACAGACAGACCTCTGCGCCCCCCCTGCTGGAGTGAGTCATGGCAGAGGAGAAGGAGCTCTCGTTCACCGAGGCGATAGAGAAGGCAGGCAGTGCCATCCACAGGTTCAAGCTCATCAAGGTGAAGGGCATCCCTCTGATGGAGCACATCGCTAACAGCTGGGCCTCCATCTGGGCCTTCCAGCCACACCCCTCTGACCTTCTCATCGCTACCTACCCCAAAGCAGGTACTGTCCCCACTCAGAGGGTCATCTGTACCTAAAGGATGAAGATTAGCAGTTAGGATGGAGTTATGGATGATCATAACTTCAGTATCTCAGACCTCAGGTGATCTTCCTCCTCCTCTTCCTCAGGGACCACCTGGACACAGGAGATAGTGGACCTGCTGCTTCATGATGGAGATCCAGAGATCTGCAGAAGAGCTCCCACTGCCGTACGCATTCCCTTCCTGGAGATCGTCTCTCCTCCACCCATCCCCTCAGGTGTGTGTGTGTGTCTGTGTGTGTGTTAAGTGAAGATGTGTCTCTATTGAGCTGAAGTGATGATTCATTAGTGAATCCTTCAAGCTGAGGTCTTTGTGACATCACTTCTGAAACCCGAGCACTTCACATGCCCTGTTACTGGGGGAAGTGTTGCCAGCAGGTTGTCATGACTACTCCTGACCTCTCCTTAATCAGGGTCAAAGATCACTGGAATCTTAAACTACCCCAGCTGGGGTCTGCCAGACTCAGGTTCATGGAACATGCCTGTCCTGGAGATGAACCTGGTGGTGTGTGGTGGTGTGTGGTAGTGTGTGGTGGTGTGTGGTAGTGTGTGGTAGTGTGTGGTGGTGTGTGCTGGTGTGTGGTAGTGTGTGGTGGTGTGTGGTGGTGTGTGGTAGTGTGGTGGTAGTGTGTGGTGGTGTGTGGTGGTGTGTGGTAGTGTGTGGTGGTGGGTGGTGGTGTGTGGTGGTGTGTGGTGGTGTGGTGGTAGTGTGTGGTGGTGTGTGGTGGTGTGTGGTAGTGTGTGGTGGTGTGTGGTAGTGTGTGGTACTGTGTGGTGGTGTGTGGTGGTGTGTGGTGGTGTGTGGTAGTGTGTGGTGGTGTGTGGTGGTGTGTGGTGGTGTGTGGTGGTGTGTGGTAGTGTGTGGTAGTGTGTGGTGGTGTGTTGAAGTGTGTTGAAGTGTGTCCAGTCTGGGTGATCAGATCCCCTCCCCCCGTCCAGGCTTGGACCTGCTCAGCAAGATGGCTCCGCCCAGAGTCATCAAGACACACCTCCCATTCCAGCTGGTCCCTGAGGGATTCTGGGAAAACAAATGCAAGGTCAGCACAATAGATGAGTAACACAATAGAGACTGGTTGTTGCATCATATTTGGTCGCTGGGTGTTGACTCACCTGCAAAACTGCAGAACTGATACAAAGATGAAATAATAATGACGTAAGATCCTCCCTCTCCAGGTGATCTACGTAGCGAGGAATGCTAAGGATAACCTGGTCAGCTACTATCACTTTGACCGCATGAACCTTACCCAGCCTGAGCCTGGACCCTGGGATGGATACCTGCACAAGTTCATGAAAGGAGAGCGTGAGTCTATCAGCTTCAGATACACCCTGAAGGCTGTGTGGGGCTGTGGGAGGCTGTGGGAGGCTGTGGGAGGCTGTGTGAGGCTGTGTGGGGCTGTGGGAGGCTGTGGGAGGCTGTGGGAGGCTGTGTGAGGCTGTGTGAGGCTGTGTGAGGCTGTGGGAGGCTGTGGGAGGCAGTGTGGGGCTGTGGGAGGCTGTGGGAGGCTGTGGGAGGCTGTGTGAGGCTGTGTGAGGCTGTGTGAGGCTGTGGGAGGCTGTGGGAGGCAGTGTGAGGCTGTGTGAGGCTGTGGGAGGCTGTGGGAGGCTGTGGGAGGCTGTGTGAGGCTGTGTGGGGCTGTGGGAGGCTGTGGGAGGCTGTGGGAGGCTGTGGGAGGCAGTGTGAGGCTGTGTGAGGCTGTGTGAGGCTGTGTGGGGCTGTGTGAGGCTGTGTGAGGCTGTGGGAGGCTGTGGGAGGCTGTGTGAGGCTGTGGGAGGCTGTGGGAGGCTGTGGGAGGCTGTGTGGAGATGTGGGAGGCTGTGGGAGGCTGTGGGAGGCTGTGGGAGGAAGTGTGAGGCTGTGGGAGGCTGTGGGAGGCTGTGGGAGGCTGTGGGAGGCAGTGTGAGGCTGTGTGAGGCTGTGGGAGGCTGTGTGAGGCTGTGGGAGGCTGTGGGAGGCAGTGTGAGGCTGTGTGAGGCTGCGTGAGGCTGCGTGAGGCTGCGTGAGGCTGTGTGAGGCTGCGTGAGGCTGTGTGAGGCTGTGTGAGGCTGCGTGAGGCTGTGTGAGGCTGTGGTTGAACAGTGCTGGTTCCTCTGCAGTGGCTTGGGGCTCCTGGTACGACCATGTGAAGGGCTACTGGCAGGAGAGACAGAAGAGGAACATCCTCTACCTGTTTTATGAGGACATGAAAGAGGTAGGACATGTGACAACATCTTCCTGTGCGTTTCCCTGGAGACACGCTACAACCCCCCCCTTCCTCTCCTCAGAACCCTCGGCAGGAGGTGGAGCGCATCATGCGCTACCTTGATCTGTCCCTTTCTGATGACATCATCCACCGCATCGTGGAGCTCACATCTTTCAAGGCCATGAAGGAGAACCCCATGGCCAACTACACCTTCATCCCAAAACCTGTGTTTGACCAGACCATCTCTCCCTTCATGAGGAAAGGTGAGTCCTCACTGTTCTCTGGAACCTTCCACGGTTCTCCTCTACAAACCCCTGTGTGTGTGTGTGTGTGTGTGTGTGTGTGTGTGTGTGTGTGTGTGTGTGTGTGTGTGTGTGTGTGTGTGTGTGTGAGAGCCCTCCTGATGGTGTTGACCTGTGTGTTCTTGCTCAGGAGAGGTGGGTGACTGGACTAACCACTTCAGTCCAGAGCAGAGTGAGGAGTTTGATGCTGATTATGAGCGGCAGATGAAACAGGCCAACATCCCCTTCAGGTGCAGCATCTGATGGACGCTTCTCCTCCAGTCCTGAGCTGTGGGACTCAGCAGCAGTCAGACTCTCCACTCATCACCCAGCTGACTGGCTTCACTGATGGCTTCACATCTGGATGAAATGTGGCCCCTGCAAGGGGAACACAATATACCTGCTGCTGCAAAGAGCTGCTTCGTATATAAACATTTCAATAAAAGAAAGCTTCTCATAAACTACTGGATTTCCAAACTGTTTGTGTGGGAGGGCAGGATTACAGGGAGAAAAACAATGAGACACCAGGCATCCCAGAATGCACTTTCAGGAGGAAGTCCCGCCCACCAAGAACAGGACATAGACCCTCCTCCCTGCGGTGCTGCAGTACACTCTCCTGCCACCAGGGGTCACATAGTGGCACTTTACTAATCTGCTTGTTCAGGTTTGAATCCAAAGTGACTAAAGAAGGGTTTTGAACCTTCAACTTCTAGATCTGCAGTGGAACACTCTAACCACTAAGCTGTGAGGTGAAGAGAGGGTGACCATGGAGTCTCCAGCAGACACACTGACAACCAACAACTAAACATTATCCAAGTTAAACCAAAAAACACTTTTAATACATACTTTATTTCTTAGAATAAAATCTTAAATACTCTAATACAGGTAAGGCAGATCCTCTCCTTACATTTTAAACTCATTATACAGAGGCAGTTTTTATGGCAATTTTTGGATGTTTTATTGTTTTTTTCATAGATTTTCCTGTTTGTCCTCTCTTCTATTGGTTGGCTCACAAGAGCTCTCCCATTGGTTGTGATCTTCCTCTTGTCTTCCTCTCTCTCTCTTCTCTTCTTCTCTCTCTCTCTTCTTTCTCTTCTTAAATGTGTGCACCTTTCATCTTCTACATTCCTAAACTGCAGCTGAAGCTGAGAGCCAGAGAGGAGACAGTGTTAGGAGAGGTTGAGGTGTTTGGAAGTGTTAGTCTGAACAGGACTAGAGAGCACAAACCATGTAACATGTCCTGAATGTAACATGTTGAGCACAGAGCAGCACCACTCTGAGCTGCATCACAGCAGAGTTCAGAGAGCAGCTCAGCACCCCTTAATGCACTAAAACCTCCACTCAAACACATCTGAGGCTTATGACCTAAACCTGCTCTAAATGTTCTTACATACTAACTCTGCTGAGTGGCAAAGCAGTTATACTGATGTACGGATTACTACAGGTACACACACCAGCCCACATATTACTACAGGTACACACACCAGCCCACATATTACTACAGGTAGGCCCACCAGTCCATAGGACCCTCTAGATTGAGCATCTGAGCCAGACAAGCCTTCCTGAGACAAGAGGAACCATGCAGCATAGATCACACACACTCTCTCTCTCTCACACACACACACACACACACACACACACACACACACACACACACACACACACACACACACACAGACACACACACACACACACTATCTCTCTCTTTATCTCTCTCACACATTCTCTCTCTGTCATCAGACATCAACGCTCTTTGGTGACATTTGGATGCAGCATGCAGCATAGATCACTCTCTCTCTCTCTCTCTCTCTCTCTCTCTCTCTCACACACACACACACACACACACACTATCTCTCTCTCTCTTTATCTCTCTCTCACACATTCTCTCTCTCATCAGACATCAACGTTCTTTGATGACATTTGGAACTCACAGGATCTCCATTATAAACCCTTCCTGTAAACTGTGTAACACTCATGAACACACACATGAACACACACATGGTGAGATGGAGGAGATGAGGGGGGTGGGGAGGCGGGGGGGCAGGGTACCTTGGTTTAGTTACAGGCTAGTGATGGAGGGATGGAGAATTAGGCTGGAAGGAGATGAGATCAGTGAGTTAGAGGAGGATGGAGTAGAGAGAGGAGTTAAAGATGGATCAGAGAAGAAAAAACATGAAATCATTGGAGTTCAACTGCAAATAACATTAATGATTAAAACAAAGATATTATGAAGATGGACATAATGGAATATTAAACACCAATTTGGTTCATTAATAAATTCAAATTAGGTACACATTGTGATATATTTAGTCAACAATCATAAATCAGAGCTCTTCTAAAAACAAAAACCTTTTATGTAGGTTAGAAAGTGTGTTTGTGTCTGAGTTTGGAAGCTCAAGTGCACAAGTTTGGATGCGTCTGTGTGTGTGTGTGTGTGTGTGTGTGTGCCGTGACACTTACGCTCCAGGTAGGTACGGGCCACGAACTTCAGCACCTCATCAATGAGGATGACTGGGAAGGAGAGCTTCAACACCATCATCCACTGTTCCATGTCCAGGTGAGTCAGCTTGAAGATCATCTGCACACACACAGAGGGTTACCCCAGGTTACCACTGCAGTGCTCCCTGTGGCAGAGTCTGTGTGTGTGTGTGTGTGTGTGTGTGTGAGACTCACAGGCAGAGGGTCCACATAGATGATCATGAAGTGCAGAGACATGGACAGAGCCATGGCTGCCAACAGCCAGAAGTTGCTCCATGGGGGCATGCGGATCAGAGACTGGTTCTCAGACAAGCTGGGGGTCAGAAAGGTCAGACAGTCAGAGGGGTCAGAGAGGTTGTGGAGGGTGTGGAGGGTGAGGCAGGGTGTGGAGGTTGTGGAGGGTGTGGAGGGTGTGGAGGGTGTGGCAGGGTGTGGAGGGTGAGGCAGGGTGTGGCAGGTTGTGGAGGGTGTGCAGGGTGTGGAGGGTGTGGCAGGGTGTGGAGGGTGTGGAGGGTGAGGCAGGGTGTGGAGGGTGTGGAGGGCGTGGAGGGTGTGGCAGGTTGTGGAGGGTGTGCAGGGTGTGGAGGGTGTGGCAGGGTGTGGCAGGTTGTGGAGGGTGTGCAGGGTGTGGAGGGTGTGGCAGGGTGTGGCAGGTTGTGGAGGGTGTGCAGGGTGTGGAGGGTGTGGCAGGGTGTGGAGGGTGTGGAGGGTGAGGCAGGGTGTGGAGGGTGTGGAGGGCGTGGAGGGTGTGGCAGGGTGTGGAGGGTGAGGCAGGGTGTGGAGGGTGTGGAGGGTGTGGAGGGTGTGGCAGGGCTGCAGTGGGCAGCAGCTGACCTGTTGAGAGCGTTGCACATCTCGATGGTGACCAGCACAGACAGAGCCATGGTCATGGGGGGAGCAGCCTCAAAGATGTGGCAGTTAATGCCATTGAAGTCCTCGTTCTCATCACAGCACTGCATGAAGTGGGACTGGGGGAGGAGGGGGAGGAGGGGGAGGAGGGGGAGGAGCTGTCAGAACCAGGCTAATGTACATGGTGGTGTGAGTAGGACTGTGTCTGTGCGTGTGTGTGTGTGTGTGTGTGTGTGTGTGTGTGGGAGTGTGTAGGAGTGTGTGTGCTCTCACCAGCTGATGGTAGGTGACCCCGGGGCCGGTGGGGTCGTACATGAACCACCAGGCTGCAGCTCCGACTGTGGCAGCTCCGACATATCCTGAGAGACACCAGCGTTTACTGATACACTCACAATGACATCACAATGACATCACACTGACATCACTAACGAGTGTGTGGCTGAGCGCTCACCTCCAATAGCCATGTATCTGAAGAACAGCCAGCCAGAGATGAGGGGCTCCTTGGGGGAGCGGGGCTTCCTGCCCATGATGTCCAGATCTGGGGGGTTGAAGCCCAGGGCGGTGGCTGGGAGACCATCTGTCACCAGGTTCACCCAGAGCAGCTGAACTGGGATCAGAGCCTCAGGCAGACCCAGGGCTGCTGTCAGGAAGATACTGAGGGAGGGAGGGGGGGGGGGAGAGCAGGGGGAGGGAGGGGGAGGGAGGGGGAGAGCAGGGGGAGAGAGGAGGGAGGAGGATGAGGAGGAGGGAGGGTGAGTGACACCAGAAGGATTCAAAGGATGAAGTGATGTCCTCATCCCTGTTCCCCTGACAATACGTGACACAGGATGTCCCGCGGACGTCGTCATGACGACTCACCAGACCACCTCTCCCACGTTGGAGGAGATAAGGTAGCGGATGAACTGCTTCATGTTGTTGTAGATGGCCCTGCCCTCCTCAACAGCAGCCACGATGGAGGAGAAGTTGTCATCAGCCAGGACCATCTCAGAGGCTGACTTGGCAACGGCAGTGCCAGAGCCCATGGCGATGCCAATCTCTGCCTTCTTCAGGGCGGGGGCATCGTTCACACCATCACCGGTCTGTAGGGGGATGGGGGGGGGGGGGGGGAGGCAGGAGGGGAGTGGACTCTCAGCAGATGTGCAGGTGTGTGTGTGTGTGTGTGCAGGTGTGTGTGATGGTTCTAAGCGTTGTGTAAATGTTGACCTCACCATGGCTGTAATCTCATCATATCCCTGCAGGAACTCAACGATCTTGGACTTGTGGGAGGGTTCCACGCGAGCGTAGCAGCTGGCGTTCTTCACAGCCTCGCCCTGCTCTGAAGCGGGAAGGTCGTCGAACTCACGTCCGGTGAAGGCCTTGCCGGTCACATCCTCATCCTCGCCGAAGATGCCAATACGACGGCAGATGGCCACAGCTGTGCCCTTGTTGTCGCCTGGGGAACGGCAGCAACACAGGAACACAGATTTCAGATTTTATGGGAAACTGATGTAGAAATGTTGTCTGAAGACCAGACGCTCTTATCCAGAGGCATGAGGACATACAGGGGGAGGGGGTTTGGGGGAGGGGTGTTTGGGAGAGGGGGTTTGGGGGAGGGGGTTTGGGGGAGGGTGTTTGGGAGGGGGGAGGGGTACTGACCAGTGATCATGATGACACGGATGCCAGCATCTTTGCACAGCTGGATGGAGCCCATAACCTCTTTACGAGGAGGATCCAACATGCCAACACAGCCCACGAAGGTCAGGTCAGTCTGGGGAAACAGGGTTACACAGAGGTTACCAGGGTGACACAGAGGTTACCAGGGTTACCCAGAGGTTACCAGGGTTACCCAGAGGATACCAGGGTTACCCAGAGGTTACCGCATCACCCCCACCCCCCCCCGCAGGGCGTGACCCTCACCTCGTAGTCGGCGAACTTGGTGGAGTCTTCCAGAGCCATCTCCTCCACCTTAAGGGGGGCGTCCCTGGTGGCCAGGGCCAGACAGCGCAGGGTGTCCCTGCCTGTTCCCCACTCCTTAATCACAGCCATGATCTTGTCCTTAACGGGGCCGGTCAGGGGCACACGGGTGGCACCAACACGGACGTAGGCACATCTGTCAATCACACCCTCGGGGGCACCCTAATGGACAAGGAGGAAAGGGGAGGGCTGTGGAAATGGACTGACAGAGACGTTTAGAAAGTGATAGAGAGATGAGAGAGAGAGAGATGAGAGAGAGAGGGATGAGAGAGAGAGGGATGAGAGAGAGAGAGATGAGAGAGAGAGAGAGATGAGAGAGAGAGAGATGAGAGGGAGAGGGAGATGAGAGAGAGAGAGATGAGAGGGAGAGAGAGGGATGAGAGGGAGAGAGAGATGAGAGAGAGAGAGATGAGAGGGCGAGAGAGACGAGACAGATGAGAGGGAGAGAGCGACAAGAGAGAGAGACACAAACCTTCACGAACATCTTGGCTCCGCCCTCTCCCTTGGCGGGGGTGCAATACACAGACATGGACTTCCTGTCTCTGGAGAACTCCAGGGTGAAGTTCTTCTTCATCAGCTGCTTCACCACCTGGGAGGGAGAGAGAGCACAGAGGTCACACAGAGGTCACACAGAGGTCACACAGAGGTCACCTCAGAACAGGGTGCATCCTCACCTGCAAGAGTGTGTGTGTGTAGCAGGAGTGTGTGTGTAGCAGGTGTGTGTGTGTAGCAGGTGTGTGTGTAGCAGGTGTGTCTTTGTGTGTAGCAGGTGTGTGTGTGTGTGTAGCAGGTGTGTGTAGCAGAAGTGTATGTAGCAGGTGTGTGTGTAGCAGGTGTGTGTGTAGCAGGTGTGTGTAGCAGGTGTATGTAGCAGGTGTGTGTGTAGCAGGTGTGTGTGTAGCAGATGTGTGTGTAGCAGGTGTGTGCGTGTAGTAGGTGTGTGTGTGTAGCAGGTGTGTGTGTGTAGCAGGTGTGTGTGTGTAGCAGGTGAGTGTGTGTAGCAGGAGTGTGCGTGTAGCAGGTGTGTGCGTGTAGCAGGTGTGTGTGAATAGCAGGTGTGTGTGTGTAGCAGGTGTGTGTGTGTAGCAGGTGAGTGTGTGTAGCAGGAGTGTGCGTGTAGCAGGAGTGTGTGTGTAGCAGGTGTGTGTGTGTAGCAGGAGTGTGTGTGTAGCAGGAGTGTGTGTGTAGCAGGTGAGTGTGTGTAGCAGGTGAGTGTGTGTAGCAGGTGTGTGTGTGTAGCAGGTGTGTGTGTGTAGCAGGAGTGTGTGTGTAGCAGGTGAGTGTGTGTAGCAGGTGTGTGTGTGTAGCAGGTGTGTGTGTGTGTAGCAGAGTCTCACGGTGCAGCAGGCGTTAGCTCTCTCGATCTTGGACAGGCTGGAGACGTTAGAGTTGAACACGTTCATCTTCTCCACCAGGCAGGACAGGGCCGTCTCTGTGGCCTCACCAACCTTCTCATAGATCTTCTTAGTCTGGATACCAGGAGGGGAGGGGAGGAGGGGGAGGAGGAGGAGAGGGGGAGGAGGGGAGGAGAGGAGGAGGAGGAGATGAGGGTAGGGGAGGAGGAGGAGGAGGAGAGGAGGAGGGGAGGAGGAGAGGAGAGGAGGGGAGGGGAGGAGGGGGAGGAGGAGGAGAGGAGGGTAGGGGAGGAGGAGGAGAGGGGGAGGAGGAGGGTAGGGGAGGAGGAGGAGAGGGGGAGGAGGGGAGGAGGAGGAGAGGGGGAGGAGGGGAGGAGAGGAGGAGGAGGAGATGAGGGTAGGGGAGGAGGAGGAGGAGGAGGAGAGGAGAGGAGAGGAGAGGAGAGGAGAGGAGAGGAGGAGAGGAGAGGAGGAGGAGGAGGAGAGGAGGAGGAGAAGAGGAGGGGGAAAAGGGAACAGGAAAGTCTCCATGACCAGTTGTGTGTGACATGCTGGCTGGGTTGAGGTGAGGGGTCAGGTCAGGGGTCATACCTCGTTGTAGTCCAGAGATGAGTCGTTGCACAGAGCACAGATAGTAGCCAGTTCCACCAGGCCATCATAGGCACTGCAGTTAGTCTTAGAACCTCCCTGGGAACTGGAGGGAGGGGAAGAGGGAGGAAGAGAGGGAGGGAGAGATGGCGTTGATGGTGGCAAATGGTGGAACTTGTGGGATAGTGGTGTTGATGTGTGTGTAGGTGTGTGTGTGTAGGTGTGTGTGTAGGTGTGTGTGTAGGTGTGTGTGTGTGTCGGTACTTACACCTCACCCTCTGGGGTTAGTGTAGGTGTGTGTGTAGGTGTGTGTGTGTGTGTGTCGGTACTTACACCTCACCCTCTGGGGTTAGTGTAGGTGTGTGTGTGTGTGTGTGTGTAGGTGTGTGTGTGTGTGTAGGTACTTACACCTCACCCTCTGGGGTTAGTGTAGGTGTGTGTGTGTGTGTGTCGGTACTTACACCTCACCCTCTGGGGTTAGTGTAGGTGTGTGTGTGTGTGTGTGTGTAGGTGTGTGTGTGTGTGTAGGTACTTACACCTCACCCTCTGGGGTTAGTGTAGGTGTGTGTGTGTGTGTGTGTGTGTGTGTGTGTATGTGTATGTGTGTGTGTGTGTGTGTGTGTAGGTGTGTGTGTGTAGGTACTTACACCTCACCCTCTGGGGTTAGTGTAGGTGTGTGTGTGTGTGTGTGTGTGTGTGTGTGTAGGTGTGTGTGTGTGTGTGTGTGTAGGTACTTACACCTCACCCTCTGGGGTGTACTTGGAGCCAGAGATTTCGAAGGCGTCCAGATCCACATGGTCTCCATCCACGGTCTTGATGATGAACATCTGGAGAGAGAGGAGCTCTGATCAGATAGGCTGTCACATGGTCACATGGTCACATGATCACATGGGCAGACTCAGTAGGAGAGAGATGTGTAGCATCGTAGAAGTGTGTGTGTGTCCTGCTCACCTTGGTCACACACATCTGGTTGGTGGTCAGAGTACCGGTCTTGTCGGAGCAGATGACAGAGGTGCAGCCCAGAGTCTCCACAGAGGGCAGAGAGCGCACGATGGCGTTCTTCTTGGCCATGCGGCGAGTGCCCAGGGCCAGGCAGGTGGTGATGACAGCGGGCAGACCTGGGGGAGAGGAGAAAGGGAGGGAGGGGGGGAGACGGACATGAGCTACTGTTTACACATACACCCCTCAACACACACACCCCTCAACACACACACCCAGACACACACACACACCCAGACACACACACCCAGACACACACACCCAGACACACACACACACTGTCCCTCCCGCCTCACCCTCAGGGATAGCAGCCACAGCCAGAGCCACGGCGATCTTGAAGTAGTAAACGGCTCCACGGATCCAGGATCCTCCATGGACGGGGTCGTTGAAGTGTCCGATGTTGATCATCCACACGGCCACACAGATCAGGGAGATGACCTTGGACAGCTGCTCACCAAACTCATCCAGCTTGGCCTGCAGGGGAGTCTTCTCCTGCTCTGTCGCTGCCATCTGGTCACGGATCTTACCGATCTCAGTGCCAACGCCAGTGGCCACTGCAACACCGATAGCCTTGCCTGAAGCGATGTTGGTGCCCTGGAGGAGAGGAGAGAGGGAGGAGGAGAGGAAGAGGAGATAGGGGGAGAGAGGGAGGAGGAGAGGAGCAGGAGAGAGGGGGAAAGAGGATAATATGAGGCTAAAGGAGGAGAAAATCTTAACAATTGATTGAAATATACTCAGACTCCAGGAATTGAACAAGCAGATTGAACGAAAGAGAGAGCGATGGAGGGATGAGGGAGAGAGAGATGGAGGGATGAGGGAGAGGAAGGGATGAGGGATGAGACACTTACAGAGAACAGCATGTTCTTCTTGTCCTGGTTGACAGCTCTGGGGTCGGGGACAGCATCGGTGTGTTTGATCACACTGACAGACTCACCTGAGACACACACACACACACAATAGATCAGGACTCACCTGTGACACAGGTTTGTAAACAGAGGAGGCAGGAG
>CM059303.1:560000-582500 GCA_030340665.1 Neosalanx taihuensis
GTGTGAGTGAACAGGAGTGTGTGTGTGAACAGGAGTGTGTGTGTGTGTGTGTGTGTGAACAGGAGTGTGTGTGTGTGAGTGAACAGGAGTGTGTGTGTGTGAGTGAACAGGAGTGTGTGTGTGTGAGTGAACAGGAGTGTGTGTGTGTGTGTGAACAGGAGTGTGTGAGTGAACAGGAGTGTGTGTGTGTGAACAGGAGTGTGTGTGAACAGGAGTGTGTGTGTGTGTGTGAACAGGAGTGTGTGTGAAACTCACAAAGGAGATGCAGGCAGCCAGCAGCAGAATTCTGACCAGTAGATCCTCAAACTGCTCCACAATCAGCTCCCACACGCTCTTACCTGAGAAGAGCAAACACATCAGCAACCACAGCACCCACAGCACCCACAGCCCCCACAGCAACCACAGCCCTCAGAGCCCCCACAGCCCCCACAGCCCCCACAGCCCCCACAGCCCCCACAGCAGGCACCTGGCACCAGTTAAAACACATCTGTTATCTAATGACTTATTAGGAGTAACATGGAGTCTGGTGGCTGAGTAGTTAGGGCATCAAACTAGTGATCAGAAGGTTGTGAGTTTGATTCCTGGCTAAGGCGTCTTGATGTTGTGTTCTTGGGCAAGGCACTTCACCTGTAGGTACTGGAAGTTGCTCTGGATAAGAGCGTCTGATAAATGTAACATGAGATGTTTGGTTCTCTAATACATGTTTGCTAGTTTTAATGACCCGTAAATAGTTTTTAGTTGTTGTGGATGGAAGCCAAGTCCAGTTTGTTTATGAAGATCTAACATTATGATTCCAAGCTGGGGTTGATGTGTTCTAACCAGGCAACCTTACACCTGTTAACATTCCTGTTGATGAAGACTGAGAGTGAAGAAAGTGACACTTACCCTCTTCAGCTGGCAGCTCTGAGGACGTCCAGGGAGGGAGGGAGGGAGGGAGGGAGGGAGGGAGGGAGGGAGGGAGAGAGGGGAGAGAGAGAGAGAGAGAGGGGAGAGTGAGAGGGGGGGGGGAGAAAGAGAGAGAGAAATGTCAAAAAGTTCATCTTTTAACCCAGATAGATCTGGAGCTTACTTCAACCACAACATAGAAACCCGAGAGACAGAAGATATTTCAATACTTAGAAACACATATAAAGGAACATGGGTGCTGTGCTTATTGACACCTGAATGAATGGATTGTTGTGGTGTTGAGGACTGTCAGGAGAGGGTGGGTGGAGGATCCAGGAGGATAACTACCATGTGGCTGGAGCTACCAAGCTACTAAGGCCTGTCTGGTCCAGAACACAGAACTGCCTCTTTAGACAAGGGATGACTGGAACAATCCATATGCTCCCAACAACAGAATACTTTAACAGTGTGTGAAGAATGAATTCATGTCTTCAGTTAGAAACTCACTTCATGACTGTTCCACTGATCATAAGGGATCATATTTCAGATCTTTCACCATCTAAGGTCCTCCCAGATCTCTCAGACTAAAATTATCCAGGCGTCTAGTTCGCTCCCACCCCACATATCACCGGAAGCTTCTATCACCTGTCTCTCTCCAGCCTCCTTCCTCCACCCGTCTTTAAATAGCTCTTCAAAGCTCTCCAAGTCTTGCTGCTTCTCAATGTCTCTGAGTTTTAACCAGCTGCTGCAACTCCTCTCAAAAACACCCCTCCAACCCTCCCCCCTGCCTCCCCCACTCCCCCTCCAACCTCTCCCCCCTCTGCCTCCCCCACTCCCCCATCCCACTACCCCTGCTAGTATCCCCATAACTCTTCCTGCCAGTTGCCATCATCAGTTGGAAAAGTCCAGCTGATGTTCAGAGTTAAGTAGTTGAGACTTGAGCCTCTGTCACCAAAATCACACATCCTAGCTTCATCATGCAAACCAGCAATCATGTACCTCCAACCCTCCTTCCTCCCCCCCCCTCCTTCCTCCCCCCTCCTTCCTCCCCCCCTCTCTCCCACGTCATCCCAGGATCTCACCGTTGGGGCCATACTTGGCCAGGTTCTTCTTGAACTGCTCAGGGCTCAGGCCAGTGGTCTCGTTCACGCCGAAAAATGCCAGGCATTCCTCCGGCCCTTTGGTGTGTGCGTTCTCCATCCTTTCTAAGGGTTTAGACCTCAGAAACAACTGCTGGGGCAACAAGCTGCCCTCGTTCTCTTCTCTACCTCTTGGGTCGCTCTTAGCAGGTTAGCAGTGTTTGGTCCTTCACCCTTTGGTACGAAGTGTGGCGTGGGACGTTGTATGGTCCCTGGTCTCCTAATGTGGAGCGCTAGACTGACAGAAAGAGCAAATAAGCTCACCCTTCTTCAGGGTTTTATATCGCCAGGAGACTCTGGATTGGTGGTCGCCGGGAGAGACACGCCCAATCGCATTCCAGCCTGGGAGTCGTAGAGGGAGAGGGTGGGGCACTGGGAGGAACAGGGAGGTGAGATGATGGACTTGGACAGGAACTGTGGATACGGCCTGGGTTGGGGAGGGGGGGGAAGGGAGGAGAGGGGAGGGCGGGAGGGGAGAGAGGGTGAGGGAGGGGAGGGAGGGGGGTCACCATGGATGAAAATGAGATCTGTTTTTGGAACATGCATGGTCAGTGGAATAAGAACGGAGAAGGTGAGAGAGCAAGACAGAAGATAGGAGGAGGAGGGGGGAGGAGGGGTGAAGAGGGGGGAGAGGGGGGAAGGAATACTGAGTGACGGCTCAACTGTTTAGACTGAGGAAGGTGGCAGAGCCTGAGAGAGAGGAAGACAGCGAGAGAGACGAAGAGGAGGAGGGAGTAGAGGTGGTGGAAGGTTAATTTACTACATCCATTAGTAGGGTTATGTGGATCACCAAGGCAACCGGGTTGGTGAACTGATGTGTGGGGCTTATACAGGATGGGGGGGGGGGGGGGGGGGGGGCTTACACCCACAGACACGGCCTGGACACACGGCCTGGACACACGGCCTGGACACAGGGCCTGGACACAGGGCCTGGACACACGGCCTGGACACACGGCCTGGACACACGGCCTGGACACACGGCCTGGACACACGGCCTGGACACACGGCCTGGACACACGGCCTGGACACACGGCCTGGACACACGGCCTGGACACACGGCCTGGACACAGGGCCTGGACACAGGGCCTGGACACACGGCCTGGACACACGGCCTGGACACACGGCCTGGACACAGGGCCTGGACACACGGCCTGGACACACGGCCTGGACACACCGGCCTGGGACACACGGCCTGGACACAGGGCCTGGACACACGGCCTGGACACACGGCCTGGACACACGGCCTGGACACACGGCCTGGACACACGGCCTGGACACACGGCCTGGACACACGGCCTGGACACACTCAGCTGTCAGACTATCTCAGCTTCCTCCTCCAGCGCTGAAGTTTTCCCTGACAAAGATCCTGCACTGCTGGGAGGACTGCAGACAGACATGGAAACCAACCACAGAAGAAGAAGGCCTCTGAGACAGAGGGGGGAGGGCAAGAGGGGGAGGATTAGAGGGGGAGGATGAGAGGGGGAGGATGAGGGGGGAGGATGAGAGGGGGAGGATGAGGGGGGAGGAGGAGAGGTATGTAGATAGAGAAAGGAGGGGAGCGGGGGGGAAGCCACAGCGTGTGTGCTGAGAGGAATGACTGAGGGTCAGATGGGTCTGAACACACTGCTGACGAGAGAAAACCCCTGATCACGTTTGAGTTCTTCTGTTACAAACAGGGCAGGCAGCTAGGAAAGAGAGGCAGAGAGAGGCAGGAGGGAGAGAGAGATGAGAGGGGGAGATGTAGGAGAGAGAGGCAGGAGGGAGAGAGAGATGAGAGGGGGAGATGTAGGAGAGAGAGACAGGAGGGAGAGAGAGATGAGAGGGGGAGATGTAGGAGAGAGAGGCAGGAGGGAGAGAGAGATGAGAGGGGGAGATGTAGGGGAGAGAGGCAGGAGGGAGAGAGAGATGAGAGGGGGAGATGTAGGGGAGAGAGGCAGGAGGGAGAGAGAGATGAGAGGGGGAGATGTAGGGGAGAGAGGCAGGAGGGAGAGAGAGATGAGAGGGGGAGATGTAGGGGAGAGAGGCAGGAGGGAGAGAGAGATGAGAGGGGGAGATGTAGGGGAGAGAGGCAGGAGGGAGAGAGAGATGAGAGGGGGAGATGTAGGGGAGAGAGGCAGGAGGGAGAGAGAGATGAGAGGGGGAGATGTAGGGGAGAGAGGCAGGAGGGAGAGAGAGATGAGAGGGGGAGATGTAGGGGAGAGAGGCAGGAGGGAGAGAGAGATGAGAGGGGGAGATGTAGGGGAGAGAGGCAGGAGGGAGAGAGAGATGAGAGGGGGAGATGTAGGGGAGAGAGGCAGGAGGGAGAGAGAGATGAGAGGGGGAGATGTAGGGGAGAGAGGCAGGAGGGAGAGAGAGATGAGAGGGGGAGATGTAGGGGAGAGAGGCAGGAGGGAGAGAGAGATGAGAGGGGGAGATGTAGGGGAGAGAGGCAGGAGGGAGAGAGAGATGAGAGGGGGAGATGTAGGAGAGAGAGACAGGAGGGAGAGAGAGATGAGAGGGGGAGATGTAGGAGAGAGAGGCAGGAGGGAGAGAGAGATGAGAGGGGGAGATGTAGGGGAGAGAGACAGGAGGGAGAGAGAGATGAGAGGGGGAGATGTAGGGGAGAGAGGCAGGAGGGAGAGAGAGATGAGAGGGGGAGATGTAGGGGAGAGAGACATGAGGGAGAGAGAGATGAGAGGGGGAGATGTAGGGGAGAGAGGCAGGAGGGAGAGAGAGATGAGAGGGGGAGATGTAGGGGAGAGAGGCAGGAGGGAGAGAGAGATGAGAGGGGGAGATGTAGGGGAGAGAGGCAGGAGGGAGAGAGAGATGAGAGGGGGAGATGTAGGGGAGAGAGGCAGGAGGGAGAGAGAGATGAGAGGTGGAGATGTAGGGGAGAGAGACAGGAGGGAGAGAGAGATGAGAGGGGGAGATGTAGGGGAGAGAGACAGGAGGGAGAGAGAGATGAGAGGGGGAGATGTAGGGGAGAGAGACAGGAGGGAGAGAGAGATGAGAGGGGGAGATGTAGGGGAGAGAGACAGGAGGGAGAGAGAGATGAGAGGGGGAGATGTAGGGGAGAGAGACAGGAGGGAGAGAGAGATGAGAGGGGGAGATGTAGGGGAGAGAGACAGGAGGGAGAGAGAGATGAGAGGGGGAGATGTAGGGGAGAGAGGCAGGAGGGAGAGAGAGATGAGAGGGGGAGATGTAGGGGAGAGAGACAGGAGGGAGAGAGAGATGAGAGGGGGAGATGTAGGGGAGAGAGACAGGAGGGAGAGAGAGATGAGAGGGGGAGATGTAGGGGAGAGAGGCAGGAGGGAGAGAGAGATGAGAGGGGGAGATGTAGGGGAGAGAGACATGAGGGAGAGAGAGATGAGAGGGGGAGATGTAGGGGAGAGAGGCAGGAGGGAGAGAGAGATGAGAGGGGGAGATGTAGGGGAGAGAGGCAGGAGGGAGAGAGAGATGAGAGGGGGAGATGTAGGGGAGAGAGGCAGGAGGGAGAGAGAGATGAGAGGGGGAGATGTAGGGGAGAGAGGCAGGAGGGAGAGAGAGATGAGAGGGGGAGATGTAGGGGAGAGAGGCAGGAGGGAGAGAGAGATGAGAGGGGGAGATGTAGGGGAGAGAGGCAGGAGGGAGAGAGAGATGAGAGGGGGAGATGTAGGGGAGAGAGACAGGAGGGAGAGAGAGATGAGAGGGGGAGATGTAGGGGAGAGAGGCAGGAGGGAGAGAGAGATGAGAGGGGGAGATGTAGGGGAGAGAGACAGGAGGGAGAGAGAGATGAGAGGGGGAGATGTAGGGGAGAGAGGCAGGAGGGAGAGTCAGGGAAAAGTGATGAAACTGCAGGAGAGGGGGGACAGGAGAGGGGGACAGGAGAGGGGGACAGGAGAGGGGGACAGGAGAGGGGGACAGGAGAGGGGGGACAGGAGAGGGGGACAGGAGAGGGGGGACAGGAGAGGGGGACAGGAGAGGGGGACAGGAGAGGGGGGACAGGAGAGGGGGACAGGAGAGGGGGACAGGAGAGGGGGACAGGAGAGGGGGGACAGGAGAGGGGGGACAGGAGAGGGGGACAGGAGAGGGGGACAGGAGAGGGGGACAGCTGCATCAGACATGCTGCATGGACAGTGTCCCCTTCAGACCTTACAATAACAGAGACTCTTCCTAAACTAGAGGTAATGTGGTAACGTGTTAACGTAGAGACGAGGTGACGTAGAGACGAGGTGACGTAGAGACGAGGTGACGTAGAGACGAGGTGACGTAGAGACCAGGTGACATAGAGAGGAGAGAGAGGGGGGACAGGAGAGGGGGACAGGAGAGGGGGGACAGGAGAGGGGGACAGGAGAGGGGGACAGGAGAGGGGGACAGGAGAGGGGGGACAGGAGAGGGGGACAGGAGAGGGGGACAGGAGAGGGGGACAGGAGAGGGGGGACAGGAGAGGGGGACAGGAGAGGGGGGACAGGAGAGGGGGACAGGAGAGGGGGGACAGGAGAGGGGGGACAGGAGAGGGGGACAGGAGAGGGGGGACAGGAGAGGGGGGACAGGAGAGGGGGACAGGAGAGGGGGACAGGAGAGGGGGGACAGGAGAGGGGGACAGGAGAGGGGGGACAGGAGAGGGGGGACAGGAGAGGGGGGACAGGAGAGGGGGACAGGAGAGGGGGACAGGAGAGGGGGACAGGAGAGGGGGACAGGAGAGGGGGGACAGGAGAGGGGGACAGGAGAGGGGGGACAGGAGAGGGGGACAGGAGAGGGGGGGACAGGAGAGGGGGGACAGGAGAGGGGGACAGGAGAGGGGGGACAGGAGAGGGGGACAGGAGAGGGGGACAGGAGAGGGGGACAGGAGAGGGGGACAGGAGAGGGGGACAGGAGAGGGGGACAGCTGCATCAGACATGCTGCATGGACAGTGTCCCCTTCAGACCTTACAATAACAGAGACTCTTCCTAAACTAGAGGTAATGTGGTAACGTGTTAACGTAGAGACGAGGTGACGTAGAGACGAGGTGACGTAGAGACGAGGTGACGTAGAGACCAGGTGACATGGTAACGTGTTAACGTAGAGACGAGGTGACGTAGAGACGAGGTGACGTAGAGACGAGGTGACGTAGAGACGAGGTGACGTAGAGACGAGGTGACGTAGAGACCAGGGGACATAGAGACAAGGTGACGTAGAGACGAGGTGACGTAGAGACCAGGTGACGTAGAGACAAGGTGACGTAGAGACCAGGTGACGTAGAGACCAGGTGACGTAGAGACAAGGTGACGTAGAGACCAGGTGACGTATAGACACGGTGACGTAGAGACCAGGTGACGTAGAGACAAGGTGACGTAGAGACAAGGTGACGTAGAGACCAGGTGACGTAGAGACCAGGTGACGTAGAGACCAGGTGACGTAGAGACAAGGTGACGTAGAGACCAGGTGACGTAGAGACCAGGTGACGTAGAGACAAGGTGACGTAGAGACCAGGTGACGTATAGACAAGGTGACGTAGAGACCAGGTGACGTAGAGACAAGGTGACGTAGAGACAAGGTGACGTAGAGACCAGGTGACGTAGAGACCAGGTGACGTAGAGACCAGGTGACGTAGAGACCAGGTGACGTATAGATGTAGAGATGTAGAGAGAGTTCAGTATTCCCATGGGTGGTGATTAGGATTTTATTTGTTGAAAACACTTAATAAACTTCTTTTTTTTTTAAACCAAGTGATGTTGTATTTGTGATGTTTGTGTTTTTGTGTATCTGAGGAAGCTGCTGTCTCCTAATTCTGAGGGAAGCAGACAAACCAGACCCACACAAGAAGAGAAACCATGACAACACACTCCTATCCTGGAAGTGACCAAGGACTGACCTTTGACCTACTCCCCCCCCCCCAGTTCACCTTCTCTCAGACATCAGTCCAGATCCTTCTGACCAGACTCTAACACTCTTCACTGCAGCTCTGGTATTATTCACTGTTGTGCGTCTTCTACAAACAGCAGATCGTATTCATTTTGCGTTTGGCAGCTTTATATTTTCAGTTCCTCCAAGGTCTCCCGCAGGAGAGCATTAATAGCCCTGAGGAGCCCAGAGAGGGAACTTGCACCTGTGTTTGAAGGACAAGTTACACTTCACACCCTGGTGCTAATCTCTTCATTCACGAGGATCCTTAAAGATCGTGTAGGAACCAGCACAAAGCACCTGCACACTCCAGCATCACACATTGCTCTACTCTCTCTCTTCTCTCTCTCCTCTCTCTCTCCTCTCTCTCGTCTCTCCTCTCTCTCTCCTCTCTCTTTTCTCTTCCTCTCTCTCTTCTCTCTTTCTCTATCTCTGTTTTTACAGAATGTTTTACAGCTCCTTCCACTCTCAGTCCTTTCTCCTCCTCCCTCCCTCCTCCCTCCCTCCTCTCTTCAGCTGTTGTGCTGCTGACCTCTGGGGGGGGGGGGCTGTCAGTGTCTCCCTCAGACTAGCAGTGACATTTAACTCAATATCCCCAAAGGATAGGGTTTCCCTCTCTCCCCCCCCTCCCTCCCTCTTTTCCCTCCCCCCCTCCCTCCCTCCCCCCCGTCCCTCCCTCCCCTCCCCCCCTCCCTCCCCCTCTCCCTCCTCGCACAGCTTCTAGTGTATTCTCTCTGTCTGAAGGGTTCCTATGTGGTTCATGTGTAGCCATGCAGAGGAACACCCACAGATCCCTGACACTCCCTGCCTCACCTCGCCTGCCTCGCCTCACCTCACCTGCCTCATCTCTGAGCGGTGCTAACGTGCCAAGCCCTCGTGCCAAGACAAGGCAACAACATGTGCCGCCTTACCCCCCCCCCTCCCCCCCCCTCCCCTCCCCCCTCCCCTCCTATATGTGTTCCTGCTCTGCAGGAGTGATAACTGCCAGCCCTCTGCAGCTGTGCAACTTACGCAACCGCCACCTGCTGACTCAAACAAAACGGCACAACCAGAGAGACTGAGGGCGGGAATAGGAGAGAGGAGAGAGGCTAGGAGAGAGGCTGGGAGAGAGAGGCTAGGAGAGAGAGGCTAGGAGACAGAGGCTACAAGAGAGGCTAGAAGAAAGAGGATAGGAGAGAGGCTAGAAGAGAGGCTAGGAGACAGAGGCTAGGAGAGAGAGGCTAAATCCAGGTTTTCTGAAGAAATAAGGTAACAGCTTGTCTGGGTCAGTCTGAGTCACTCTGCTCCCCTGGGTCCTCTGCTGCCATCCTGTTCAGACTAGGAAGTTCCTAGAGACACACAACCTGAATCCACTGGCAGGCAGACAGGCAGACCACCAGGCAGCCAGACCAGCAGGCAGCCAGACCAGCAGGCAGGCAGACAGACAGACCAGCAGGCAGCCAGACCAGCAGGCAGGCAGACAGGCAGACCAGCAGGCAGCCAGACCAGCAGGCAGGCAGACAGGCAGACCAGCAGGCAGCCAGACCAGCAGGCAGGCAGACCAGCAGGCAGCCAGACCAGCAGGCAGGCAGACCAGCAGACAGACAGGCAGACCAGCAGACAGGCAGACAGGGTCCAGGCCTGATTAACCAGCCAAGGGAACACAAGCCTACAAACTAACAAAACGCATTGAAACATGAGCTGAAAAGGAGCTCTCAAGGTTATGAATGGAATAACCTTGATAGAGCAGACATCCTTGCGGTTTTTGCAGCATTAACAGAGAAGCACTAATGGGTAGTGGGATGTGGAGCCCTAATGTTGGCATGGACACGGTGCTTGTTACAGCATAAGCTAACTGTAAGAATAGAGCAGACAGCTGAGCCCAGAGTTACTCCCTGGGTATAAATAGCTGGCTTGACACTGTGCCGCTGAGCTCAGAGTCCAGCGCAGCTTTAAGGGGGTTAATGTTGGAATGTGTTCGCTGCTGTCGGCCCCTCGTGTCGCCCCCCCAAGTCAGGTTTCTTAAGAGGAGGAGATTTCCCTGAGTTCACCTGCATCTCTCTCGTTTCCTCGCCTCTCTCCGTGACGCCCCCTCCCCCCCCCACTCACACACACCTCCAACAAACACACACACTTTGAGAAGTTCTTGGTTTGTTCACAACATTCCCTTCACCGACCAGAGGGGGGGGGGCAGCCTCGAGGGAACAGACAGGAAGACGACCCTGGTGGATGTAAGGGTGGGGGGGGGGGGGGAGGGTGGGGGGGGTGAGAGGGTGTGAGGGTGCTGCCTGTCATGAAGCCATGCTGACACAGCAGAAGATCTAAAGCCTTTTAACATCAGAATAGAAAGGAACATCATAAAACGTTATTATCCTTCCATCTTATCCATCAACTCTACATCCTGTCTCCACCTTCACCTCAGAATCAGAATGGGGTTTATTCGTTATGCAAGATTAACAAACATAGAGAGGTGTGATGTGTCCCACTGTGTCCAGTGTGATCACCAGGGAACAGCATGTTACTAACCACACTGCTTCAGCCCCTATCTGATGACTGTCACTCCAACCCCATCACAACTGGGAAACATTCAGGTCACTTCAAATGTTAGAAGTTCATCCAGTCCATCCAACCCATCCAGCCTCTCCTCCATCCATCCAGTCCATCCAACCCATCCAGCCTCTCCTCCATCCATCCATCCAGTCCATCCAACCCATCCAGCCTCTCCTCCATCCAGTCCATCCAACCCATCCAGCCTCTCCTCAATCCATCCATCTAGTCCATCCAGCCTCTCCTCAATCCATCCATCCAGTCCATCCAACCCATCCAGCCTCTCCTCCATCCATCCATCCAGTCCATCCAACCCATTCAGCCTCTCCTCCATCCAGTCCATCCAACCCATCCAGCCTCTCCTCCATCCAGTCCATCCAACCCATCCAGCCTCTCCTCCATCCAGTCCATCCAACCCATCCAGCCTCTCCTCAATCCATCCATCCAACCCATCCATCCATCCAGTCCATCCAACCCATCCAGCCTCTCCTCAATCCATCCATCCAGTCCATCCAACCCATCCAGCCTCTCCTCCATCCATCCATCCAGTCCATCCAACCCATCCAGCCTCTCCTCCATCCAGTCCATCCAACCCATCCAGCCTCTCCTCAATCCATCCATCCAGTCCATCCAGCCTCTCCTCAATCCATCCATCCAGTCCATCCAACCCATCCAGCCTCTCCTCCATCCATCCATCCAGTCCATCCAACCCATTCAGCCTCTCCTCCATCCAGTCCATCCAACCCATCCAGCCTCTCCTCCATCCAGTCCATCCAACCCATCCAGCCTCTCCTCCATCCAGTCCATCCAACCCATCCAGCCTCTCCTCAATCCATCCATCCAACCCATCCATCCATCCAGTCCATCCAACCCATCCAGCCTCTCCTCAATCCATCCATCCAGTCCATCCAACCCATCCAGCCTCTCCTCCATCCAGTCCATCCAACCCATCCAGCCTCTCCTCCATCCATCCATCCATCCATCCAGTCCATCCAACCCATCCAGCCTCTCTTCCATCCATCCATCCAGTCCATCCAACCCATCCAGCCTCTCCTCCATCCAGTCCATCCACCCAGCCCAGCCTCTCCTCCATCCAGCCCAGCCTCTCCTCCATCCATCTCAGCCTCTAGCCAGCCTGAGGACCATGATTGGACACCCTTGTAGTAGCTAACCCATATCTAGTACCATTACACTGCATGTCTGTAACACTAGCGGTGTACTGTAGTGGATCTAGATGGAATGGAAGGTTATTTGAGGAGGGCTGTGTCTCCGTGGAGATGATGGGAGGGTTTCACTGTGCAACGCGGTCAAACAGGTCACTTTTCGGTCTAAACTTAACCCCTCTGGGAGTCTCTGTGGTCGACACCTTATTGGGAAGGTGACAGTAAGGGGCTGAAGGACAGGGCGTCTTGACAGGAACAGTGTTGGTGACAGGAAGATGAATGCATGAAAACAGAGACCCAGAGATCCTCTACAAGAAACTGAACCTTTTCTGATAAATATAGACCAGCTCCAGGGTAGGACCAACACCAGCTCTTCCAACATGCGTTTGTGCTGGAACACAAGATCGATATTCTGCTGTGTTCCAGGCAGCCTGTGCTGTCAGTATCCAGCCAGATGAGTCAGCACAAACACAACCTCCACTGGGAAAGTACTAAGGTTGTGTTGATGTAGCACAGTAGAGCAGCACAGATTAAGACCATAAGATGTCTTCCACCTGAACCACTTTACTAGAAACCACTGGTTTTGGTTTGGCTGTAATCAATAACCAACGATGATCATGTTTTACTGATGGTAGCCTAGCTCGCCTCCCTGTGGTCATGGCTGGCTTTGCAGCCGAGCAGCAGGATGACGCCGTGGGTGATGAACAGCTGAAGGGATGAGCATCATCATCACATCAGGGCTGTCAGAACGACATCACACACCTCCAGAAATTCACTTAACTCAGATTCTCGCTTTATTGGTCAACTTGATGAAAGACTACAAAACGAATTCACAAAAAATCTTTCAAGTAATCAAATCTGTACAAACCTAAACTGTGTGGGGAGGGGGGGGGAGCTTGTTTGAATATGTGACTAAGCTGTGTGTGTGTGTGTGTTCCTGTGTCACAAATAACCCAGTCGGTTACTTGTGCTTGAGGACTGTCAAACGTCTCAAAGTCAGGACACACACACACACACACCATGTCACAGGACAGAGAACATGGAAAACACACTAGTTTCCCTCCACACACACAGTCAGACTAGAGAAGCAGCCTGCTAGATCATCTCTACAGCCCTCAGCCTGCCCTCCTGCCCTCCAGCCCCCTAGCCTGCCCTCCTGTACCCCAGCCCTCCAGCCTGCCCTCCTGTACCCCAGCCCCTAGCCTGCCCTCAGCCTGCCCTCCAGCCCCTAGCCTGCCCTCCAGCCCCTAGCCTGCCCTCCAGCCCCTAGCCTGCCCTCCAGCCCCTCAGCCTGCCCTCCTGTACCCCAGCCCCTCAGCCTGCCCTCCTGTACCCCAGCCCCTCAGCCTGCCCTCCTGTACCCCAGCCCCTCAGCCTGCCCTCCTGTACCCCAGCCCCTCAGCCTGCCCTCCTGTACCCCAGCCCCTCAGCCTGCCCTCCTGTACCCCAGCCCCTCAGCCTGCCCTCCTGTACCCCAGCCCCTCAGCCTGCCCTCCTGTACCCCAGCCCCTCAGCCTGCCCTCCTGTACCCCAGCCCCTCAGCCTGCCCTCCTGTACCCCAGCCCCTCAGCCTGCCCTCCTGTACCCCAGCCCTCCAGCCTGCCCTCCTGCCCTGCACACACAGTGGGGTCATCCTGTTAATGGGGCAGAGGGGGATGAGAGAAGTGATAGTAGAAATCTCTCACACCTTTGCACATAATGTTCACACATATTTTAATGCTCAGCCACTCAGACAGACACGTCCAGGGTGGCCCTTTCAGGAACACACACTCACTCACACACGTGCACGAGCGCACACACACACACACACACTTTGTAGCATTAAATGTTTAAGAATTACAGATAAAAAAGGAGAAAGCCCTGGGTTTGATTTCTGGCTGTTTGGTGAAAGAGAGGAGAGAGAGGTAGAGAGGGTGGGTGAGGGCAGGGAGCAGAGGGGGGGGGGGGGGGGGGGGGGGGGGGCAGAGGGGGGGGCTGTGGGGGTCATTTCTTGGCTTTCCTGGGAGGGGTAACAGGGCGTCCAGAGCCCATGCCCCCCCCACCCCCGTAGAACAGCTTCTTATCTGCCGGCTTCAGGATCTGGAGAGGGAACACAGAAATATGGAGGGAGTCATTTGATGGAAAAGTGAGTCATTTGAGCACAGGAGAGTCGAGTGATTCTTCTGTTGGGGCGTTACCTGGAAGGAGCACATGAGGGTCTCGTCCACACTCATCATGGCCCCGGCGTTGTCAAACTCCCCACAGTAGTTAGGAGCAGAGAACAGGGTGACCAGCTGTCTCTTAGCAAAGAACTCATAGCCATCCTCCACCACCTGACAAAGCAGAGAGGGAGAGTCACACCAGCAGCAACACAACACCTGCTGCTCACCTGCCTCCAGTCTACACCTGCTGCTCACCTGCCTTCAGTCTACACCTGTCCTGCTGCTCACCTGCCTCCTGTCTACACCTGCTGCTCACCTGCCTCCAGTCTACACCTGCTGCTCACCTGCCTTCAGTCTACACCTGTCCTGCTGCTCACCTGCCTCCTGTCTACACCTGTCCTGCTGCTCACCTGCCTCCAGTCTACACCTGCTGCTCACCTGCCTCCAGTCTACACCTGCTGCTCACCTGCCTCCAGTCTACACCTGTCCTGCTGCTCACCTGCCTACTGTCTACACCTGTCCTGCTGCTCACCTGCCTCCAGTCTACACCTGCTGCTCACCTGCCTCCAGTCTACACCTGCTGCTCACCTGCCTCCAGTCTACACCTGCTGCTCACCTGCCTCCAGTCTACACCTGCTGCTCACCTGCCTCCAGTCTACACCTGCTGCTCACCTGCCTCCAGTCTACACCTGTCCTGCTGCTCACCTGCCTCCTGTCTACACCTGTCCTGCTGCTCACCTGCCTCCAGTCTACACCTGCTGCTCACCTGCCTCCAGTCTACACCTGCTGCTCACCTGCCTCCAGTCTACACCTGCTGCTCACCTGCCTCCAGTCTACACCTGTCCTGCTGCTCACCTGCCTACTGTCTACACCTGTCCTGCTGCTCACCTGCCTCCAGTCTACACCTGCTGCTCACCTGCCTCCAGTCTACACCTGCTGCTCACCTGCCTCCAGTCTACACCTGTCCTGCTGCTCACCTGCCTACTGTCTACACCTGTCCTGCTGCTCACCTGCCTACTGTCTACACCTGTCCACCTCACCTGCCTCCAGTCTACACCTGCTGCTCACCTGCCTCCAGTCTACACCTGCTGCTCACCTGCCTCCAGTCTACACCTGTCCTGCTGCTCACCTGCCTACTGTCTACACCTGTCCTGCTGCTCACCTGCCTCCAGTCTACACCTGCTGCTCACCTGCCTCCAGTCTACACCTGCTGCTCACCTGCCTCCAGTCTACACCTGTCCTGCTGCTCACCTGCCTACTGTCTACACCTGTCCACCTCACCTGCCTCCAGTTTACACCTGTCCACCTCACCTGCCTCCAGTCTACACCTGTCCTGCTGCTCACCTGCCTCCAGTCTACACCTGTCCTGCTGCTCACCTGCCTCCAGTCTACACCTGTCCACCTCACCTGCCTCCAGTCTACACCTGTCCTGCTGCTCACCTGCCTAGTCTACA
Source organism: Neosalanx taihuensis (assembly GCA_030340665.1). NCBI lineage: Eukaryota > Metazoa > Chordata > Actinopteri > Osmeriformes > Salangidae > Neosalanx > Neosalanx taihuensis. Next base: position 575,151 of record CM059303.1, read on the forward strand.
CCTGTCCTGCTGCTCACCTGCCTCCAGTCTACACCTGTCCACCTCACCTGCCTCCAGTCTACACCTGTCCTGCTGCTCACCTGCCTCCAGTTTACACCTGTCCACCTCACCTGCCTCCAGTCTACACCTGTCCACCTCACCTGCCTCCAGTCTACACCTGTCCACCTCACCTGCCTCCAGTCTACACCTGTCCTGCTGCTCACCCCCCCCCCACCCCCCCACCTGACCTGGTGGGCTCTGCAGATTAGATCCATGTCGTGCTTGTGGAGGAACTTGGTAACAACATCAGCTCCGAAGGTGAAGGAGACCCCACGGTCGTTCTCCCCCCAGCCCAGCACGTCCTTATCAGGGTCGGCCCAGAGCAGGTCACAGAGGAGGCCCTGGTCAGGCACGTCTGTGGGCCGCATCACCCGACGCACCTGCTCCATGGACTGGAGGTCTGGAGACAGACCTGCAGGGGGCGGGGGGGTTAGAACTGGAGCTGGCACTCAGACAGACAGACAGACAGACAATCAGACAGACAGGCAGACAGGGTCAGACAGACAGGGTCAGACAGACAGGGTCGGTCAGACAGACAGAAAGGGTCAGACAGACAGTCAGACAGACAGGGTCAGAGAGACAGGGTCAGACAGACAGACAGAGTCAGAAAAACAGGGTCAGAAAGACAGACAGGGTCAGAGAAACAGGGTCAGACAGACAGGGTCAGTCAGACAGACAGGGTCAGTCAGACAGTCAGACAGACAGACAGGGTCAGAGAAACAGGGTCAGACAGACAGACAGGGTCAGAGAAACAGGGTCAGAGAGACAGACAGGGTCAGAGAGACAGGGTCAGAGAGACAGACAGGGTCAGACAGACAGGGTCAGAGAGACAGACAGGGTCAGACAGACAGCGTACCTCCATGGCAGCAGAAGATCTTCTCGTCCACTATAGCAGCCACAGGCAGACAGTTAAAGCAGTCAGTGAAGGTCTTCCACAGCTTGATGTTGTAACGCCTCTTACCTGCAGGGGGCGACAGAGCCTTCACTACTAAACCCAATAGACAGCCCTAGAATTATGGGTGTTGTAGTCCTGTGTTACTGTAATTATGGGTGTTGTAGTCCTGTATTACAGTAATGATGGGTGTTGTAGTCCTGTATTACAGTAATGATGGGTGTTGTAGTCCTGTATTGCAGTAATGATGGTGTTGTAGTCCTGTATTACAGTAATGCTGGGTGTTGTAGTCCTGTATTACAGTAATGCTGGGTGTTGTAGTCCTGTATTACAGTAATGCTGGGTGTTGTAGTCTTGTGCAACTAGGTTCTTCCTACAGGTACTGATATGTAATAGTAATACATTTTATTTATCTGCCTGTCTTGCACTTAGGGCGCTAAAGTATGACATCTTCTCTTACCTGTCGGTTCTTATTGAACTACACTGCTGTTCCTGAGGGAGCTGTGAGGTCACACATAAGGCCCACACTACACTGCTGTTCCTGAGGGGCTGTGAGGTCACACATAAGGCCCACACTACACTGCTGTTCCTGAGGGGCTGTGAGGTGTGGTGACGCCTGGCTCAAACAGGGAGGGGGAGGGGGGAGACAGGGGAGGGAGGGGGGAGACAGGGGAGGGAGGGGGGAGACAATGTGTGTGTGTGTGTGTGTTTAGGTTGTTTACTGGTGTAGGCAGCAGTGTGAAGACTCACACTCATCGTAGAAGCCATAGATACGGTTGATGGAGGCACACTCATGGTTCCCCCGCAGCAGGAAGAAGTTCTCTGGGTACTTGACCTTGTAGGCCAGCAGGAGACAGATGGTCTCCAGGGACTGCTTCCCCCGGTCCACATAGTCCCCCAGGAACAGGTAGTTACTCTCGGGGGGGAAGCCTCCATACTCAAACAGCCTCAGCAGGTCATAGTACTGACCATGGACGTCACCTGGGGAGGAGGGGATATAACACCTCTCAAACATTAAGCCCATCACCATGCTCTACCACTGAGAGGGGAGAGAGACACTGAGGGTAAAGAGAGGAAGGAGTTGGAGAGAGGCTGGAGAGACAGTATAGAGAGGCAGGACAGGGTGGAGAGAGGCAGGACAGGCTGGAGAGGCAGGAGAGACAGTAAAGAGAGGCAGGAGAGGGTGGAGAGAGGCAGGGAGGGTGGAGAGGCAGGAGAAGGTGGAGTGAGGCAGGAGAGGCTGGATAGAGGCAGGGAGGGTGGACAGAGGCAGGGAGGGTGGAGAGGCAGGAGAAGGTGGAGTGAGGCAGGAGAGGCTGGATAGAGGCAGGGAGGGTGGATAGAGGCAGGAGAAGGTGGGGTGAGGCAGGAGAGGCAGGGAAGGTGGGGAGAGCGTACCACAGATCTTGAGCGGAGCCTCCAGCTCCAGCAGGATGGGCTGGCTCAGGAAAATCTCCCTGGACTTCAGGCACAGTCCTCGGATCTCATTCTCTGTTAGCTGGACGTTCTTCCCTGGTCTGGAGCCTTTAACTGGAGGAGAGGAGAGGTCAGTATATTTAACTGGAGGAGAGGTCAGTATCTTTAACTGGAGGAGAGGTCAGTATCTTTAACTGGAGGAGAGGTCAGTATCTTTAACTGGAGGAGAGGTCAGTATCTTTAACTAGAGGAGAGGAGAGGTCAGTATCTTTAACTGGAGGAGAGGAGAGGTCAGTATCTTTAACTGGAGGAGAGGCGAGGTCAGTTATCTTTAACTAGAGGAGAGGAGAGGTCAGTTATCTGGCTGCAGTCCATCTAGTTGCAGTTGGAATGATGCTGTGTTTGGGGTTGTTGCAAATTTGCCACAAAGGTTAGGACAGGATATCATGATAAAGACACAAATAAAGTAAAACATAACTGCAGCAATTACTCAACCAAATGATCTCCTCCTCTAATGCAGATTACAAATGAAAGGCTTGGCTGTCTTATGCCTTAAGCAGGCCCTGAGTTCACCACTGAGGCTGCTTTAGATTTGACCCCAACTCTGGTCAATGTTTATAAACTAGGTGATTGTTTTCCTGTAGTCTTGAGCTGGCTAACGATGAAAGCCTTCTGTAGACTAGGCAGGATATGACGTCCAAGGGCCCATAGTGATGAACAACAATTGTGCAAACTCGTTAATCCTACCGAAGTAAACACAGATTAGGTCCTGTCCACTTAACTAGTTAGTACCACGCCTCCTGCTCGACCTTTACACAACGTTTAAGTTTCTTTACATCAGGAAATGTAGAAAAGTGCCCTCTTAGTTGAGGATTGAAGACATAAGTCACTGGGGCCGTAAATCAACGCATCGTCATATCAATATCTGTGGATAAATGATAACCGGTTGTTACTAACGTTGCGACACAACATCCCTTCTACTGGCTGGGTTGGAACTCTTCCATGGCTGCTTATCTACTCTGGTGTATCTACCCTGCTTATCTACCCTGGTGTATCTACCCTGGTGTATCTACCCTGGTGTATCTACCCTGCTTATCTACCCTGGTGTATCTACTCTGGTGTATCTGCCCTGCTTATCTACCCTGGTGTATCTACCCTGCTTATCTACCCTGGTGTATCTACCCTGGTGTATCTACCCTGGTGTATCTACCCTGGTGTATCTACCCTGCTTATCTACCCTGGTGTATCTACCCTGCTTATCTACCCTGGTGTATCTAGCCTGGTGCTGATCATAGATAATGATCGTAGATAATGAGCCGATATAATAGTTAATATTACAGATATATAACATAGATAATGATCATAGATAATGAGCAGATATAATAGATAATATTACAGATATATAACATAGATAATGATCATAGATAATGAGCAGATATAATAGATAATATTACAGATATATAACATAGATAATGATCATAGACAATGAGCAGATATTATAGATAATATTACAGATATATAAGATAGATAATGATCATAGATAATTAGCAGATATAATAGATTATATTACAGATATATGACATGGATAATGATCATAGATAATGCCCGCATTCGTTAATTAGCAACATGGCTACTTTAGCTAAACAGGCATCTAACACAGGGAAGTAGTTGGGTAATTCGTGCAGGACGATAATCGTTTATCAGCGGTATTAAGAAGGATCCTTGTATCAAACAAAGTCTGTCTATTAAATCCAGAGTTATAATATCCTGACAGCAGCAGACAGGCTGTTATTATAACATGACTGTGTTAGCCCTGGGTAGCTAAGCTAGGCTAGCCGACCAGACTGTTAACGGTAGATAAACAGCTGGTTAGTTTGATATCTTGTAAAAGCAGACAGTTGAATCATACCTTCCAGAAGTCGCTGAATTATGGAGTCGATGTTCAGTTTATCGGCTTCGGCCATAATAATAATAATCTTCCTGATATCAGCTGTTAAGAATGTTCCACCTTAAAAAGATTCCACCTTAACTAAGGTTCCACCTTAACTAGCTACTGACTGAGCCCAGCTAGTTTTAATCAGCTAGCGTTAGCCAGCTAACCTTGCGCCACAAATAACCAACTGAATACTTGAAGTTTGGGGTGAAATTATGTCAGACTTGACTAAAAATACCCGAACAAAGAGCATTAGTCTACAACTTTTAAATACAATGTACAGATTTATCGAGTTTAGCTTTGGGCTTTTCCTTAAACAGACTCGCGCCCAACCCTTCACTAAAGTAGACTTCACGCGCTGGTTGATAGCGAGGCTGAGTGATGAGAGGGAAACATCTTACTGCTCTGTGATTGGTTGAAAGCGAGGCTGGGCGATGAGAGTGGAACATCTTACTGCTCTGTGATTGGTCGCTTACTGAATGGTGGTCTTGGGTCTCGGCTCTGATTGGATGTCCGCATGTGCCTTTGTATCAACATCATAGTTAAACTAGAAACATATTAATTCAAACATAATTATGATTTTTATGAAATAATAAAATTGTATTTCATTGTGTCAGATGATGCGCTCAGGTCACAGCTCAATAAATAAACAGCAGCTTTTTCATAGCTGACAAACAATGTCTGCTGATAAATGTGTGAATGCTGATTGGATGTCAGCCTTATGATCATTCAGACGTTAAACACAGATGCTCAAGGATATTTCAAAAGTACTTTCAGCATGAATGTGACAGAGGTAAAAAAAAAATCTTTTTTGCCGCAATGAAGTGACGCAGACGGAAGTGACGCAAAATGTCCGGCTGTGTTGTGGAGTGACGTCACGTGACCGGACTTGGTGATTCATTCTACAGTAGAAACAGTATGAAACAGGCGGAAAATAGTCAATATGACGTTCAATCCAATAAGATTTAATCGCGTAGACAAGTATTACTAGTTTTGATCACAAAAATCCAAAAAGAAAATGAAGTTGCTTCATAAAGATATTGAAAAAGACAATGCTGGGTAAGTTCAGACCGGCTAGCAAGTTAGCCACAGCAGCAGCAGCACGTGCCTTTAACTGCCACTGATATTCTGCAAAACCTCAGAAAGAATAAAGATCATCAAAACAATCACCTGTTTTTCCAATACTTAGATATGTAAACAAATAACCCAATCTAAAACTGTAAATGACTAGCTGTCTAAGTATCCAGTGACTCTTCCTCCCCTTGTGGTTATGTTATCTGTGTTCATGTTGACACCTCCTCCCTCTGTGTCCCTCCAGCCAGGTGACGCTGATGCCGGAGGAGGCGGAGGACATGTGGCACACCTACAACCTGCTGCAGATTGGAGACAGTCTGCAGGCTTCCACCATCAGGTACCACCCCGGCCCCACCCCCCCCCCCCCCGGCCCCGCCCCGCCCGCAAGGCCCGCTCCGCTGTGCTGTATGACAGCTGTGCAGTTCATACTTCTGCTATCCACAGCTTGTCTGTATTGTGCATGTGTCTAGCCTAACACTATGATGTGTATCTTCCTGTTGGATACACACACACATTACTAGCACACACTAGCACACACTCACAGCCTACACCAACACACACACCCACACGAACACACTCACAGCCTACACCAACACACACACCCACACTAACACACAGTGCAGCAGAGATGCACCCCCCCCCCCCTGAACCTGGTGCTTGTGCCCTCAGGAAGGTGCAGACTGAGTCGTCCACAGGCAGTGTTGGCAGTTCCAGGGTCCGAACCACTCTCACTGTGTGTGTGGAGACCATCGACTTTGACTCCCAGGCCTGTCAGCTGAGAGTCAAAGGAACCAACCTGCAGGAGAACCAGTATGTGAAGGTCTGACAGCACTCACACGCTCCTGACAGCACTCATACACTCCTGACAGCACTCATACACTCCTGACAGCACTCATACACTTCTGACAGCACTCATACACTCCTGACAGCACTCATACACTCTTGACAGCACTCACACACTCCTGACAGCACTCATACACTCCTGACAGCACTCATACACTCCTGACAGCACTCATACACTCTTGACAGCACTCACACACTCCTGACAGCACTCACACACTCCTGACAGCACTCATACACTCCTGACAGCACTCACACACTCCTGACAGCACTCATACACTCCTGACAGCACTCATACACTCCTGACAGCACTCACACACTCCTGACAGCACTCATACACTCCTGACAGCACCTACACACTCCTGACAGCACCTACACACTCCTGACAGCACTCACACACTCCTGACAGCACTCACACACTCCTGACAGCACTCACACACTCCTGACAGCACTCATACACTCCTGACAGCACTCACACACACCTGACAGCACTCACACACTCCTGACAGCACTCATACACACCTGACTGCGTGTCTATCTGTCTGTCTGTCTGTCTGTGTGTGTGTGTGTGTGTGTGTGTGTGTGTGTGTGTGTGTGTGTGTCCAGATGGGGGCCTACCACACCATAGAACTGGAGCTGAACAGGAAGTTCACTCTAGCTAAGAAGGTGTGGGACAGTGTTGTGCTGGACAGGATCGGTAAGTTTAACAGTATCATAACAGAAACATGCCAGTATCTCTGTGTTATGGAGGATTCTACAAGTATATCAAACTAATACTGTAACCATAGTAACGTCCTTGTTGGATGCTTTACTGAATGTTTGCGTGTTTCGTTTGTTTTGATTAGCGACATTTAGTTAGCAACTGATACAGTAGACAGTGAGTGTGGTGTAGCAATGTGCTGTAGGAGGGTCTGACCCTGCTGCCCCCCTGCTGCCCCCCTGCTGCCCCCCTGGCTGTCCCCCCTGGCTGTCCCCCCTGGCCCCCCACAGAGCAGGCGTGTGACCCCAGCCAGAAGGCAGATGTGGCAGCCGTGGTGATGCAGGAGGGGCTGGCTAACCTTGTCCTGGTGACCCCGGCCATGACCCTGCTCAGGGCCAAGGTGGAGGTCACCATCCCCCGCAAGAGGAGGGGCAGCTGCACCCAGCATGATAAGGT
>CM059303.1:585000-590000 GCA_030340665.1 Neosalanx taihuensis
GGATGGAGGTTTGATCAAGTATGATCCTCTAGTGACCTCTGGACATCCTCCCTCCCTCCCTCCCTCCCTCCCTCCCTCCCTCCCTCCCTCCCTCCCTCCCTCCCTCCCTCCCTCCCTCCCTCCCTCCCTCCCTCCCTCCCTCCCTCCCTCCCTCCCTCCCTCCCCTCCTCCAGAGTTGACCCAGCTGAGTGGTGTAGCAGCCGTCCTGCGCTTTCCCATCGCTGACCTATCAGAGCCTGAGGAGGACAGCAGCTCGGAGGAGGACTGACCCCCTCCTCCCCCCTCGGAGGGAGGACCTGATGAGGACCAGACCGTGACCCACCAGAGAACCCAGTGTGTGGAGTGCAGGTCCTCTCTCTGCCCCTGCCCCAGTCCCAGCTCCTGCCCCAGCCCCTGCTCAGCATCTGCCCTGCAGTGTGGTGTTCAGGGTACCATCAGTAAAGGCTGGACTGTATTGGTGCCACGTTCTAATAGAACACAGATTCAGGAAGGGGAGGACTGGATTAATAACAGTACAGATCAATATGAATAGACACATCATTCATGTCTAATGAGGCTTTTGCTAAATTGTCATTTCAAGTGTGTATATATACAGTATATATATATATACAGAATCTTTCTTGCAATAAACTATGTGAAGCATAGACGTTGTTTTTGGTCCCGTTCTGTCAGGAATGTTTCTACCGCTGATATGAAGAAGAGCAGACAGTACAGTTTCACAAATCAAGACAAAGCTTTACAAATATATATTAACTTTATTAATATAACTCTTAAATTGCATCAAGTTTAGCTAATTTTCTTTGGGTGGCAAAAACTACTGCTTTTCTGGAACTGAATAATGTTCAGAGCAGGAAGTCACCTTCACACAGCTGTGGTGAATTAAACACTGAACACCATGTTCCCTGAAGTGCATTGAAACTCCTCCCCTACACCTCCTGCCCTCCTCCCCTACACCTCCTGCCCTCCTCCCCTACACCTGCCCTCCTCCCCTACACCTGCCCTCCTCCCCTACACCTCCTGCCCTCCTCCCCTACACCTGCCCTCCTCCCCTACACCTGCCCTCCTCCCCTACACCTCCTGCCCTCCTCCCCTACACCTGCCCTCCTCCCCTACACCTCCTGCCCTCCTCCCCTACACCTCCTGCCCTCCTCCCCTACACCTCCTGCCCTCCTCCCCTACACCTCCTGCCCTCCTCCCCTACACCTCCTGCCCTCCTCCCCTACACCTGCCCTCCTCCCCTACACCTCCTGCCCTCCTCCCCTACACCTCCTGCCCTCCTCCCCTACACCTCCTGCCCTCCTCCCCTACACCTCCTGCCCTCCTCCCCTACACCTCCTGCCCTCCTCCCCTACACCTCCTGCCCTCCTCCCCTACACCTCCTGCCCTCCTCCCCTACACCTCCTGCCCTCCTCCCCTACACCTGCCCTCCTCCCCTACACCTCCTGCCCTCCTCCCCTACACCTCCTGCCCTCCTCCCCTACACCTGCCCTCCTCCCCTACACCTCCTGCCCTCCTCCCCTACACCTCCTGCCCTCCTCCCCTACACCTCCTGCCCTCCTCCCCTACACCTCCTGCCCTCCTCTCCCTTTCCTCCCCCTACACCTCTCTTACCTTTCCTTACACCCCCTCCTCCCCTCTCCTCCCCCTCCTCCCCCCCCTCCCCTCTCCTCCCCCTTACCCTTCCTCAGGGCACTGGAATGTGCCCAGCCAGGCCAGGTCCTCCATCATACCCCAGTGCAGGTACATGATGGAGCAGATCACCAGCACATGCATGATCTGGTGGCTGTTGCACCAGTAGTCAAACAGGCCAGGATGGAAGCGCTCAGGAAGCCTGCTGATGTTCACCAGCCCCCCCAGCAGGGCCAGCAGGTCCATGGTGAGGAAGAGGCGCAGCGAGGAGGGGCTCCCGGCCCCTGGGCCCCCCCAGCGCAGGAGGAACAGACCCAGGCGGAACAGAGCCTGCCAGGCGAAGGCTCGGAGGCGCTTGGTGTTGCTGCGGGCCGTGGTGGCGCTGTAGATCCCGTAAGCAGACAGGAGGCTGTAGAACAGCAGGGCAGCCAGCCGAGAGACAGGGTAGCAGAGCAGGGTGATGTGGACGATGGGGAGGGCTCCTGGAGGAGAGGGGGCGGGGGGGTGGAGGGGGGTGACAGGGGGGGAGGAGGGGAGGTGAACATCTTTAAAAGAGTTCTTGTGTGCGTGCTGGTGTGTGTCGAACTGACTGGGAGATTCATCAAATAATAACACCGGTCAGAGGGTCAGTCTGTGTTTCAAAGTCCAGGACTGTTTTTCAGTCTCAGTCCAGCCGTGACAGTATAGGTGTGTGTGTGTGTGAGATGTGATTTGGGTCAAACCCCCTCCCCATCCTACCCAGGGTGTTGACCAGGCAGACCCCGAACATGTCGAGGGACAGCAGGGTGTCGTAGACGTGGGAGCCGCCCTCATGGTTCATGAAGATGTGGTAGAGCACAGAGCCCACGGTGGGAGCCAGGCAGGCCAGGTAGTGAAGCAGGCACAGCCACCAGGAAGCCTCTGCCCAGGGGAGGCTGAAGGGCAGCAGGACCAGGAAGAGGAAGAACGGGATCCCTGGAAGAGAGGAGGGAAAGAGGTAGAGGATGGGGGGGAGCGAGGTGAGGTAGAGTGGTAGAGGATGGGGGAGAGAGGTGAGGTAGAGAGGTAGAGGATGGGGGGAGAGAGGTGAGGTAGAGAGGTAGAGGATGGGGGAGAGAGGTGAGGTAGAGAGGTAGAGGATGGGGGGAGAGAGGTGAGGTAGAGAGGTAGAGGATGGGGGGAGAGAGGTGAGGTAGAGAGGTAGAGGATGGGGGGAGAGAGGTGAGGTAGAGAGGTAGAGGATGGGGGGGAGAGAGGTGAGGTAGAGAGGTAGAGGATGGGGGGGAGAGAGGTGAGGTAGAGAGGTAGAGGATGGGGGGGAGAGGTGAGGTAGAGAGGTAGAGGATGGGGGGAGAGAGGTGAGGTAGAGAGGTAGAGGATGGGGGGAGAGAGGTGAGGTAGAGAGGTAGAGGATGGGGGGAGAGAGGTGAGGTAGAGAGGTAGAGGATGGGGGGGAGAGAGGTGAGGTAGAGAGGTATATGAGTCTGGGGTCTTTACCTTCTGACTCAGTCCAAACTCCAAACTTTTCAAAGTGGCCCCAAACTTATTTTTCAACTTGGTGCCTATGACCAATCAGAGCACTGATGCATCCAAACTCCTCCTCCCAGGTGAGGACAGGTGTGTTCGAGCGGCTGCAGTGTTGCTAGGTGACCCAGCTCAGGGCTGTCTGCAGAGGGGAGGCCTAATCCTCAGGTAAGAGGGTTACAGATAATGGTTTTAAACAGGAGAGGCAGGAGGACACCTTGTGTCATCTGCAAGGTCAGGGGTCAGGGGTCAGACAGGTCAGTGAGCTGGAACATTGTTATTAATATCTCCAGCTGTCCAACACCGACAGCATCTGACCCTCCGACATCACTTCTGGTCTACACTCTCTCACTTCCTGTCTGTGTTTCATACACGTCAAATCAAACACACAGTCCTGTTTTATTATTATTTGGCCAATCACAGTTCTTCCAGAGCTGATTGCTAGCTGCATTGACCGTATCCACTACAGGAGTTCCCAGTATGGATTATCCCTAATCTCCACCTATGCTGTTCACCAGTGAGAGCAGAACGTTAGGCTGGCTGTGCTGGTCTGAGACCAGCAGAACCTCTCTGAGAGGTCAGGAGGAATCTGAACCCTCCCACATGAACCTCCTTCATATGAGATTCTCCACTGCTGCTGCTCAGCTTATCTGGAACAGAGGAACAGTATCCATGTTTACGCCCAGTGGAGTTATACTGCTGCTGGACTCAGTATGGATACTCAGATCCTCCAGACTCAACACAGCCAGCAGTCTGGAGCTCAGAGCCTGAAGAAGAGGAAGTCAGAAGGACTCAAAGGTCAGTGACACCCCCCCCCTCTCAGAGGTCATTATCTTGGCTAAAGGTGTGTGGTGTCTCACCTACCGTGGGTGTAGATGTTCCCAAACTCGTTGTGCAGGTAGAAGAGGCTCCTCAGGCATCCCTGAGACGAGGCCACTGGACGGTACCCAGTCAGGACGTACTTGTTGAACTGAAGGTGTGGAGGCGTCTTGGCAAAGTCCAGCAGTCGCGGTGCGTTCAGAAACGCCATGGCTGTTTCCTCCTCTTACACAGTCCCTGGAGGGAGGGAGGGACCCAGCTGCTCCCTCAGACAGGCTCCAGGGAGGCGGGAGGCTCTGGCATGGCAGGGCGGAGGGCTTCCTCTGGACACCTGGACACACCTGAGGTCCGTCTCCCTCCAGCTGAGCCAAGCAGGACAGCCAGGAGCTCATGCAGTGGCATGCTTCCTCACTGACCAATCAACTGTCTTCGTTATTCATAGGGTTAAATCTGTGCTAATCTCTCCCCCCCTCCCCCCCCTCCTCTTTTCTCCTCTCAGGGCCGTGTTGAAGCTCCTGTATCAGGTGGACCTCCTGGGTGCCCCGCCCACATTAGGGCCCCGCCCATACTGTAGCCCCGCCTACAGTGGAATGAGGATTAGGAAGTGATGGAGTCAGACTGAGCTTAATCCAAGAAGCTGTTAATCACTGAGCCTAAAGGAGACAGGTGTAATGTAGCAGCACAGTGGTTAGAGCATTTTACTGCAGATCAGAAAATCCACGGTTCAAATCCTCTTTAAGGTGTCACTTTAGATAAGTGAACAGAAATTAACCTTATAACCGAGTTGAAAATCAAAGCAATTTTTGTTACTATAAATAAAAACATGGGGACAGAATTTGTAGAGTTTGTTTTATTTAACCGAAAACGGTCAAAAAAATGTACAGGTGTCACAGGTAGTAAAAAAAACAAAATCACAACTTGCAATCTCATGCAAAAAAATAAATTAGTTGAGTTTGAGTCAGACTGTGGTGATTGAACAGCATTCAGACGAACCAGACAGAGCTGTTCTCCATGGTTACAGGAGGGTGTTGCAGACAGAGCTGTTCTCC
>CM059303.1:595000-770000 GCA_030340665.1 Neosalanx taihuensis
GCTTCACTAGCTAGCTTGTTCCTGGATTACAGTCAGGACTCAGGGATGCCAGTCTGAACAGTCTCACCATATTTCCCGGGAGATTTCCCGTTCCCTCCGAGTCCAAGTGGTTCTGGGGCATACGGCCCCCCCCCCTCCCCCTGGTGTGGGCCAAGAGAAGCACAGATCATAACATGCACAGCAGGGTGGAGGTTGCCAGGTTTGCACAGAGCAGTCGTCAGGTTTCTTTTCAAACTCACCATATTTGCCTGTAGATTTTCCGTCCGGTCCCAAGCCCAGAGGCTGTGGATTGAAGGGCACCTCTCCCAGACCTGAGGAAACACAGCCTGACTGAAAACACACATCTTCATATCCCATCACACACTGCATGTCTAGACTGTCTGGACGATGCTGAGCAGGTTAACATGCCAGCCGCCCCACTGTTTCCTGTCAAACGCTCGGCCAAGAACAAGGGCGACACGACCGATCAGACACCAAACATTCATGCCTTTCTCTGACTGATTTCTGGCGTTGGGAGGTTTAGGATGACACCCGGAAAACTGTAAAGGACGTGTCGTTCACAAGAGTTTATTCAAGAGACGGAGACAGATATCCTGAACTAATATTCAGGATAAGGTGAAGCAAAGTTGACACATGTTAACAGCAGACAACCATTCTAGAATGTTCTGGAGGCCAGATCACACTGCCCATCTAACACAAACAGCCACGTCACACCAACACAACCCACCAGCTGCTACTGTGAACACACCCCAATATGGCTGTCTGCCAACCTCATCCCTGACCTCTGACCCCAGGACTGAACCTACCATAGCTGCCAGCAGACTTGCCATCGTAGCCAAGTCCCAGTGGCTGAGTGTCATAGGGCAGCCCTCCGTAACCTACAGGGGGGAGGGAGGACTTGAAACATGGGTGACCAGGGCAGAGGACAGGATGATCTTGTGGCCAGGAGGGGGCGCTCTCACCATACTGACCAGCTGATTTCCCATCAGCCCCCACACCCAGAGGCTCCCCAGCATAGGGCAGGGCTCCATATCCTGCAGAGACATGACCACAACCATCACCACACAGTTACCATGACAACGACCATATTCATCACTGTGACTGTGCCATTCTCACCATATTTGCCAGCAGCTGGATCTCCTCCCATACCTGCTCCCAGCCCACCTGATGGAGGAAGCAGAACTGAAGCTGACAGGTTCATGACTCTGCTACTTCAACCTTGTTGTCATGTGCAGCTTCACAGCTGTTCCAGGTATCCAGAACCAGAACCTCACCATATTTGCCGGCTGATTTGCTGTCTGGTCCTGGTCCGTAGGGGGAGCCGCCATTCCCTGCAAGGAGGATCAGAGATGATGTCATACTGCAGAACATGGCATGAAAGATTAGTGCAACATAGACACACACACACACACACATCTGAACACACATGCAACACACACACATCTGAACACACATGCAACACACACACATCTGAACACACATGCAACACACACACACATCTGAACACACATGCAACACACACACACATCTGAACACACATGCAACACACACACATCTGAACACACATGCAACACACACATCTGAACACACATGCAACACACACACATCTGAACACACATGCAACATACACACATGAACACACATGCAACACACACACATCTGAACATACATGCAACATACACACGTGAACACACATGCAACACACACATGCTCAGACATGCATACAGGAGATACAGAACGTGCAGGGAGCCTCAGACACGATAACAGACACAGACACGTGATAACAGACACATAACAACACGTTCCACAGACGTCAACAGACACACATGCTGCTGGGTGTCTGAAGCACCACCTACCATACTGCCCCCCAGAGGAGGGGAGAGACACAGGCTGGCCACTGAAGGGCAAGCCTCCGATGCCTGTGGTGGAGCGAGAGAAGGCATGAGGGAGGGCAGGGGACAAGGGAGGAGGGGGAAAAGGAGCGGAGAGAGGAAAGAGCAGAGGAAGGAGGAGAGGGCAAGGAGAAGAAAGGGGAGAGGAGAGAGGAGGAGGGAGACTCACCGTATTTGGTGGACGACTTGGCCTCTGGGCCACCGTATGGTGATCCACCCATACCTGCTTTGAGGGGAGAGACAGCCAGGGTGAATACCAACATACTGACACACAACGTTCAGAGTGATATAGCTTGATTTAGGGTGATCTACAGAGATCTAGTGATCTATAGAGATCCAGAGTGATCTATAGAGATCCAAAGGGATCTAGATCTCCAGAGCAATCTACAGAGATCCAGTGATCTATAGAGATCCAGAGTGATATAGTGATCCAGTGATCTTTAGAGATCCAGAGGGATCTACAGAGATCCAGGGTGATCTACCAAGATCCAGAGAGATCTACAAATATTCGGTGATCTGTAGAGATCCAGAGTGATCCATAGAGTTCTAGAGTGATACAGTGACCCAGTGATCTTTAGAGATCCAGAGGGATCTACATAGATCCAGAGGGATCTACAGATATCCAGAGTGATCTACAAAGATCCATAGAGATCTACAAAGATCCAGTGATCTATAGAGATCCAGAGTGATATAGAGTAATCTATAGAGATCCAGAGTGATCTGTAGAGATCCAGAGTGATCTACAGAGATCCAGTGATCTACAAAGATCCAGAGAGATCTATAATGATCCAGTGATCTATAAAGATCCAGAGAGATCTATAATGATCCAGAGTGATCTATAGAGATCCCGAGTGATCTATAGAGATCCAGAGTGATCTTTTGCGATCCAGAGTGATCAATGGTGATCCAGAGTGATCTATCGAGATCTTGAGTGATCTATAGAGACCCTGAGCGATCTATATTGATCTATACTGATTCAGACCTCCGTAGCCACCTGACTTCCCATCAGGCCCCAGGTTTGCCGGCTGCGGCTCAAACTGGCTGGTTCCTGTCAGGGAGCAGGAAGAGGCATTACACTACCAGTCCGGTCTACACTCCTCCTCCCTCACCCACCCTTCAACCTTCCTCCTCCACTCTCCTCCCTCCTACAGGGTCAACCTGAGCTCAGCTGTCATACCATCGAGTCCAGCAGGAATGATGGGGGCTCCGTTGTACGGGAGCTGACCTGCTCCACCGAGAGACAGAAAGAGAGAGGGAAGGGGAGGTAAAAAGTGAGTTAAAATCATCAGTTTATTTAGTAGAAGTCTTCTACTTCTGGCTCATAGTACTTCAGCATACAAACTCCTCACCATATTTGCCATTTGCAGGTTCTCCCCCGTATCCACCACCAAGACCACCTGCAATCAAAAACACAGCTCAATTCCAGTGATTCAATAACTCACTGTGTGCCTTTTTTCCTTTCCTGGATATCATACACAACAAGTATAAGCTAGTGTACAAAGCTAACATGGAGCAGTGTTATTTGTACTTCTACTTGAGTGAAGGACACATGGTGAGTGAGGTGAGTGTAGACAGAGATCTGAAGCACACCTGACTTGCTGTCTACCGCTGGTCCCTCTTGTCCTGCAGGAACACAGTTCAGAACATTTGTTATGTTGAACTGTTCCTAGTGGCTTGGATTGAACTGTACTTTAAATGAAATGGTACATTTATCTTAACAATACAACAACAATATGGGATAGAAAATCTGGGACCTACCATTGGAGAGAGCTGCAGCACCTGGGCCAGCTTTCACTGACAGAAATACATATGTCAAACACCTAAACACATATTTTCAACTGTTCGAAAGTTTTTGGACCCTTGACTACAAAACGAATATATAATATATATAAACTCATTTATTTCAATGTATACATTTCACCTTTTTAAACTTTTAGGGGGAAAAAACGGTACACACTCGAGAGTCAAAAATACGATTATGTTCGAATCCCATCATACTGATTTTCAGCAATAACACGCTCCCTAGTTAGTAGATCCACATTTAAATGTTTAAGCTTGTAAACGTTCATGCACCTTACAGCCTTGATTAACCTACCATTAGCAGGTGTTCCTCCATAGCCATTACCAGCTCCATAGCCTCCATCAGGGTAGCCACCCTGGCCATTACCAGCTCCATAGCCTCCATCAGGGTAGCCACCCTGGCCATTACCAGCTCCATAGGCTCCATCAGGGTAGCCACCCTGGCCATTACCAGCTCCATAGCCTTGAATGAACCAGGAAGCTTGGTATGAGATGGGTCCCCACAACACACATCCACCAACACACATCCACCAACTCTGCAATTGAGGGTGTGTAACCTGTGAGTGTGTGTATTACCTGTGAGTGTGTGTGTGTGTGTGTGTGTGTGTGTGTGTGTGTGTGTGTGTGTGTGTGTGTGTGTGAGTGTCTATGTGTCTGTGTGTGTGTGTGTGTGTGTGTGTGTGTGTGTGTGTGTGTGTGTGTGTGTGTGTGTGTGTGAGAGTGAGTGTGTGTGTGTGAGTGTCTATGTGTCTGTGTGTCTATGTGTCTGTGTGTGTCTGTGTGTGTGTGGCCTACATATCTCCTTATCTCACCGGTCTGCTTCGGTTTCCCTCCAAAAGGATATCCCTGACCTGTGCAGAAACATGAGCTGAGACAGGCTGGGATATCACCTGACCTATCACCTGACCTATCACCTGACCTATCACCATTGTATCCTTGGTCAAGGCACTTCACCCTACTTGCCTCAGGGGGAATATTCCTGTACTTACAGTAAGTCCATCTGCTAATAGACTCAATGTAAATGTGCTGTGTAGTTCTCACCAGGTCTGTAGCCGTTACTATAAACAGGGACTGGATAACCTCCACCTCCATAACCTGCACAAGATAATGATGACATGGTAGTTAGCTTGGCTACTGTACACAGCACGGTGCTCATACTTGACATTACTGATGGATATTCAGTATATTCAGATGATAAGACTCTAAGCGAAGTCCCAGCTATAAACTACAACACTAGTGTAACTGAAATGTTTAGCTGTGTTTTATTGAAAGAGACATTCCAAGAAAGGATTTGAACCTGTAATGTTTCGGATCAGATATCAAACATAACTACCTGGTCTGGGTGCTTTGGCTCCACCCCCGCCATTAGCATATCCAGTTCCATATCCTAAAGCAAGACAAGCACATTTAAAGAAGTGATTCACTTAATGTAAATAAATATAATGCTGTGATGAAGTAAATCAAGTGCTTTAATTAAGCAGCAGTGTTTGTGTCCAGGTGTGAACCATGCATGCAGCGATCAGGAGTGCTGGAACTGTTCCTCCAGTCACACACAGAACCTCACCAGCGGGTTTAGCTCCATATCCGTTAGCAAGGCCAGTTCCAGGACCATGACCTGACACACAGCAACACACAGGAACACACAGCAACACACAGCAACACACAGCAACACACAGCAACACACAGCAACACACAGCAACACACAGCAACACACAGGAACACACAGCAACACACAGCAACACACAGCAACACACAGCAGTCAGAACACTCACATGAACAAGACACAGCAGGAGATGAACCTGAGGAGTCTTAAGGATCACAGTTCAGGGTTGTGGGGATCACAGGTCAGGGGTCATGAGGTGAGTGTGTTGTGTGTTTACCATGTGGTTTGGCTCCATACGGCTGTCCTGCTCCAGCGCCGTAACCTTGACGATCGGAGCAAAAAAGGTTTCAGTCATTATCTCACTAAGGTTTCCTTCCCTCAGTGTTGAATCAGGTTAGTGTCCAGGTCACAGAGGATGACAGGACAGAGTACTCAGTATGAGCAGCAAGTGTTCCCATCTCAGAGCAGGGAGGCTCAGCCTGTTCATGACCTACTACCATCCTGCAGGTTCACACTCCAACCACACAACACCTCAATCTAAGAACTAGCTGGTGATAAGCAGGGTTAGAGTGTCACCCTACAGGAGGGTCTCTCTCCAGGAGCAGGGTTAGAGTGTCACCCTACAGGAGGGTCTCTCTCCAGGAGCAGGGTTAGAGTGTCACCCTACAGGAGAGTCTCTCTCCAGGAGCAGGGTTAGAGTGTCACCCTACAGGAGGGTCTCTCTCCAGGAGCAGGGTTAGAGTGTCACCCTACAGGAGGGTCTCTCTCCAGGAGCAGGGTTAGAGTGTCACCCTACAGGAGAGTCTCTCTCCAGGAGCAGGGTTAGAGTGTCACCCTGCAGGAGGGTCTCTCTCCAGGAGCAGGGTTAGAGTGTCACCCTGCAGGAGGGTCTCTCTCCAGGAGCAGGGTTAGAGTGTCACCCTACAGGAGGGTCTCTCTCCAGGAGCAGGGTTAGAGTGTCACCCTACAGGAGGGTCTCTCTCCAGGAGCAGGGTTAGAGTGTCACCCTACAGGAGGGTCTCTCTCCAGGAGCAGGGTTAGAGTGTCACCCTACAGGAGGGTCTCTCTCCAGGAGCAGGGTTAGAGTGTCACCCTACAGGAGGGTCTCTCTCCAGGAGCAGGGTTAGAGTGTCACCCTGCAGGAGGGTCTCTCTCCAGGAGCAGGGTTAGAGTGTCACCCTGCAGGAGGGTCTCTCTCCAGGAGCAGGGTTAGAGTGTCACCCTACAGGAGGGTCTCTCTCCAGGAGCAGGGTTAGAGTGTCACCCTACAGGAGGGTCTCTCTCCAGGAGCAGGGTTAGAGTGTAACCCTACAGGAGGGTCTTTCTCTAGGAGCAGAGTTAGAGTGTAACCCTACAGGAGGGTCTCTCTCCAGGAGCAGGGTTAGAGTGTAACCCTACAGGAGGGTCTTTCTCTAGGAGCAGAGTTAGAGTGTAACCCTACAGGAGGGTCTCTCTCCAGGAGCAAGGTTAGAGTGTCACCCTACAGGAGGGTCTCTCTCCAGGAGCAAGGTTGACCAGCCCTGCTCTGCACAGTACAGGATGGAGAAAAGGAGAAGGTTAAGTCAACAACATGCACTCATGAACATGCCAACATAACTACAGACGGAACATGCCAAAACAAGGGAAAAAATAATAATAACAATTCATGCAACTGAGCAGGTTCACCCAGACCGACCGAACTTATCGTGCACTTATAACGGACGAGGATGCATCAGTGATCAGGACATATGACTGTGATATGCTGCTCTGATCACCCAACACGGACGGCTACAGCTCAGCTATACCATTCCTGGGTATTTTCACCCACTGTCCACTAGGCACTCCCGACGGTCCACAGTCTAGAGAACCCGAGTTAGAGACACATGGTCAACACCTCCTCACAGTACCAGTCCCAGAGACTTGTTACAAATAAAGCAAATCAACTGAAACCTAAGTAAGACTGTTGTGTTGTTGGTGTGTGTGTGTGTGTGTGTGTGTGTGTGTGTGTGTGTGTGTGTGTGTGTGTGTGTGTGTGTGTGTGTGTGTTGGTTTGTCTAGCAGCTGCTGTTTACCAGGTCTGGCTGGTTTGGCCCCATTGATGTTCTCTGTAGCTCCACTATCTGTGGGTCACAAGGAGTTCATGAAACCACACCGACCCGTCAAAACTACTGTAGTTTCCCAGCAGACTTCAAACCTTGAATCCAGACCCCTCGCAAACTTACATGGAAGATGGTAACCGCAATTAGAGTTTAAAATACCAGCAGAATTTCCGTTCTCATGGACCTTGGCAGTCATGTTACCGAAGGCTATCATGAATTATAACTATTGTTATTGTACATGAACAACTGATAACTACTAGGACAGGAGCCATGAACACTTTCTTTTTTTAGGAGGAGATAAGAACAGTATAATTTCAGCTGTGCTGAATCTCGGTCAAACACAACACAGAAAGGAGCACAAAAAAATGAAATTTCACATGCAGGAGAATACTGACTAGGTAACAGCTGTCATGGAAAAAATACACAATCAAATAAACAGACATGAATGATGCTTCTAATGCAACATGTTCAAAGCAGGCTGGTCGAACGGTTATCCCACTCCAAGCAGCCTGAAATCGAACTTGTGGACGAGACAAACACGACACAACACACGGTCACACATGCAAAAAACATTCCACAGGTGCAGGACACATGTAGGCATGTAGAGGGAGCAGATATTCAGCTGGTTGATCACATGCTCCTGTACAGACACATATGTAACAGGCTTTACCAGGACTCCCCACTTTAGATTTCTGCTGCAGTTCGTGCTCTGGAGCCGGGAGTCCAGGGCCCCCCTCAGGCTCCTCCCCAGGGCCCCCCTCAGGGGCCTCCTCAGGGCCCCCCTCAGGGGCCTCCCCAGGCTCACTGTCTGCTGTGTCCGGCCCCACGTCCTCTGAGATCTCCTCGGGGGCGGCACCTTCCGGAGCCTGAGTGTCGGGGGCCCCTTTAGCTTTGGCCCCTGAGGGGATGTCGGCCCCCCCCGGGCCATTTTGCTCAGGGACAGCACTTCCAGTGACGTAACCTGAAGGCCACACACAGATCAGCTGGAGCAGCCTGCAGGAGGGCTGTCCCAGATGTGAAGACATGGTGGAGACTGTCGGCAGGGCTGTTAAACTGCTGTCTATGGACGGCTTAATTACAGTCATTACACTGATTGGGACTGGATTAGCACAGGATTTGACATCAGATATTAAATATGGCTCATTTACATGATGGACCCCCCAGCTGATGTTAGTTCATGTGTATTCACTATAAATACTGTTTATGGTGAGTTGGGAAATAATTCAGAGCCATTAACCAGCTATCTTAACCAGACATTTTCTCTATAACCTACAATATACTTATTATAACAAGAACAGCACAAAAGGCATATCACAATATTGTACAGATGAAGACAATTAAATTAGTTCATTCTGACATTGACAAGTCTATCCCAGTAACTGAAGCAAATAAATGAAGTTCAACATTGCAATGAGACAAGAAGGCCACACCAGTGACTCAGACACAGGGAGCTTCTAACAGTACATCTAGTCCATGCAACACCACCATGCGTCAAGATGTTCCTGCTCAGACGAACCTCCTATGTCTTTGCTGTTGCATGCAAGAACAGCATGCTGTCTATCTAGTGAAGTGGTCTGAAGCTACAGTACATGCAGAGCTAATGGAACAAGCTAACAGTACTAGACAAACTTCTGTTGACGACACAGAACAACACAGACATCAAGACATCACTACACAGAAGCACTGAACATCCAAGGTTGTTCTCTTAATCTCAATGGATCTCAATGGATTCTTGGAAACTGGTCAAATAGGACCAAAAGTCTTACTGCAACAATATTTGCAATTTGTTCAACTGTAGTTTTACATTTGATTTTAAGAGAATATCCTTTAAATGATCTAAAAAACACACCAAGGATATTTACCAAGATTTTCTACGAGTGCCACAGCTTCTGCCTCACCTAAAGACCACAAAATCATCCGTGTTTTGGATTTTAGTCATTTCTTTTCTATTCCCATTAACAAATACATTTGTTCATGCAAAACCTCAGAACCCCCTGGTTTAAAGAGAAACAGCAAACTATTTCTGCAAATACTTCAACATACTGACTCGAAAAACACATTAATTCAGTATCTCCTAGTTTAACTATTTAACAGAAGCGATAATCCCAAACATTGTCCTGCACAGGAAGTAAAAACCTAAATTCTGCTGAATAACAAATAGAAACACAGTAGATTATCAGGACAGCAGACCCTGCTGATGGTTCCTATTGGCTCAGTCCATGGAGAAAGGGGGGGGGGACTTCCAGATTTAAGACCAAGAAACAGTACAAAAGGTTACCAATGCATGCCATTAAACACACCACCTCATGGACATGCAGAGAATCTTAAATGTTTACCCATATTTGGTACTTTGGGGGCCTTTCCTTGAGGCACTGCAGGTGCTACTGGCTTTGGAGCCTTCCCCTGGGGGATCACTGGTGCTGGTCCTGGTTTGGGGTAAGGTTTTCCCTGGGGAATCACTGGTCCTGGTCCTGGTCCTGGTTTGGGGTAAGGTTTGCCCTGGGGAATCACTGGTCCTGGTCCTGGTTTGGGGTAAGGTTTGCCCTGGGGAATCACTGGTCCTGGTTCTGGTGCTGGTTCTGGTGCTGGTTCTGGTGCTGGTTCTGGTGCTGGTTCTGGTGCTGGTTCTGGTCCAGGTTTGGGGTAGGATTTACCCTGGGGAATCACTGGGCCTGGTCCTGGTTTAGGGTAAGGTTTGCCCTGGGCAATAACTGGTCCTGGTCCTGGTTTAGGGTAAGGTTTGCCCTGGGGAATCACTGGTCCTGGTCCTGGTTTAGGGTAGGCTTTTACCTGGGGGATCACTGGTGCTGGTTCTGGTGCTGGTTCTGGTGCTTGTTCTGGTACTGGTTCTGGTCCAGGTTTGGGGTAGGGTTTGCCCTGGGGAATCACTGGTCCTGGTCCTGGTTTAGGGTATGGTTTACCCTGGGGAATCACTGGTCCTGGTCCTGGTTTAGGGTAGGCTTTTACCTGGGGGATCACTGGTGCTGGTTCTGGTGCTGGTTCTGGTTCTGGTGCGGGTTCTGGTGCTGGTTCTGGCGCAGGCTTGGGGTAAGTCTTGCCCTGGGGGACCACTGGTGCTGGTTTAGGGTACTTTCCCTGGGGAATCACTGGTCCGGGTGCTGGTGTTGCAGCCTCAACCAGTGGCACCACAGGAGGTACCAGTCCTTTGGTGCTTGGCTGCTCTGGTTCTTGTGGAGCAGGAGTTGGAACCTCAGGAGAAAGAACTTCACCTTTGGGTCCATTTCCATTTCCGTTTGGTGGAACTTTACCCTGACCATAACCTAGGGACCAGAACACAGTCACTTTGGACCAGAGGCCTTATGGGTAAAACATGCTTCTGACTGCTGTTAGAAGACAAACGAACAGGAGTCGACTCCCAATCAAAACATCAAACGAACGACTGACCCAAAACATGACACAGATCATGCAAACACATGCTTGAAACGCCACAACGCTGAACTGATTAGCCACGTCACGTCAACGATTAAAAACATGCATCAAAACACCTTTGAGACAGTTGCTTAAGACAAACCAAACACAAAGACATCTGATGTTCAACAGCATGACATCAGACAAACAGAGGAGACAAACAGGGATGCGGAGGGACGACACACAGCAGTTTACCAGCTTTGGTTACTTGAGGGACTCCATTCAGTCCCCCTGCAGGAACACCATATCCTGAGGAACCATAGGAGCGTTCAGCCACAAACACAAACTCAGTAACAACGTGAAGACGAGAGGTAACAACACAGACGGCTTATGAACATTATAAAAACTACTGGAGAAGAGTTAGACACCGAAAGATCGAACGCATGAAAACCGAGTTTCCCAAACTTTTTGTGTTGGCATGGTGACTGCTTACCACCATTTGGTGCTTGTCCCCCTCCGTTAACTGGTCCTCCTCCAACACCTTTAGAGTTAGCCTGTGGTTTGGGTGCTCCGTTGCCATAACCTATGAACCAAAACATCAAATGAATTTCTTCAACACCAACTGGTAAATTGGAACATACGTCCTGATCTGCTTCAGAACAGAGAAGGTGACCTGGTTTGAGTCCTCCTCCATTGGGGTATCCTGCTCCAGGGACATAACCTAAACAGGAAACACACATCTGGTTAGTTGTTCGGACCCAACACATGTAACCATGTTAGACACCATGTTGAACTACACGAGGAAACAGACACACACATCTTGGAGCTCTCGTGTCTAAGAACACCAGCAGAACTACTGTAGACTAGATCTAAGAACTACTGTAGACTAGATCTAAGAACTACTGTAGACTAGATCTAAGAACTACTGTAGACTAGATCTAAGAACTACTGTAGACTAGATCTAAGAACTACTGTAGACTAGATCTAAGAACTACTGTAGACTAGATCTAAGAACTACTGTAGACTAGATCTAAGAACTACTGTAGACTAGATCTAAGAACTACTGTAGACTAGATCTAAGAACTACTGTAGACTAGATCTAAGAACTACTGTAGACTAGATCTAAGAACTACTGTAGACTAGATCTAAGAACTACTGTAGACTAGATCTAAGAACTACTGTAGACTAGATCTAAGAACTACTGTAGACTAGATCTAAGAACTACTGTAGACTAGATCTAAGAACTACTGTAGACTAGATCTAAGAACTACTGTAGACTAGATCTAAGAACTACTGTAGACTAGATCTAAGAACTACTGTAGACTAGATCTAAGAACTACTGTAGACTAGATCTAAGAACTACTGTAGACTAGATCTAAGCAGGATTCACCGTTGGGTTTGGCTCCATTATCTCCATATCCAGTGGGTGTTCCTGTTCCAGCTGCTGCACCATAACCTGAAGAAACAGAAGCACATGATCAGTCACATGATCAGTCTGCTGGGAACAAACTCACCCTGTCTTCACCTGTTAAACTGTACCTGGTTTAGGTGCTTTTGCCCCCCCATTCTGATAGCCATACCCTGAACACCAGGAAATAAAGAATCACGTCAGAACCATTTCCAAAAAGCACATTTAGCAACATTCCTTATAAAATTCACCTTACCATTGGGCCTGGGTGCATAGCCATTGGGGGCACCACCATAACCTGAACGTAAAACAAAGGAGAGATCTATTGTAAAGTTTTCAATCCCACCAGTGACACCAGTATTGCAACTAAGATCCAGAACTATCTGGTGTAAACAGCAGCAGTACCTGGTTTAGGAGCCTTTGCTCCTCCTCCGTTGGGATATCCATAACCTGAGAAATTAAAACACACACATGCTCATTTAAGACAGCATTCAGACACTGAAGACCTTTGGTGACTGACTGTTATAAAGACATGAATGAGTTTTGCAGTCAGATATGGAACCAAGTGGCTTTTTACCATTGGGACGCCCGTTACCGTTGGCAACACCAGTTCCTGCACCATAACCTGGAATCACCAGCACATCACAGTACACAGGCATGAACACATGATACAGAGATGATCTACATGTGAAATGACACGCGTGTCATGGTAGTCCTACCGTTCTGTCTGGCTGCCTGTCCATTAGGTACCCCAGCTCCATAACCTAGACAGAAGACACTATGTCTGAACAACAAACACAATCGGACTAACAAAAACTGTCCCAACATATCTAGAGACAGAAACAAACACCAACAGAATGACGACATCATGGACCATTAAAGATCTGAAGGGACATCTGGTCATCTTTACCATTAGGCTTGGCTCCTTGTCCCGGGGCAGGGCCGTAACCTGGAGATCACATGATTAGCATTAGCATCTATCCACTCCTGAGACAGGTGAATGTCGATGAAGTGTTTCTGTGGTAAATATGACAAGTCTACATATTCATTGCAGATATACCTTTTTTGTTCAGTACCATGATCAAAAGATGACATATAGTCAACACCATATTCTAGTTTGAATTGGCCTCATAGAACATTTGGATAGATGCTACAAACACTGAAATAATTCACAATCAGCCTTGGACGCGTGTTTACCATTGGGTCTGGCACCATATCCATTAGGAACACCACCATTTGTCCCGTAGCCTATCAGGGACAAGGGAAGGTTATATTGTATCAGGTTTAAGGATGAGTTATTTTTGACACGCAATGATTGAACACTAAGGAGTAAACGCACCATTTGGTTTAGCAGCTTGGCCATTGGGAGCACCATAGCCTTAGAAAGAGACAACAGATTGCGTTCATGACAGGTTAATACGTTCATCATCATTCAAAAGTTGGGTCTGAGAGATAAGAACATTATGTCTGTCCTCATTTGAACATAAACACTAATATTTACCATTAGGTCTGGCTCCTTGTCCATTAGGAGCACCGTAACCTGGTCAGATGGAAATGTCTTGTTAGAATGTTCATCAGCTTCAAAACAAGGTCTATTTCTGTTTTAAAGTAACTGAGTGTAGTACGAGTTATCAAAGCATTCCTGGACACACTGAATGAAATATATTTACCATTGGGTTTGGCACCTTGTCCATTGGGAGCACCGTAACCTTGTTGGAATGAAACAATCAGATGTATCGTTGAGTAAACTCAGTAAGTGAGTAACTGAACTAACCAGGCATTGAAGGATAAGAATGTTACATCTCTGCATACAAACATTGAATATTTACCATTGGACTTGGCTCCTTGTCCATTGGGGGCGCCACCATTACCTGTGTAACCTGCCAGGTGAAAGAGTTCCCCTTCAGTCATGTAGCTCACTAATGATGGGATAGTCTAGCTGCCACTAGTTACAAGACAGACTGAGGCCATATAAGAAGTGTTACTTACCATTGGGCTTGGCTCCTTGTCCATTGGGAGCACCGTAACCTTGATGGATGGAAATGTCTTGTTAGAATGTTCATTAGCTTATAAACAAGGTATATTGCTGGTTTAAAGTAACTGAGTGTAGTATGAGTTATGATATCAAAGCATTCCTGGACGCACTGAATGAAATACTGTATATTTACCATTGGGTTTGGCACCTTGTCCATTGGGAGCACCGTAACCTTGTTGGAATTAAACAATCAGATTTATGGTTGAGTATACTCAGAGATTTTTAGTAACTGAACTAACCAGCCATTGAAGGATAAGAATGTTACATCTCTGCATACAAACATTGAATATTTACCATTGGACTTGGCTCCTTGTCCTGTGGGGGCGCCACCATTAGCTGTGTAACCTGCCAGGTGAAAGAGTTCCCCTTCAGTCATGTAGCTCACTAATGATGGGATAGTCTAGCTGCCACTAGTTACAAGACAGAATGAGGCCATATAAGTGCTACTTACCATTGGGCTTGGCTCCTTGTCCATTAGGAGCACCGTAACCTGGTCAGATGGAAATGTCTTGTTAGAATGTTCATCAGCTTCAAAACAAGGTCTATTGCTGGTTTAAAGTAACTGAGTGTAGTATGAGTTATCAAAGCATTCCTGGACGCACTGAATTAAATATATTTACCATTGGGTTTGGCACCTTGTCCATTGAGAGCACCGTAACCTTGTTGGAATGAAACAATCAGATGTATCGTTGAGTAAACTCAGTAAGTGAGTAACTGAACTAACCAGGCATTGAAGGATAAGAATGTTACATCTCTGCATACAGACATTGAATATTTACCATTGGGTGTGGCTCCTTGTCCATTGGGGGCGCCACCATTACCTGTGTAACCTGCCAGGTGAAAGAGTTCCCCTTCAGTCATGTAGCTCACTAATGATGGGATAGTCTAGCTGCCACTAGTTACAAGACAGACTGAGGCCATATAAGAAGTGTTACTTACCATTGGGCTTGGCTCCTTGTCCATTAGGAGCACCGTAACCTTGATGGATGGAAATGTCTTGTTAGAATGTTCATCATCTTATGTTTATTATCTATAATTGTGATATTACTGGGTACAAGTAACCAAGATTAGTATGTATTAGTGATATTTAGACATTGCTGTAGGTAGGCTTTGAATTAAAAGGATTCACAGTAATAGTTACCATTGGGTTTTGCACCTTGTCCATTCGGAGCACCATAACCTTGATACATGGAAATGTCTTGTTAGAATACTTATCAGCTTTAAAACAAGTATATTATGGACTGAAAAGATACTTTGAGTTGGTGATATGTAGAAACTACTCAAAGTATGTATTGATTTAAAAGAATGCTATAATAACTCATGTAAACATTGACAGAATATTTACCATTGGGCCTGGCACCTTGTCCATTGGGAGCTCCATAACCTGGTCACATGATAACCAGTTAGGTTAAAGAAAGCAACATAATCAGCATCAGACTTGTTGTCAGGCAGTAGAAGGGCTGCCTACATACCTGGCTTAGGTCCTTTAGAACCTCCTCCATTCCTGTACCCAGTCCCAAGCCCCAGTCTGGCATAAGGACCATTCATCCTGTAACCTGGGCAACAGACACAGAACAGATTCTGATGCTCATTCTGCAAACAAAACCAGAAGAATGTCCTTCTATGATGATACTGTTTCCACTCACCTCCCATTGGCTGAGCTCCATAGCTGTATCCATTCCCAGCGTATCCTAGAAAACATGAGTCATGATCTCGTCAGATCTGTAGACCAGTGTCAGGTCCACACAGCTGTGACTCGTTCTCCAGCTTACCTCCTCTCTGGTTCCCTGCTAACTGAGGCACCCCAAAGCCTCTCTGCCCTCCCATGCCATGACCCACACCTGCCAAGACATCCAGACATCAAAGGAGTTAGAGGGAAGGGTTATCTACTGTCTGTAGGTCTACATCCAGACATCAGAGGAGTTAGAGGGAAGGGTAATCTACTGTCTGTAGGTCTACATCCTCATGAGGTGAGTCTGGAGGAGCTCACCTGCTCCATAGGGAGGTCCGCCGTATGCTTTCATTGGTTTGCTTCCTGCTCCTCCATAAGCTCCTGAAAAACACACATTCATTCATAAATAAAAAAACTGACCAAAACTTCCTGCCTGCCAGGATATCAGCATTAACAAGATTCCCATCCTTCAAACCACTCATCCCTCTCACACACACACACACACTCTCTCTCTCTCTCTCTCTCTCTCTCTCACACACACTCTCTCTCTCTCACCGTTTGGTTTGGCTCCGTTCCCATTGGGGGCCCCTGCACCTGCTCCTTGACCTGAGTGTTGAAGAACACAAAGAATCAGCTGATTTATCTGAGCTAAAACTCTTCTTGTCTCTGATGTTCCCTCTTCGAACCAGCAAGCTACCGTTGGGTTTAGCTCCATGTCCGTTACTGGGCCCAGTCTGAGGTATGTAACCTGTAGGGGTGCAATCAAACCATGACACATCCTGGTGACCAATCAGAACTGAACAGAACACAGAACACGTCCTCGCTATAAATTCTTCACTTATACCGTTTGGTTTGCCGCCATGTCCATTAGCAGCAGCAACAGGAGCACCATAACCTAGAGATAATAGAAGCCAGACATCTCCATTAGATCACTACTTCCTCAAACACAGACCTATCTGCCATCTCATGTGGCCTTGCTGATCATCAATCAAAGAGTCCATGGAATCCCTTAGTGCAGGGGTGTCCAATCCTGGTCCTTAAGGTAATAATGGTCATTATCAGGCTTCCACAGAGCTTGACAACAACCCATTCATTATAATCCAGTGTGCTGGAGCAGGGAAACATTTAAAACTGTCAGTACAGTGGCCCCTGAGGACTAGGGTTGGTGACCCCTGAGGACTAGGGTTGGTGACCCCTGAGGACTAGGGTTGGTTAGTCCCTGCCTTAGTGCTTGCTACAGTATGCACCAAAATACAGACAGAAATCACTGACTGGTTTCCATGACAGGGAACAGGAAACTAACCGTTGGGTTTGCCTCCATGACCGTTGGGGGCGCCAGCACCATGTCCTGCAGAGTCCACAAAGGAACAAGCTTCAAGTCTCAAGCTTCAAGCTTCAAGCTTCAAGCTTCAAGCTTCAAGTCTCAAGCTTCAAGTCTCAAGTCTCAAGCTTCAAGCTTCAAGTCTCAAGTCTCAAGCTTCAAGCTTCAAGCTTCAAGTCTCAAGTCTCAAGTCTCAAGCTTCAAGTCTCAAGCTTCAAGCTTCAAGCTTCAAGTCTCAAGCTTCAAGTCTCAAGTCTCAAGCTTCAAGCTTCAAGTCTCAAGTCTCAAGCTTCAAGCTTCAAGTCTCAAGTCTCAAGTCTCAAGCTTCAAGTCTCAAGTCTCAGGCTTCAAGTCTCAGGCTTCAAGCAGCAACACTGTTAGCAGACAGAGCTGTTTGATGGTCGTACCATTGGGTTTGGCTCCCTGTCCATTGGTCCCTGAAGCAGGTCCGTAACCATGGCCACCATTGGCCTTGGCCCCGTTCCCATTGGGTGCTCCTCCCGCCGGCCCCTGGCCTGGAACACGCCCACAAACACGTCAGTAAACATCCTTCATTATTTACAAACATCTCTGCAATCAAAACACACGTTACACCAGCCCCTCACCTGCTCCCTTGTTGGGGGCCGCTCCGTTCTGCGTTCCCATGGGAACACCAACCCCTGCAGGGTTAAACATCCTCTCAGTTTGAGACTGAATCAGTGTTTAAAGTTTGTGTTGAATATGTGTGAGCTGTACATGAATGTGTTTTACCTTTGGAAGGCATTAATAACCGTCTGATTCCACCTCCATTTTGAGGATTTCCCCCTGAAATGAACAGATTATAAACAGTCATAAATAGGATACATCGTTATTAAACGATTATACATGGGGAACTTCTTAAAGGTATCTTTAGAGCTGGTCTTTCTTCAGCTGTACCGTTGCTTGGTGAAGGTTCCTGTCCGTTGGGAACACCACCGTTAGAACCCTGACCTGGAACAAGATGAGTCACACTGTGTTACATTTGATGTCCAGAGCTTTTATCCATCTTATCTTATCTAATGTATCTTTTTGTTTATCCACATTAAACATATCTGAGTTATATACATTTACATTTAGATTCATTCATTTAGCAGACGCTTTTATCCAAAGCGACTTACAAGAGAGAGCTTTACAAAAGAGCTTTAGTCACTGAGCATAGCAATGTGATAGACCCCAACATAGCAGGCATCTAGATTACAAAACATACATCATAAGAACCAATAAGTGCCAAGGGAAGAACTACAAGATCATTCAGCTGAACATTTTATAAATTTAAGGCAGGAGCCTCAGACGGGCCTTAGTCTGCTTATAGAATAGACCTATCAAGCAATATAAGTTATAGAGAACATTTAACATCAAAATATGATCACTTAAAATCCATGACATGATATAACTCTGGGTAGAAGAGTACCGAAGGTGTTGTTTTACCATTGGGTTTAACACCTGTTTACTTTAATCATAAAGTTTACTACATAAACAACATAACATGTTAATGCACTTTGATGTCGACCTACCGTTGGGTTTTGCTCCGTATCCATTGGGAACATCAGCTGGAGGTCTGTAACCTAGCAGGCAGAGGTCAGACAGGTCAGTCAGACTCGGGGGGGGGGGGGGGGGGGTGGTGGTACCAGCCCGATCACTGTCAGACTAGAGGAGGGGGGGGGGGGGTACCAGCCCTGATCACTGTCAGACTAGAGGAGGGGGGGGGGGGGGGGGGGGTACCGGCCCTGATCACTGTCAGACTAGAAGTTTTCATACAGGTGTATATCAACACATATAAGTACCAAAAGGAAGCTAAATGACAACATAACGTTTTATATCTACACTTTATTAAAATACCAGGTGTGTCAAAAGGTAGACGGTCTGTTCCTCTTAGCTAGATCTAGGTTACTCCCACAGTTTGACAAAAATGTCTCAATTCGGACATTTATGAGGCAAAATGTATTCAATCATCCAAAAACAATAGTAGTACCGCTAGTTGTGAACTAAACTTTGGTAACTTTAGAAGCATGTTTCCGGCACATGTCCCCTCTGCTTGGGTTCACAGCTCAGGACCCCCCCTGACATCACAGCTCTCAATAGAGACTCTGTGTGTACAAGCAGTAAAACATCCCCTCTCACACCAAGATGCCAAATTCAGACTGGGAACGACACCAAAGCTAAGCTGCCTTTGATTTCTAGAAAGATCCGTTAGAGAAAGGGAAGTGTCATATACAGAAGGTTGTTTTCACACAATCACAAAAAAATGTGGCTGTGGGGCTAAAGTAATGGCCGACATTTACTTTTGCATAGCAAACGTTGCTAAGATTTTTGTCGTTTTGAAATGTGACATTATCGTTTGAAATTTGACAGACAAACACAAACGCCTGCTAGGGATTCCTCTGTTCTCTCTTTACCAGGTCCAGAAAATCATGAAGGACATTTAAAAGCTGCTTGTTGAAGACTGTCCTGCCAGTCAAACACAGCCTGGCATCAGGATGAGAAAAATACTTTTGTATTGAAACAGCTTTGAATCAAATTGATATTTCATTACATCTTGCACAACTTTATAACAGATTACACAATCAATGATGACTTAGAAATCTTTTCTCTTTGTGTGTGTCCCTCCCATAACCACAGTGAGCTGCTGTGTAAACTCACCTCAGCAGCTTTATTGATGTCTGGCTTGTTAAACAGAAGCCACAGCTTCAAGGCTTCATACCCACCTTAACCAAGACATCTTTGTTAAAGAAGACAAGGGCCCATTTACTAAAGAGGGTCAATATTTATGTCTTCAGAAATAAATCTTTTATTTCTTGAATCCTTTTTTCTTCAGCTCAAGACCTGAACCAGGCCCAGACCTGACCATAATGTTGACTACAGTCTACAGCCTACAGCCTACAGTCTAAAGCCTACAGTCTACAGCCCAGAGAGACTGTCCTGTGTCCAGAACCTAATGATGCACAGCATCTTGACAGCAGCCCACATGTCCAGCCTCATAACTCATGACACAGATGAAGCATGCAGGTCTCTCAACAGGCAGACACCTGACCACACACACACACACACACGTGCGCGCACACGCACACGCACACACACATACACACGCACACACACACACCCTAACTATACACACACACACATCCTAACTACACACAAACTAAATGCAAGCCAAGTAGATTTGACTTGTATAGACATATTCTATAGCTTAAGCTGTATTTCTATAGCATATGATTCCTGTCAAGGCTGAAAAGACTAGCCTCCCCCAGGCCTCCTTCCGCTGGCCTCCAAGCTAGCCTCCCCCAGGCCTCCAACCTAGCCTCCAAGCTAGCCTTCCCCAGGCTTCCTCCCCCTGGCCTCCAAGCTAGCCTTCCCCAGGCTTCCTCCCCCTGGCCTCTACGCTAGCCTCCCCCAGGCCTCCTCCCCCAGGCCTCCTCCCCCAGGCCTCCTCCCGCTGGCCTCCAGGCTAGCCTCCCCCAGGCCTCCAAGCTAGCCTCCCCCTGGCCTCCAGGCTAGCCTCCCCCAGGCCTCTAGGCTAGCCTCCCCCAGGCCTCCTCCCCCCTCACCTGTTCCTCCCAGGTGAACACTCCTGGCCAGCCAGAGCAGCAGCGTGGTGTAGAGTACAAAGCGTCCCAGCATAGTGGAGACCTGGACAGCAGTCAGAATAGAAGACAGCTGCTGGAAGGGAATCGTCTTTACTGTGGGCGCCAAGCCTCTGTGAGAGAGCTACATATACCAGCCTGCTCAGGTGCTCCTCCTACCCCATCCTCCCCCCGCATCCCTCCTCCCCCATCCCTCCTCCCCTCTCCTGCTGAAGGACATTCCCCTCCAGGAGATGCTACCTCCTCTCTCCTGCCCCCCCTCTGCTCTACCTCCTTACCCCTCCCAGCGCCTCCTCTCTCCCCTATGCTCCCCCACCCCCCCTCCAAAGAGCAGCTCCCCTGCAACAGCAGCTCCTTCCAGGCCAGGGGGTGAGCCTCCCATTCCTTGACCCTGCTGTACACACACACGTACTGAATAATTGGACACCTAAAGTACATTAACACTGGAGGGAGAGAAGAGGAGGTCCAGGGGGGTCAGAGGAGACGTTGACTGATGTTCTCCACATGATGGAGCATCTCCAAGAGAGGGGGGGGGAGGAGCAGGGGGGAGGAGGAGCAGGAGGGAGGAGGATGGGGGGAGGAGAGGGGACAATACTGTCATCCTCAACAGAGATCTGTCAAGACCATGATCACAACTTAGTCTGTCTGGACTGTGGAAGAATGTCTAACAGCTTTGCCAGGTTGGGGTCATACTGGCCCGACTGACACAGTCCAGAACAGGGGTCTCCAACCCTGGTCCTCAGGGGCCGCTGTCCAGAAGGTTTTAGATGTTCCCCTGCTCTAACACACCTGACTCTAATGAATAGGTCATTATACACTTTACTCAGATTTCACAAGTTACACTAAAAACTGACCCAGATTGTTATAAAAATATCTTTGGATCACAGCCTCACAGTTTTAAATTAATCGACCAATTAGAATGTTAATAAAACAGCCCAGACACAGACAGACACTGGGTAAACAGGTCGTTAGTTTCTTGTCGTGCATCAGTGGCTCCGAACAGTTTCAACAGTTTGTACAAACTAAAGTGAAAAAAACTGTATTTGTCTTGTGAGCATGGACTCATACTGGTAATGAGAAATAATAATAATTAAACATTCATAGTCGAATAAACCTAAAGTTCC
Organism: Neosalanx taihuensis; assembly: GCA_030340665.1. Lineage (NCBI taxonomy): Eukaryota > Metazoa > Chordata > Actinopteri > Osmeriformes > Salangidae > Neosalanx > Neosalanx taihuensis. The sequence continues at coordinate 616,902 of CM059303.1, forward strand.
TTATTTCTGTTCCTAAACAGGCAACAGTTCCTTGTGTAACTCAGAGGAAGGATATAAGGCTGCAGGTTCAAATCCCTTCTTGTTCCCTGGCTCAGATAAAAATGAACAAGCACATTCATATTATTAAAAACCCATTGACGATTTGCCTCGTCAATTCCAGGTCTGATCTAGAAAGCAGAAGTGGACAAATTCCTGATATATTCTGACTGAAATCCTACGCTCTAATTGTCATTGGTCACATTGTAATGAGGAGGAAGTGACATCATCATCAGGAAGTGGATGCAGTGACAGAAAGACTGAAGTTAGATTAATTTATGAGGCACCTTCAGTCCTTACTGCTCTACAGCCATTCAGGACTTTCCATGATCTCATGTTAGTGACTGACCTCTTTGTGTGTCGAGGAGAAGAAGAAGGAAAAAAAGAAAAAAAAGAGTAAAAGTGAAGCTCTCACCTTCAGAGCAGATTCCTCACTTCTGGCCCAGATCCTCCTGGGGTCAAGGAGAGGTTAACTATTGACCTTTGACCCTCCCCAGACCTCTCACACACTTAGATGAAACCCCAGCCTCACGAATCAGATCTGTTCATCCTCCAGGTATCAGGTCTGCCCCCCCCCCCCACCTGTTGTCATGGTGATCTTCATGCTCAGTGTGACTGAAACCTGCAGGTGGCGGGAAAGGAGGATGTTGTAGAGCAGTGGTGTCAAACGAGGGTCAGAGGTCAACCAAGCACAACACCAGCTCATTTCACTAACGAGTTTCTCTACTTAGTGAAATCAGCTGGAGTAGTACTGGGTTAAAGTGAACCCCACACACCCCCACACACACCCCCCCACCCCCTGTCCTCGAACCCAGCCCCTCCACCCAGTCAGCCCTGGCAGACTGAAGTGTTGGAAGGTTGAAGAGGCATTTTTGTCTGAGTTGAGACAAGTCATACAAGCACCTAAATCACATTAAAAAAATAAACATGTAATCATATCATAAACATTAATATCCAGACCTCCCACACAGAAGCACACACGTCCACACACAACACACACACACGCGTGTGCACAGACACATGTTGTCAGTATGGCAGTGTTTCAGGCACAGTGAAGACAAATAATCACAGTTGAATTCCTTCTCTCTGACTGCTCCCTGGGGTTAGGCTGGGCTCGGTGCTCCCTCAAGCACAAGACAACCGTCTGCTGTCAGAAACAGATTCATGGACACACAAGACATTTTCATTTCATTGAACCTGTGAAAAATAAAGATCTAAGATCAGAAAAGGTCAAGGGGATTAATAGTGTCTTTAATAGTGTCTTTAGGACATACAGCAGAAGGACCAGGGCCATCCTCCTGCTCTAGCTCTGGACTGTACCATCTCTCTGCACTAGCTCTGGACTGTACCATCCTCCTGCTCTAGCTCTGGACTGTACCATCTCTCTGCACTAGCTCTGGACTGTACCATCCTCCTGCTCTAGCTCTGGACTGTACCATCCCTCTGCTCTAGCTCTGGACTGTACCATCCTCCTGCTCTAGCTCTGGACTGTACCATCTCTCTGCACTAGCTCTGGACTGTACCATCCTCCTGCTCTAGCTCTGGACTGTACCATCCCTCTGCTCTAGCTCTGGACTGTACCATCCTCCTGCTCTAGCTCTGGACTGTACCATCCTCCTGCTCTAGCTCTGGACTGTACCATCTCTCTGCACTAGCTCTGGACTGTACCATCCTCCTGCTCTAGCTCTGGACTGTACCATCCTCCTGCTCTAGCTCTGGACTGTACCATCTCTCTGCACTAGCTCTGGACTATACCATCCTCCTGCTCTAGCTCTGGACTGTACCATCCTCCTGCTCTAGCTCTGGACTGTACCATCCCTCTGCTCTAGCTCTGGACTGTACCATCCTCCTGCTCTATCTCTGGACTGTACCATCCTCCTGCTCTAGCTCTGGACTGTACCATCCTCCTGCTCTAGCTCTGGACTGTACAGGCCCTGACGTTAATAAAGTGCTCTAACAGCAGGGTAGCCATGTCTGTGTTTGGGCTCCCTCTGACTGGGACTGATGGACACGCTCTCTGTACTGTCTGCTGCCAGGCTGGCCTGACAACCCCCACTGGGAGGCTGGGGAGGGGGGCAGGGAGGCTGGGGAGGGGGCAGAGAGGCTGGGGAGGGGGCAGAGAGGCTGGGGAGGGGGGCAGAGAGGTTGGGGAGAGGGGCAGAGAGGCTGGGGAGGGGGGCAGAGAGGCTGGGGAGAGGGGCAGAGAGGCTGGGGAGGGGGGCAGAGAGGCTGGGGAGGGGGGCAGAGAGGCTGGGGAGGGGGCAGAGAGGCTGGGGAGAGGGGCAGAGAGGCTGGGGAGGGGGGCAGAGAGGCTGGGGAGGGGGGCAGAGAGGACCGGGTCAGGGTTACTGAGGCTGGAGTGGGGGAGAGAGACGAGGGGGGGGTGGGGTTAAGGTTGAGGGTTTGAGCCACGGTGGGGTGAGACTGAGGGCATCAGGATGTAAGCGTGTTGCTCGGCTGAGCATGGAGAAAACCTCAGTTTGACAAGGATTCTCTGTCTGCTCTCTCCTGATGCTGACACCGTGTACACTGTCATATATACTCCCGTGTACTCCTGTGTACTCTTGTATATGCAGACCCAAGTGTGTGTGCCTCTAAAGCTCACTAGGTTCTGATCCTGGGCCAGCCAGGGAGCAATCATTAATACCTACATGGATCTGAGGCAGTGTAGCCAGCTGGGTTTCCTCCTGCTCTCTACCCTCCTGCTCTCTGCCCTCCTGCTCTCTGCCCTCCTGCTCTCTGCCCCTCTACTCTCTGCTCCTCTACTCTCTGCCCTCCTGCTCTCTGCCCTCCTGCTCTCTACCCTCCTGCTCTCTACCCTCCTGCTCTCTGCCCTCCTGCTCTCTGCCCCTCTACTCTCTGCTCCTCTACTCTCTGCTCCTCTACTCTCTGCTCCTCTACTCTCTGCTCCTCTACTCTCTGCCCCTCTACTCTCTACCCCTCTACTCTCTGCTCCTCTACTCTCTACCCCTCTACTCTCTGCCCCTCTACTCTCTACCCTCCTGCTCTCTGCCCTCCTGCTCTCTGCCCCTCTACTCTCTGCTCCTCTACTCTCTGCTCCTCTACTCTCTGCTCCTCTACTCTCTGCTCCTCTACTCTCTGCCCCTCTACTCTCTACCCCTCTACTCTCTGCTCCTCTACTCTCTACCCCTCTACTCTCTGCCCCTCTACTCTCTGCTCCTCTACTCTCTGCTCCTCTACTCTCTGCTCCTCTACTCTCTGCTCCTCTACTCTCTGCCCCTCTACTCTCTACCCCTCTACTCTCTGCTCCTCTACTCTCTACCCCTCTACTCTCTGCTCCTCTACTCTCTACCCCTCTACTCTCTGCCCCTCTACTCTCTGCCCCTCTACTCTCTGCCCCTCTACTCTCTACCCCTCTACTCTCTGCTCCTCTACTCTCTACCCCTCTACTCTCTGCCCCTCTACTCTCTGCCCCTCTACTCTCTGCTCCTCTACTCTCTGCCCCTCTACTCTCTACCCCTCTACTCTCTGCTCCTCTACTCTCTACCCCTCTACTCTCTGCCCCTCTACTCTCTGCCCCTCTACTCTCTGCCCCTCTACTCTCTGCTCCTCTACTCTCTGCCCCTCTACTCTCTGCCCCTCTACTCTCTGCTCCTCTACTCTCTGCCCCTCTACTCTCTACCCCTCTACTCTCTGCTCCTCTACTCTCTACCCCTCTACTCTCTGCTCCTCTACTCTCTGCCCCTCTACTCTCTGCCCCTCTACTCTCTGCCCCTCTACTCTCTGCCCCTCTACTCTCTGCTCCTCTACTCTCTGCTCCTCTACTCTCTGCTCCTCTACTCTCTACCCCTCTACTCTCTGCTCCTCTACTCTCTACCCCTCTACTCTCTACCCCTCTACTCTCTGCCCCTCTACTCTCTGCCCCTCTACTCTCTGCTCCTCTACTCTCTGCCCCTCTACTCTCTGCCCCTCTACTCTCTGCTCCTCTACTCTCTGCCCCTCTACTCTCTGCTCCTCTACTCTCTGCTCCTCTACTCTCTGCCCCTCTACTCTCTGCCCCTCTACTCTCTGCCCCTCTACTCTCTGCTCTACTCTCTGCTCCTCTACTCTCTACTCCTCTACTCTCTGCTCCTCTACTCTCTGCTCCTCTACTCTCTGCTCCTCTACTCTCTGCTCCTCTACTCTCTGCCCCTCTACTCTCTGCTCCTCTACTCTCTGCCCCTCTACTCTCTGCTCCTCTACTCTCTGCTCCTCTACTCTCTGCTCCTCTACTCTCTGCTCCTCTACTCTCTGCTCCTCTACTGTCCATCACAAACCTGCCTGAACTGAGACGTTTACAGAACTTAACAGCAGCAAGCTTGGCAGGACTGAAAGAATGACTGAAGTCTGTTTCAGAGGGTTACGGGTACAAAGACCCTCTGCCCTGCTAGTACATCTAATACCAACTATACTATATATAAAATTCTGATCTTTTATACAATAATAAGATCTGTTGTCTAAAAAGCATTTAGGAAACACACTTTAAAGACATAAAGGGTTAGACAGCGTACATTAGCTGCTCCTGTCTCTACCACAGCAGCTGTGCTGATGTGAAGCAGATATATGAGCAGATCACCACGACACACAAAGCCCCAGTAAAGTCACCCAGAACAGGCCAGGCACTGGAGGGTGGGGGGGGCTGGGGGCCCAGGGTTAACCAAGCAGGCCCCAGACCCTGATGTGTCATCCTGGGGGAGTGTGTCCAGACATGAGGGGAGTTGATGGATGGTTCTGGTCATTACTACTGTAGACACAGGGAGGAGGGGAACTTACTAGAAAGAGCTGTTCCCTTTTAACAGTAGGCCTCTCCTGCCTCTGTACTGCCTCTCCTGCCTCTGTCCTGCCTCCTCTGCCTCTCCCAGTCCTCCTGAGTCAACATTGCTCTATCCTGGTCTCCCAGCTGGTCCCCTGCTCCCACATTCCTGCCCTCTCCCAGACTAAGGGACAATATTGGCTATGTCTGCCAGCGCTGGGATGGATCTGCCTATCTGTGGGGCACAGGGAGGGGGGGTGCAGGGGGGCTGAGGGGGGCGCAGGGGGACCCAGACGTGCCCAAACACAGTAAAACTGGCAGAGGGGTTTGACAGTTGGCTAGAGATGATGGAGGTCACACACAGGGTCACATTCTGATGTCCGGAAGAATCCCTCAGAGAACCATGAAAGGACAAGCATGTCTGGTGCCAACGTGGAACATCCAGCTCTGATCAGGCCAGCTTCCTGGCAGCACAGCCCAGCTAGGCCCTGCCTGGTCTGGGCAGAAGAACAGCAGCTCAGCCTCCCTACTGTGGCGTGTGACCTGGATAGGTTCAGGTCACCAAGCTGGACCTGGACAAGAGGTCACACTTTGATAGCTGATAGATGGGAGGGAGAGACCAGGAGGAGAGAGACCAGCAGGGGAGAGGCTGGTGAGGGAGAAAACAGCAGGAGAGAGGCTGGCAGGGGAGAGACCAGCATGAAAGAGGCTGGTGAGGCAGAGACCAGCAGGGGAGAGGCTGGCAGGGGAGAGAGGCTGGTGAGGGAGGAAACAGCAGAAGAGAGGCTGGCAGGGGAGAGACCAGCATGAAAGAGGCTGGTGAGGCAGAGACCAGCAGGGGAGAGGCTGGCAGGGGAGAGAGGCTGGTGAGGGAGAAAACAGCAGGAGAGAGGCTGGCAGGGGAGAGACCAGCATGAAAGAGGCTGGTGAGGGAGAGACCAGCAGGAGAGAGGCTGGCAGGGGAGAGACCAGCAGGAGAGGCCTCCTTCAAAAACTAGTCCAGGGGACCAAGATAGGACTAAGGTAACAAATGTTACTATTTTTTGGTGAAATTTTATTTCTTTTGTTGCAAGTGCTTTACAAGAGTGCATTTTATATTTAATCTGCTTCCAACTTAAATGAAATATACAACTAAAACATAGAACTAAAGCCTCACATTTACACAACATGCATTGGAGAATGTACACTTGGGAAACCATATTTTTTCTTTTACAAAAAGAACCCAAATGTGTATGTACATTCCTGAAGATCAAGTCATAATTATATTTTACAAAAATACTACATTTGCTGTACAAAACGGGAACCTTACCACCTCAAAAAGAGCAACTAACTACAACACAGTCCTCCAGATGAAAGTATTCCAAGCCTTTTTGATAGGTAACCAACTTGCAATACATTTGAAAAGGTTTTCCATTTTCCCTTTCCCTGAATGATTCTGCCAGTAGCAGAATGTGGACAAGTCGAGGCTAGCAGATTCAGCGCCCTCTGCTGGGCAAACAGAGATTCACTTCACACTCGTTTGGGTTATTTACATTTCATTATTAACATTTCTACTGGCTTACAGGCCGATGTGTGTTACTGTACTTGGGGCTTTGAAGACATGTAGAAGGATAAATTAAATAAAAAGGAAACAGATGTCAGAGAACGTGCTCAAAAGTGAGGGGGGGATGAGGGGAGGGGGGGGAACTAAACAAAATCACCTGAATGCGTTGGGATACGCACAGTCATACAGGCTGCAGGAAGGTCTGGTGATGTTGTTCACAGCTCATCCTGCTCAGGTCAGATCCTCACAGCTAACTAGTCTACATCAGAAGAGCGCCCTCTTCAGGAGGCTAGAGCCATGACACCTGTGGCAGATCTAGACACAAGAGATGGAGACAGAGAGTGAGAAAGCTTCAAAAACAGCTAGGAGAGTTGGTGAAGGAAAAGGGGGAGGGGGGGTTAGGGTCAGTGTGTTGCCCCTCACTCCATATTGCTCTTCAGCTGGTGGACTGTGCGCTTGTCAAGATAGCGGCAGAAGAGCGTCAGCAGGTTGGAGGGCAGACGAAGAGGCTCCACCAAGGCACTCTGGGATAGCTGCAAGGCCACCTGGAAGACTGTGTCTGTCCTGGAGACAGGAAGAGGAAGTGTTTCAAACAGGAAGCAGATGCACTCTTCCTAACCAGACACATAAGCATGGATGCTTTCTCCAGTGTAAGTATGTGAAGAGCAGGAGTCGTACCAGGTCTCAAAGTCTCCGATGCTGGGCTCCAGAGGGAGGTCAGAGGACAGCATCCTCTCTCCCTGGGAGAGGAGAGCGTATAGCAGGGACAGCCCAAACTGAGGACAGCCAGGACACACACACACACTCAAGCTGTTCACTTCAGATATCACACAGCTAACCAGGTACAGGGTTACACACCACGCTACACTACTAGCCTAGCTTATGATTTACATTCAGCAGACGCTCTTATCCAGAGCAACTTACAGTAAGTACAGGGACATTCCCCCCTGAGGCAACTAGGGTGAGGTGCCTTGCCCAAGGACACAACCTAATTTGGCACCGCCAGGAATTCAAACCGGCAACATTCTGATTACCATCACGATTCCCTAACCGCTCAGCCACCTGACTCAGTCTAGGTTATGTATAAACAGTTCAGACAAGTATAACTATGTGGACGTATATAAAGAACGGGTGCAGAATATCAACACGGGTACCTTGTTCCGACACGCTAGCGTGAGGCTCTCGCTGTTCTTCGAAGACGATGTTATGTTTCTGAGAACGCCAATGAGCTGGCTGAAGGTCAGCCGTCCAATCACAGAGCAGAAAGAGGGATACATCACGGGTAGAGCCTGCAAGGGAAACACGCATGAAACATGCATGGAGTCAGGTGAAGGTCGCTAGCATGTTTACGTCCTCATCAGTCAGCAGAGGCGTCCATGCAGAGTCACTGCAGTGATCAGGTGATCAGGTGATCAGGTGATCAGAGGTCTCTGTTTCAACAGGACATCAGTGCTCAGAGTCCAGGTGTGTGTGTTTGCAGGGCTGTGTTGTGATTGGTCTACCTCATCAGAGTCCCTGCTCATCAGGGCGGGCAGGTGAGCAGTCACCACGCGCAGGACGTGCAAAGCGGCATCATGGGACAGGAAGGGGAGGAGTCGGGCCAGGAGACGCTTTCCCTTGGAGACCAGTAAAACAGGAAGGAACTCCTCTCCCGCCTCCCTACACACAGAGCAACAGCAGATCAGCTGATCCTACCAGTCCATGTGGATGCAGCGATCTGGCAGAGCAGCCAGGCCTTCCTGCTGGACTCACAGAGCGTCAGGATGCTGCAGCTGACTGTAGATCTGCTCCACCTTCCTCTGGGTCTTCTCCAGCAGCCTCCGCTCCTCCACCTCCTCCAGCACCACACTCTTCAACGTCTGGGCCTCCTCTACGTCCAGCATGACCATGAACAGCTACAGGACACAAACACACTCTCTCAGGAAGAGACACCTTAGTTACTTTGGTAACAGTTGACTCCGCAACAACAGTCTGACCTTCTCGATCTTCTTGAGAACCTCCAGACGTGGCTGGTTGACATCCTTGTGTTCCTGCGTTGGGGCAACTTCCTGTTGAGTACATAGCGATGTTCAGGTGTGCAGATCATGTTCAGGTATACTGGAGGCTGTGTTAAGGTTGTGTGCAAACTGCTTCACCTCACTGGGACAGTGGCCATGGACGACATTGATGGCCCGTCTAGGCGAGTAACACGTTGACACGGCAACTTGACCCAAGGAGCCTTCGATGTGCACCACTGAAGAAGAAGCAGATCAGGTCAGACACAGCAGGAAGCCTCAGATCAGTCCCAGCCTGCAGACACCAACCTGGAGCGTAAGAGTCAGACTTGGTGACGTAGGGGGTAGTCAGCTTGGGAGGGTCCCTCTTGCTGCCCCTCAGACCCAGCTCCTCCTCTGCCAGCTTGGCCTCCATCCTCCGGTAAAACTCCTGTCAGAGGGACAGACTGTCAGCAGGCCGGCAAACACAGCCTGCATGACTCAAGGCAAGGGGGTGGGTAGTGCTAGCTAGTGGTACCTGGTAGTGCTGGTTAGTGGTACCTGGTAGTAGTAGTCAGTGGTACCTGGTAGTAGTAGTCATCCAGGTGAGGGTTCTCGCTCTGCAGCTGGATCATCTGCAGTCTGATGATCCACTCCTTCTCCTTTGGGGACATCAGGTGACAGTAGGGGTCCCAGCCGTCTGCTTTCCTGGGGGGAGGGGGGGTGAACGTCACTACAACCCTAACCAGCCAGCAGAGATAACCAGGCAGCAGAGATAACCAGCCAGCAGAGATAACCAGCCAGCAGAGATAACCAGGCAGCAGAGATAACCAGGCAGCAGAGATAACCAGGCAGCAGAGATAACCAGCCAGCAGGACCAAGCAAACTAAACAGAAATGTCATCAGACCCAGTCTGGGATCCCAGGATCTTCTCCTACCTCTGGGATCTCTGCTGTCGCTGGCTCAGCAGACGCCTGTGTTGTGGGTGAAGCTGAGTCACTGGACCTTGGAACCTGGAGGGACGATGAAACAGACACGTCCTCAACCAATCCTAGGGGGATTGAACAACACAGGTACAAGGATCGCTGCAGTGGATTGGACAAGGGGCTATACATGTACCTGAACCGCTGCAGGGGATTGGACGAGGGGCTGTAGAAGGGGGAGGGTCTGGGTGAGTTGGGACCGAAGCGTAGCTGCATCGTCTTGGGGGTGGAAGGCCGGCTGGCCGGGGACAGGAAGTCAACCGTCTGTATAAGAAGACTCATCAATCAACCCATGTTTTGTGTGTGTGTGTGTATGTGTGTGTGTGTGTGTGTGTGTGTGTGTGTGTGTGTACAGTATATACTGCTGCACTGGAGCATCTGACATGCGGCTTCAAACTGCAGTAGAAAGGAGGAGGGACCTGATTGGTGAACTGCTGCGGGCTCAAAGGTCGCCGGGTGATGATGGGAGAGCCAGGCATCCCGGGAGACATCTGTAACCATGACAACAGGAGGTCCTGAGGAGATGGACGCCCACAGACCACCACCACATGAAGCCTTCATCAGCACCTCACCTGAGAAGAGCATCTGAGGCCAAACGGCCCCCTGGGACTCCCTCTCCTGCCTCTGGTGGACGGGAGGAGGTATGGCGCCTGCAGGCCTCTGTCGATCACACACACGATGGCGTTGTCCTGTGAGAGAAGCCGTGTTATTGGCTGGCTGGGATAAGAGGTTAAACCTGCTATTGGAGGAGAAACAGGAGGTGAGGATGTACCTGCAGGATCATGCCTGGGGTCTGTCTGGGACTCCTGTAAGATGGCATCATCCACTACAGAGGAGGAGCAGGAGGAGGAGCAGGAGGATGCAAGTTAACATCAGTTATACTTTAACATACACTCAGCATCCAGACAAGGGTGGATTTAAACTGGGGAAAGCAGGGGGGAGGCAGAGGGGGTAGCAAGGGGGAGGCAGAGGGGGAGGGCACACACTCACAGCATCTGGATCGCGAGTGTCCCAGCGGGAGGTGGTCCCACAGTCCAGGATGGCGCTGTCCAGACTCTGGAGAACACCCCAACACCCCCACACCGTCACTGGACTGTTAGGCTGGGCTAGGCTAGCTAGACACACTAGGAACACTCTGGATTCAGGCTATCTGGTCTGAACTAGTGTCACCCCTCACCTTCAGGCTGGGTCGCCCCTCCACTGTCCTCATCACTGCCGGGTCTTCAAACATCTGCACCCTGCCTCTCGCCCCCGGCTGGCTCCAGCTTCTCTCCCTGGGCTGAATCCAGCTTCTCTCCCTGGGCTGACTCCAGGATCTCCCCTGCAGACCTGGGGGGCACTGGGCCCGGGGGCTGGGGGGAGAGGGTGACCGGGAGGTGGGGGGAGTCGGGGTGGGCAGTGTGAGGGGGGGAGAGGTGGGGGCCGCGGGGGGAGGTGAGGATGCTGGGGGATTGAACTGGAGGAGGGAGTGGGTGGGAGGTCTTTCTGACTCCATGTCTGTGGAGAGATCCAGAGAAACATCACTAAGTCAGAAGGAAATAAATGGTTAAGTATTAATGATCATTCCCTGACTCTTCACACCCATCCTACATGTTAATGATCATTCCCTGACTCTTCATACCCATCCTACATGTTAATGATCATTCCCTGACTCTTCATACCCATCCTACATGTTAATGATCATTCCCTGACTCTTCATACCCATCCTACATGTTAATGATCATTCCCTGACTCTTCATACCCATCCTACATGTTAATGATCATTCCCTGCCTCTTCATACCCATCCCAAATGTCTCCTCGTTGTAAAGATCTATGTCTTCATCTTCCTCCACCATCTCCTGCAGTAGAACACTTCCTCCCGTGTCCAGTCCTTCCTCTCCGCTCCAGTCGCCTCCGTTTTCTATCCATTCGGGAGTTGACACAACGTCCTCGGTGTCCTTCAAGTAAATAGAAAAAGTTTTTATTTGTTTTGGTGAAGTTCCCGTTAATTACACAAAACAGTTCACCGCTTCCCATTTGCAGCCCGCAGCTCTTGTTAGGAGCGCGTGTCTCTCCCCGCTGATCAGCACGTGCACTTGTTTTCATTACCTAATCACTCATTAACCTGCAGTACAGGAACACAACCTTTCAATGCGCATAAATACACTTTATAACTTACTTGTTGCTTTGAATCACTCATGTATAATCTTTGAGGATATATAATTCATATAAATTCACGTCGGTCACTATATCTCCGACCTGTCTGTGCTCGAGCGTGTCTGCGGTCTCATTAGCGTATTTAAAAGAGCACGAGCACCTTATCTATGACGAGCACACCTGTGAAGGTAAGAAAGCGAAACGTCACTGGGCATGCGCAGAATAACTATGGCTTTACAACTGACACAGCAGAGGTGAGGCTGTCCTGCTCTGTGAAGCCACCTCGTCCCTCTGCGGGAGGTGAGATCCGGAGGTGTGGTTCTAATCTGCAGTGTCCCGGTCAGGTAGATTCACCCTCTAACATCCAGAAGATCAGAAGATACCTGATCAGTGATCCTTCCACCCAGCTGCTGGTCTAACCCCCTCAAAGCTGGACTAGAGCACCTCCCTGCTGCTGCTCCTGCCTCTCCTGATGATCAGATGCTCTGTAAAGCTCTTTAGGAAGTCGTAGTAGATAAAAGCGTCTGATAAACACATGTAAACCCGGGGCGTCAGACTGTATGATAATGTACATGTATGATAATAATAAAGCTTTTTATATGTTACATGTTTTCACTTCTGTCCAAGTAACATTTAAAAGACACACAAGGCAAATATCTGGGCAAGAAAATTACTTTATTCATCTTTGGCCGTTTTTTATAATTGCATAGCAAAATTGTGAGAATATAAAAACATCTTTGGCACTATTACAAATGCAATGCATAATAGTCCGTTAAACAACATACTTAACATACATAATACATAGTATAATGCATTAGCAGTGACAATTATATTTTTGTATCAGAAAGCAAATATATTAAGTGGGTTTCACCTGCACTATACACAGTACAAGTCTTTCATTAAAACCTTACTTTGGCATAGCTCTTCTCTCCAAACCGTCTATTGTTGAACAATTCAGTGGTCAATATTCAATTTGAATCAATACAGTACATGAATAAATTGAAGCACAACACCATAAACATTTTTAATATCTATCAAAGTTTCTAATATCTTTTTTGGGTAAAATCATGGCTTTAGTCCTAACTGGTCTGTCAGAGGTGGAGAGAGGAGGGGGAGGAGAGGAGGGGGAGGAGAGAGGAGGGGGAGGAGAGGAGGGGGAGGAGAGAGGAGGGGGAGGAGAGAGGAAGAGGAGAGAGGAGGGGGAGGAGAGGGGAGGGGGAGGAGAGAGGAAGAGAGGAAGAGGAGGAGAGAGGAAGAGGAGAGAGGAAGAGGAGGAGAGAGGAAGAGGAGAGAGGAAGAGGAGGAGAGTTAGCCGAAGAGCTTGATGAAGCAGGGGTTGCAGTAAGGTTTGTTCTCCTGCTCTTTGAAGCAGCCTTTACTGAGGGGCTTGAGGCAGAAGTGGCAGACCAGGTGATGGGGGTGGAACTTGGCACCCATGGCAGTGATGCAGCGACCCAGGATAGGCTGCTGGCAGGCCTGACACAGGCTGCCTCTGGACTGGTGGTAATGAGCCTCACACAGAGGCTGGCCCTCATGCTCGAAGAAACTGCCGTTCACAAACGGGCTGTAGCACTCCTGGGGGAGAGAAGAGGGTGAGGTAGGGAGGGAGTGGGTGAGGAAGCGAGAGGGGCAGGTAGTAAGAGGGGGAGGGAGGTAGGGAGGGAGTGGGTGAGGAAGCGAGAGGGGCAGGTAGGAAGGGAGGGAGGGAGGGAGAGGGGCAGGGAGGGAGGGAGGTGGGGAGGGAGGGAGGTGGGGAGGGAGGGAGGTGGGGAGAGGGGCAGGGAGGGAGGGAGAGGGGCAGGCAGGGAGGGAGAGGGGGAGGTGGGGAGGGAGGGAGGTGGGGAGAGGGGCAGGGAGAGAGGGAGAGGGGCAGGCAGGGAGGGAGAGGGGCGGGTAGGGAGGGAGGGAGGGAGGTGGGGAGGGAGGGAGAGGGGCAGGGAGGGAGGGAGGGAGGGAGAGGGGCAGGGAGGGAGGGAGGGAGGGAGGGAGGGAGGGAGGGAGGGAGGGAGAGGGGCAGGGAGGGAGGGAGGGAGGGAGGGAGGGAGGGAGGGAGGGAGAGGGGCAGGGAGGGAGGGAGGGAGGGAGGGAGGGAGGGAGGGAGGGAGGGAGGGAGGGAGGGAGGGAGGGAGGGAGGGAGGGAGGGAGGGAGAGGGGCAGGGAGGGAGGGAGGGAGGGAGGGAGGGAGGGAGGGAGGGGGGCAGGGAGGGAGGGAGGGAGGGAGGGAGGGAGGGAGGGAGGGAGGGAGGGAGGGAGGGAGGGAGGGAGGGAGGGAGGGAGGGAGGGAGGGAGGGAGAGGGGCAGGGAGGGAGGGAGGGAGGGAGGGAGGGAGGGAGGGAGGGAGGGAGGGAGGGAGGGAGGGAGGGAGGGAGGGAGGGAGGGAGGTGGGGAGAGGGGCAGGCAGTGTTCCTCCACTCACCCTGCACACAAAGCAGTGTGGGTGCCACAGCGTGCTGAGAGCAGAGATGTAATTCTCCAGGATGGGCTGGGAGCAGCCTTGACAGTGTGAGGCGAACAGGGACAGGAAACACTGCTGGCAGTACTGCTGGCCCTCGCGGTCATGGAAACCTGCAACACAAAGAGAGGAGAGGGTCAAGGGGACCCCAGCAGAACACAGGAGAGACAGCTTGTATTCAGGGCCTGTTTCCGATCCTCAGCCCCTCAGCACCTTCACAGCAGCATGTTTGAGGAACACAGAACTAAGAGTCTCCCTGAAGCTGTGGTCCCTGTTGGACCGGCCTGGTCCAGACAGGATGTGACACGGGCCGGCCTGGTCCAGACAGGATGTGACATGTTTCTTACCTTCCTCCCCAAACGCTCGGCTGCACTTGACACAACAGAAACAGTCAGGATGCCAGTTCTTATCCAAGGCAGTCACCATTTTCTACAGAGCAGAAAGGAAAACAGCTCTGGTAAAGAGAGCAAACATGTTCAGTAAAGTCACATGTCTGACTTGTTCCTCAGTAGGGCACAATGCAGTAGACACACACACACACACACAGTGACACACTCACACACACACTGACACTCACACACACACTGACACACACACACACACTGACACACACACACTGACACACACACACTGACACACACATAGACAGACAGACACACACTCTCACACACACACTCACGTTGAGGATGGGCTTGTTGCAGTGAGCGCAGTGAGGGGAGTACAGAGTGAAGTAGTCTGTCTCACAGTATGGCCGCCCATCCTTCTCAAAGAAGTTCCGACTGCCCAGTTCCATCTCACACTCCGTACACACGAAGTGTTCCGGGTGCCACACACGCCCCAGGGCTGTCACCACCTGCAGGGTCAGAGGTCAGGGGTCACACACAGCCTCTGATGTAGACAGCAGAGCACAGGAAGTGCTTTACAGCAACACTTCGAGAGAGCCAAGCTCACACATACCAGCTGATCCATCAAAATAGAGGATTATCATGGATTTCTGTGTATGAGTGTGTGTCTGTGTGAGTGTGTGTATCAGGGTGTATGTGTATCAGTGTGTGTGTGTATCAGTGTGTGTGTATCAGTGTGTGTGTATCAGTGTGTGTGTGTATCAGTGTGTGTGTATCAGTGTGTGTGTGTATCAGTGTGTGTGTATCAGTGTGTGTGTGTATCAGGGTGTGTGTGTATCAGGGTGTGTGTGTGTATCAGTGTGTGTGTGTATCAGGGTGTGTGTGTATCAGGGTGTCTGTGTATCAGGGTGTGTGTGTATATCAGTGTGTGTGTGTATCAGTGTGTGTGTGTGTATCAGTGTGTGTGTGTATTAGTGTGTGTGTGTATCAGGGTTTGTGTGTGTGTATCAGGATGTGTGTGTATCAGTGTGTGTGTGTATCAGTGTGTGTGTGTATCAGGGTGTGTGTGTGTATATCAGTGTGTGTGTGTATCAGGGTGTGTGTGTATCAGTGTGTGTGTGTATCAGGGTGTGTGTGTGTGTATCAGTGTGTGTGTGTATCAGTGTGTGTGTGTATCAGTGTGTGTGTGTATCAGGGTGTGTGTGTGTATATCAGTGTGTGTGTGTGTATCAGTGTGTGTGTGTGTATCAGTGTGTGTGTGTATTAGTGTGTGTGTGTATCAGTGTGTGTGTGTATTAGTGTGTGTGTGTATCAGGGTGTGTGTGTGTATATCAGTGTGTGTGTGTATCAGTGTGTGTGTGTGTATATCAGAGTGTGTGTGTATCAGTGTGTGTGTACATGCCCACCTGTCCCACCACAGGTTTCTGACAGGCTGAACAGTTCCCCTTGGAGGAGGTAGGGACCCCCTGCCTGCTCAAGTCTGATTGGAGGAGCCCCAGCATGCTGTCCAATGAGCCTCCAGATGAGGCCTGGGGGGGCGGGGCTGGCTGTGGCGGCACAGTGACCACTTGATTGACAGGTGCAGGTGGCTAATAGGAGAGAGGAGCAGTCAGAGAGAAGGAAGTTGATGAGCAGTTCAGTCAGACTGGGAGGGAGTGTGTGTGTGAGTATCCTGTAGGTATGTGTATCAGCGTGTGTGTGTGTAGGTGTGTGCATCAGTGTGTGTGTGTCTCACCGTGCTGTGGACTCTGAAGTCAGACAGAGAGGCCATCAGCTTGTCCAGTTCCAGAGTGGCTGAGGTGGCCGAAGGCTTGACTGGGCTGCAGAGCACAGGTGACTGGTTAGGGTTAGTGTGTAACTGTGTCCAGGTGTGTGTGTCCAGGTGTGTGTGTCCAGGTGTGTGTGTCCAGGTGTGTGTGTGTCCAGGTGTGTGTGTCCAGGTGTGTGTGTGTGTGTCCAGGTGTGTGTGTGTGTGTGTCCAGGTGTAGGTGTGTGTGTGTGTGTCCAGGTGTGTGTGTCCAGGTGTGTGTGTGTGTGTGTGTGTGTGTCCAGGTGTGTGTGTGTGTGTGTGTGTCCAGGTGTGTGTGTGTGTGTGTGTGTCCAGGTGTGTGTGTGTCCAGGTGTGTGTGTCCAGGTGTGTGTGTCCAGGTGTGTGTGTGTACCTGGAGGAGGGGGAGGGGAGGTCCTTCATCTCGTCCTTCTTAGAGGGAAACTGAGCCAGGATCTCATCTACAGCAGAATACATCAGCATGAGATCACCATGCTCATGACTGCAGTATCACCACAACTACATATCCCATCATGCCCTGCCCCACCAAGCCTACATATCCCATCATGCCCTGGCTGACCTGTGATGTTGAACTGCGTGGCGTTGAGCTCCTGCAGCAAGTGGTCCAGCTCGCTTAGCCCCGCCCCCAGACCGCTTAACCCCGCCCCCAGCACGGAGGACGAGGAGAAGGTGGGGGAGGGTTCGACTGCACGAGGAGAGCGAGGCTTGTTCACTGTACTGGTGGAGGGAGGGGACAAAGGTCTCATCTTAACTGAAGACATGGTCATAGTAGAACATCTATATATCTATATCTATATTAGACTGGAGATGATCTGATTCATGTGACTCCTAAACAGATTCTATTTCCACTGTTTCTGTCAGGCTGTGGTGAGGCTGGGGACACAGCTGGAGAAATTACTTTATCAAGTAAGGGAGGAGCTCAAATATGTTGTGTATCCTAGATCATCTATCCTGTCCTGCTGCTGGAGAAGTGATCAGCCTGAATCAGCTCTGCAGGTCTTACCTGTACAGCCTGAATCAGCCCTGCAGGTCTTACCTGTACAGCCTGAATCAGCCCTGCAGGTCTTACCTGTACAGCCTGAATCAGCCCTGCAGGTCTTACCTGTACAGCCTGAATCAGCCCTGCAGGTCTTACCTGTACAGCCTGAATCAGCCCTGCAGGTCTTACCTGTACAGCCTGAATCAGCCCTGCAGGTCTTACCTGTACAGCCTGAATCAGCCCTGCAGGTCTTACCTGTACAGCCTGAATCAGCCCTGCAGGTCTTACCTGTACAGCCTGAATCAGCCCTGCAGGTCTTACCTGTACAGCCTGAATCAGCCCTGCAGGTCTTACCTGTACAGCCTGAATCAGCCCTGCAGGTCTTACCTGTACAGCCTGAATCAGCCCTGCAGGTCTTACCTGTACAGCCTGAATCAGCCCTGCAGGTCTTACCTGTACAGCTTGTCTGGAGCCGAGTTCTTCGAGCCGTTGGACTTCATGGCGGCTGAAACCGTCTGGAGGAAGAGGAGGAGCATGAGACCCAGCTGTACAGGAAGTCTGCTGCTAAACAGATCCACAGCACCGCAGTGCATTATGGTTACATTAACCTCCATGTATCCCCATAGAGACACCATGTGCTCTACAGTAACACAGTAGTTACATTCAACTGCTCCTGAACCCAGCTAGCCTCTAGCTAGCCACAGTAACGCTGAAAGGCTTCGCTCTCATCTCTCCTCCCAGAGCAGCTCTCCTATCAGAGCATCTCCTACCTGTTGGGGGGTGTAGGCTGGGGGTGGGGGCCTGGGCTGGGCGGGGTCCTGAGGGGCAGAGGTGGCAGGGTCAGGGGTCACTGGAGGGTCAGAGGTCAACAGGACAGGACACTTGGCTAGAGGAGAGGTGGTGTTCTCCAGGTCAGCTAAGAGGGCATCTGAGGGGGAGAGGAGGAGAGGAGGAGAGAGGAGAGGAGGAGGAGAGGAGGAGGAGAGAGGAGGAGAGAGGAGGAGAGGATGAGAGGATGAGAGAGGAGGAGGGAGAGAGGAGGAGAGGAGGAGGAGAGAGGAGGAGAGGATGAGAGAGGAGGAGGGATGGTGAGAGGAGGAGAGAGGAGGAGAGGAGGAGGAGAGAGGAGGAGAGGAGGAGGAGAGGAGGAGGAGAGAGGAGGAGGAGAGGAGGAGGGATGGTGAGAGGAGGAGAGAGGAGGAGAGGAGGAGGAGAGAGGAGGAGAGGAGGAGGAGAGAGGAGAGGAGGAGGAGAGAGGAGGAGGAGAGGAGGAGGGATGGTGAGAGGAGGAGAGAGGAGGAGAGGAAGAGGAGAGAGGAGGGATGGTGAGAGGAGGAGAGGAAGAGGAGAGAGGAGGGATGGTGAGAGAGGAGGACAGGATGGCACTGTTAAAAACACATTGTCCTCCAGACTTAAAATATATATTAATTAAGGTTAATTATAACCTTAGAGATGTTGGTGTCAGGGGTTGGACTCATGCTAGCTGAAGTGATGAAGAGAGACCATGATGACAGATTGAAGAGAGACCAGTAGAGGTGCATGCTGGGAAATGCAGGCTGACAGAGAAACAGACAGTTACGTACCAAAGACAACAATACGAGGACTGAGAGGGTAGTTAGGTGGCTCAGGCAGTCCTGAAGGGAGACAGACAAACTCAGTGACCAATGGGTCAGCATTTCAAACAAGCAAACACCAATCAGGTACAGCACAGAGGGCAAAGAGAGGCGGGCAAATAAGATGGAAGGTTAAACTGACCAATAAGAAGACAAGCGAAAGCAGGAACTGTACACGCATCACATGCCTAACGTAGCAAAGTCCCTTTCAGAACAACTCGACATGTAGGTCTGCTATCTCTTTAGCTTCAGAAGGAAACCAGAGGAAGACTTCATATGTCATCCTCAACTAGGAGGGCAGGAGAGTGACTCTGCATTATACCAGCAGTATACCCTCACCCCTCCCTCAACCCTCCCCCCTCCCTCACCCTCACCCTCTCCCCTCTAACCCTAACTCCTCTATCACCCCTCCCTCACCCTCCCCCCTCACCCCTGGCAGGAATTTGGCCCTGCAGGGTCTGCAGTCAGAGCTGCCCCATGGTGACTCACCCTCTAACATGTGGAGAGAACCTGACTCACCCTCAAACTCACACACTTTCTCCCTCCCTCCCTCCCTCCCTCCCTCCCTCCCTCCCTCCCTCCCTCCCTCCCTCCCTCCCTCCCTCCCTCCCTCCCTCTCTGTCTCCATCTCTCTCCCTCCATTCCTCCCTCTCTCACTCCCTATCTCTCTTTCTCTTACACACATACTTAAGTGACTGGACTGCTCATATATGGAGCTGAAGTTCTCTGAATGGGAGTTATGCCCATATTTAGATCTGAGTGTTAGTGTAGGTCTGGTGTGTTCCAGGGCTGGGCTGGCTGAAGCTGGGCTGGCTGAAGCTCTGGTCAGGCTGGAGGACCGACAACAGCATAAACACACCAACATAAACATGGAGGGTCTGTTTGACAAACACACCAGCAGTCACCCAGCAACTCAGCCTTGATGTGCAATCCAATCCAGATGTAGACATTCCTGCTGCTGTCTGAGCCCAGCCTTTACCAGTCTGAACTCTGCACATTCACACGCTGAGCGCCTGACTAAAGCAACACAACTGAATGCTATGTTCTGTCTCTGGTGCACAAAGTCTTCTATTTTCATATAACTTTGTGGCTTTCCAAACAGCAGTTAGTTCCCCAGGGCTATTTCAGGGCTTCTCTGGCCCAGAGCGAGCTCCCATGCTGGGCTGAAGGCCTCTGGCAGAGCTGCCTCTGTCTCTCAGGACAGACACACTGATCACTTTTCTGTCTGTTTATCGCTGGAGAAGAGAACAAGCTGTAAAAGACTCGTCTGTTAACAACAGTCCCACTCCTCGCTGAGCAGACTGTTGAATGAAAGAAGCTCTGATACAGATTTTCAGGAATCCAATCACACCTCATCCTTCCAGACTAATATAGACTGCAGGACCGGCTGTGGGGTGACTAAACCTAATTACAGAACATGGATTGAGTTAGTGGTTCCTGTTGGAGACTCTGTTCTGACCAACAACCCGTCTCCTGCTATACTAGCTCTGTTCCTGTTACAGACACCAAAAACACCCCAAATTGAGCTTTTCCTGTTGCTTGCTTGACCTCTCCCCCTCTCCCTCTCTCTCTCTCTCTCCACACACACACACAAGACATTTACAAGCCACTACACATAACGTGGTTCTACTGTGAGCAACAACCATCAGGTTTTAATGAAACAGATATTTCTGTCAACTGTGAAAAACAACCAAACTCGCTGTTGTTCAGCAGATGTAGTTCACGGTACTGAAACCTCATTCGAGAAAGTTCTAACATATGGGTTTTGCCTTAATATTGTAATAAATATAAACTAATCAAAGCACAAACTTGATGGTAAAATGGGCCATTTGGTCATTATTTTCATTGTGTTTAACAATTCTTTGTGTGCCGTTTTTCTTCGTCAATAGATAATCAATGAAACTGATGACTAAACATTTAGATAGTGTTTTTTTTTATCATCAAAATGTCGGATTCAAGCATGTTGGAAGAGAACAGAGTTTTTATCTGGCTCAGCCCCTCCTGTACTCCACCCCATCTCCAGGCACAAGGACATGTTAGAATACATACCCAGATTATCCATGATATCTCACAGGACTCTGATCCTCTTGATTTTGAACAGCATGAGCGACTTTGCTGTTATTGTCTATTGAAGGAGATCTTTAGGTTTCCCATCACATGACCAGTCTGGCAGTAACGGGCTTTCTGTCGGCGCTGATCCCGTTATCCGCCAGCAGGGCTGGATGATCAGGAGGGGCGGCCCTCTTCCAGGAGGCTGGATGATCAGGAGGGGCGGCCCTCCTCCAGGAGGCTGGATGATCTGGAGGGGCGGCCCTCCTCCAGGAGGCTGGATGATCTGGAGGGGCGGCCCTCTTCCAGGAGGCTGGATGATCTGGAGGGGCGGCCCTCTTCCAGGGGGCTGGATGATCTGGAGGGGCGGCCCTCCTCCAGGAGGCTGGATGATCTGGAGGGGCGGCCCTCCTCCAGGAGGCTGGATGATCTGGAGGGGCGGCCCTCTTCCTGCAGGCTGGATGATCAGGAGGGGCGGCCCTCCTCCAGGAGGCTGGATGATCAGGAGGGGCGGCCCTCTTCCAGGAGGCTGGATGATCTGGAGGGGCGGCCCTCTTCCAGGAGGCTGGATGATCTGGAGGGGCGGCCCTCTTCCTGCAGGCTGCCTCCGGACCTCACCCCAGGGAGGCGCAGTTAGATCATTGCGGTTCCACCCCCCCCCCCCCATTACTCCGACACATGACGTCACCTTCTGCATTCCTAGGCCATATTTGGAATACTAAATTTGGATACGATTTGGAAATGTAGTGTAAAGAGCTGTTGGGATAAGATTAACGTTCAGTAAGCTTTACGAATCCGTATCCACCGCTTGTTAAGAACACACGCTTGTTAAGAACACACGCTTGTTAAGAACACACACTTGTTAAGAACGCTCTTGAATAAACACAGTAGAAGCAAGTTGTACAAAAAAAAAGAGGAAAAAAAAAACTTTATTAAGCTCACAGTTACAGGTGTGTATGTTACCAGGGAGGACATGTGAAGCACAGACCCCCAACAACCCCAGGAGTCCAACAACAGGCCTCTCTCACTGAGGTCATGCTCTTTAAATATGCCACCCTCCCTCCCTCCCTCCCTCCCTCCCTCCCTCCCAAAAAACAAAGTATGTCCTTAAAATAATGATCTCAACCAACTGGACCTCCTGTTTGAGAAGAGCTCCCTGCCCTTTGATGTCAGTGCAAAGAAACAAAACAATTGAAAGGTAGAATCATCCAGACTAAAGTCCCTGCGATGATGGCATCTCCAGGCATGAGAAAGACACCAGCATGTGTCTGACCCAGCAGAGACTCTGCTGCCTGCCCCAACATCTGCTGAATAAGGGAGGCAAACATGGAGGGACACAAGCTAGGAGAGCAGCCAACATGGAGGGGAGGGATTGAGGCTTCTGGGTTTTTAATGTTTGGGTTGAATCATGCGGTTTCAGCAGCTTCATCACTCCATGCAGTCCTTCCGCTACACAAACACCTAGCTGGATTACAGGTAAATTATAATAATGTCACACACACACACACACACACACACACACACACACACACACACACACACACACACACACACACACACACACACACACACACACACACACACACACACACACACACACACACACACACACACACACACACACACACACACACACACACACACACACACACACACACACACACACACACACACACACACACACACACACACACACCAGCACGCTGACACTGAGCTCTTGCAGCCTGTTGAGACGAGGGCCTTGAGGGAGAAGCAGAGAGAGACCCAGGTCAAAAAGCATCAGCTTTGAAGAAGCACGTCAGTATGAGTGAAGGAGCCTCTGGCAGGGTGAAGGGAGCCTCTGGCAGGGTGAAGGGAGCCTCTGGCAGGGTGAAGGGAGCCTCTGGCAGGGTGAAGGGAGCCTCTGGCAGGGGTGAAGGGAGCCTCTGGCAGGGTGAAGGGAGCCTCTGGCAGGGTGAAGGGAGCCTCTGGCAGGGTGAAGGGAGCCTCTGGCAGGGTGAAGGGAGCCTCTGGCAGGGTGAAGGGAGCCTCTGGCAGGGTGAAGGGAGCCTCTGGCAGGGGTGAAGGGAGCCTCTGGCAGGGTGAAGGGAGCCTCTGGCAGGGTGAAGGGAGCCTCTGGCAGGGTGAAGGGAGCCTCTGGCAGGGTGAAGGGAGCCTCTGGCAGGGTGAAGGGAGCCTCTGGCAGGGTGAAGGGAGCCTCTGGCAGGGTGAAGGGAGCCTCTGGCAGGGTGAAGGGAGCCTCTGGCAGGGTGAAGGGAGCCTCTGGCAGGGTGAAGGGAACATGGCCCGGATTGATTCTCTATCATGTCCAACCCCATTCTGGAAATCAGCTCCATTTATAGTTCACTTCCTCTATGCTGCCGTTCAATATCACCCCCCCCCCTCCCCATGACAGCCTACTACACCCACCCCTCCTCCTGCTCATTCTACCAGTCCTCCTCCTATCCTCTCCAACCCCTCCTCTCCCACCCCCCCCCCCTCCTCCTCCTACTCTCCACTCCCTCCCCCCCCTCCACTCCCACCCCCCCTCCTCCTCCTCCTATCCTCTCCCACCCCCCCCTCCTCCTCCTCCTCCACTCCCTCCCTCCCCCCCTCCACTCCCTCCCACCCCTCCTCCTGCTCATTCTACCAGTCCTCCTCCTATCCTCTCCAACCCCTCCTCTCCCACCCCCCCCCTCCTCCTCCTCCTACTCCTCCACTCCCTCCCCCCCTCCACTCCCACCCCCTCCTCCTCCACACCCCTCCTACTCTCCACTCCCACCTCCTCCTTTACAACCACTCCTCCACAACCCTCCTCCTCCTCCTCCTCCTCCTCTCCCACCCCTTCTCCTCCTATCCTCCTCCTCCATCATCACTGCACAGCTTGTTCGTTGGCTGTGCTGCCAGAGTCTTGGGGCTTCATCACGTCTGGGAGCTCTGGAGGGCTGGAGAACGACTCCACCTGCAGCTGCTCAAACGACTCATCTGGGGAGGGAGGGAGGGAGGGAGGGAGGGAGGGAGGGAGGGAGGGAGGAGGGAGGGAGGGAGGGAGGGAGGGAGGGAGGGAGGGAGGGAGGGAGGGAGGGAGGGAGGGAGGGAGGGAGGGAGGGAGGGAGGGAGGGAGGGAGGGAGGGAGGGAGGGAGGAGTTGGACGGTGAGCAGGCAGGTACTGTCAGGTCCAACAGAGTTTCAGAGCATCACAGCTCAGTTCCAGCATATGTACCTCCAATACGAAAGGCCAGTCCAACTGTAGCAGGAGCCTGGGGACGAGCGGTCTGGTTGGTGAAGCCACAGTCTCCCAGGGTTTTACTGTCATCCAGAACCTGGTCATCCTGCAGGGGGGCAGACATGGGGCAGACAGGGGGCAGAGAGGGGGCAGAGAGGGGGCAGAGAGGGGGCAGACAGGAGGCAGAGAGGAACAGTTACAAGTCAGTTACCAACTTACTGAGACTTTGTTTGTGTTTAACAGATTTTGTAGTTGGGGTCAAAGTAACATGCTGCATCAGTATGAAGGCTCTGGAGGATCCAGCTGATCCAGGGGGAACTGGACCCTCTCCTCTGCCCAGCTGAAGCTGTGCGTTCACAGTCACCTTGAAGAGTCTCTGCTCCTCTGGTGCTCTCTTCAGAATACCCTCCACGATGCGCTTCAGCTCGTATACTGTGGTGGACTCCTTAGCATCTGTGAAGATCGTGGTCTTCCCACGCCTGATCATCAAGAACACATCCTGAAGAAGAGGAGGAAGAGGAGGAAGAGAGGAAGATGTCAGTGGTTGATGATGTGAAGATACTGTCCAGTTATCTGACTTGTTTTGACCCTTTGATCTGGGGATCTTAACATGTACAACATACTGTGTGTGTGTGTATGAAACAGTATTTAAATGGTATCTCAGTGTCATCTCCAGATGCTACCCTGCTTGTGTCAGACTGCAGCTGCATGTATTGACATGATACCAACTGCTGCTGCTACAATCTTATCAAGTGAGGAACCAACGCTAGCTAACTTATGTGGAAAAACCTGCTATCTAGGCAAACCAAGGATATGTAAGTATGAAGTATGATGGCTTCTTCAGTTTAATAGTCCTTGATGTTTGTTTGCTGGTATCTTAGCGGTGCTCAGGTTAGCATTCTGGATAACTGGTTTAGCTAGTTGCTAGCTAGCTGATTGTTCCTAAACTAAGCAGAGTGGCCGTTTACAAAAACAAGGACAAAAATACAACTTTAGGATATAGAAGATAAACCACGTGATATCCAGAGGATATTAGGCTGAAGAACAGAGAACATTAGTAAACTCACCATGTCAAGAGGTTTGTTAGCTGGTCAGTTTAGCCAGTTGCCTCACCACCGTCAGACTGCACTACGCCTGCGCAGCAGTGACAACAGGAAGACTCTGGATTCACGAGCCACAGCTGCGCACGCACGCGCAATGAGTTCAAGAGCCACAGCTGCGCACGCGCGCACAATGAGTTCACGAGCCACAGAGTTCATAATTTGGCGCGAGCTGTTTAGAGTGAAGGAGCCCGTCTAAAAACGTTGCTTTGGAACAAGAAGACCCTCCGTCTAACTGAAACACAACTTTGTGATTTTCTTTCTAGGTTTCTACTCTTAAACACGCTGTGGAAGGATGTCAGGTTTGTTTGTGTTACTTCTTATGTGAAATCATTTCACTGAAATGGTGAATAATAACAGGAAACTTAAGTGAGCTGTCAACAAACAAACGTTCGCCATCTAGATAGCCACATTAGCTAACTCGACAACGTTCAACTCGTTTATGTTAAAATAAGTTGGTGACATTACAACCCAAGTTTATTCGATATCTGTAATGTGCACTTAGAACGTTATGGAATATATAGTATATTATAATATGTATAATATTATATACCCTCATTCTTGGGTAAATATCTCTGTACATTCAATGTTTTCCCTGACATACTAAGACATGTAACTGACTGTATTTTCCTTCTAACTTCAAACATCTGGACCCAGTAGAAGGACAGATGTGGGCGGTACGATAATTAAATGAGACAAAAAAACTGGTAAATACAAGTATTCTGTTATATGTTCCTGTTTCGTAGCCCAAAGTCTCCAGTAGTGACTCTGTACATCTCAGGCTCTGATATTTCTGTTTCCCTCCTTCCTCCAGGCCTCATCATGTCTGTGTCTCTGGACACCAAGATGGCCACCACCCCTTTGCCCCTCCCTGCTCACTTCTTCCAGGCAGAACAGTCCTTCTCCCTCAAGAAACGGTGCCTCTTCTTCTCCTCATCCTCCAGCTCTTCTCTCTCACCTCCTGCCCTCCACTGCCGCTCCCTACCTCCCCGGCCCCCCTCCAAGGGCTGCCCCCCCCTGAGCCGGGTGTTCCCCCAGCGCCCCCCCTCCCCCTGGACCCCCCTGTCCCGCTCCCTCCTCCAGGCCCCCCCCCAGGCCTCCCTGTACGACCCCAGCAAGCCCCAGTCGTTCTTTAGCCAGTGTTTCACCAACCTGGGTCTCTTGGGTCGAGGCTCCTTTGGGGAGGTGTACAAGGTGAGCTGCCACACTGCTGGAGGACAGTTAGAGTCATTCTTATAGTCATTTACATAACAGATGCTATGTGATGGATGTGATGTCAGAATGTGATGACAGGATGTGATGTCAGGATGTGATGACAGGATGTGATGACAGGATGTGATGACAGGATGTGATGTCAGGACGTGATGACAGGATGTGATGTCAGGACGTGATGACAGGATGTGATGTCAGGATGTGATGTCAGGATGTGATGTCAGGACGTGATGACAGGATGTGATGACAGGATGTGATGTCAGGATGTGATGACAGGATGTGATGACAGGATGTGATGTCAGGACGTGATGACAGGATGTGATGTCAGGATGTGATGTCAGGATGTGATGACAGGATGTGATGACAGGATGTGATGACAGGATGTGATGACAGGATGTGATGTCAGGATGTGATGACAGGATGTGATGACAGGATGTGATGTCAGGATGTGATGTCAGGATGTGATGACAGGATGTGATGTCAGGACGTGATGTCAGGACGTGATGACAGGATGTGATGTCAGGATGTGATGTCAGGATGTGATGTCAGGATGTGATGACAGGATGTGATGACAGGATGTGATGACAGGATGTGATGTCAGGATGTGATGTCAGGCTGGCTGCTCTGCTGCCTCCCCCAGGTCCTCAGCCTCCTGGACGGACGACACTACGCTGTCAAGCGCTCCGTCCAACGTTTCCGTGGCACCAGCGAGCGGAACCGGAGCGTGCGGGAGGCCCGGTGGCATGAGCGTCTCTGCCCCCACCCTCACATCCTGGGCTTCGTGGCTGCCTGGGAGGAGGGAGGCCGGCTCTACATCCAGACTGAGCTGTGCTGCACCACCCTGCTGCTGCACGCTGAAGCCAAGCCCCCCTCCACAGGTCAGTCTGCACAGCCCCCCCCCCTCCACAGGTCAGTCTGCACAGCCCCTCCACAGGTCAGTCTGCACAGCCCCTCCCCCTCCACAGGTCAGTCTGCACAGCCCCTCCCCCTCCACAGGTCAGTCTGCACAGCCCCTCCCCCTCCACAGGTCAGTCTGCACAGCCCCCCTCCCCCTCCACAGGTCAGTCTGCACAGCCCCCCTCCCCAGGTCAGTCTGCACAGCCCCCCCCCTCCCCAGGTCAGTCTGCCCAGCCCCCCCCCCTCCCCAGGTCAGTCTGCCCAGCCCCCCTCCACAGGTCAGTCTGCCCAGCCCCCCACCCTCCCCAGGTCAGTCTGCCCAGTCCACCCTCCCCAGGTCAGTCAGAAAGCCCCTCCTTGAGGGTCAGTTTGTCCCCCTTCTCCCAGTGTGACCCCAAGGGTTCTCCCTTGTTCCCCAGACGAGGCGTGGGCGTACCTGTGTGACCTCCTGTCTGCGCTGCAGCACCTGCACTCCCAGGGATACGCTCACCTGGACCTCAAACCTGCCAACGTGTTCCTCAGCCGCTCCGGGCGCCTCAAGCTGGGAGACTTCGGCCTGCTGCTGGAGCTGCCGGGCTGGGAGGGCGGGGCCGGGCGACCAGGGGCGGACCCCCAGGACAGACAGGACCCCCAGGAGGGAGACCCCAGGTACATGGCTCCAGAGCTGCTGAGGGGGCAGTACAGTCCTGCTGCTGATGTCTTCAGGTGAGCCTCTGAAACCCTGTCAGTCCTGATGAGACAGTCCAGTTCCTGCTGCTGTTAGAGATGTCCCCCCCCCCCCTCACTGTGTGCTGACGTGTGCCTGTGTGCCCGTCAGCCTGGGGGTGTCCATCCTGGAGCTGGCCTGCAACATGGAGCTGCCTAAAGGAGGGGAGGGCTGGCAGCAGCTCCGACAAGGCTGTCTGCCCTCCCACTGCACCAGCGGTAAGAACACACGCCTCAGCACTGCAGCAGACAAACTCACACTGCAGACGCCATCTTGGCTCCTGACGCCATCTTGGCTCCTGACGCCATCTTGGCTCCTGACACCATCTTGGCTCCTGACGCCATCTTGGCTCCTGACGCCATCTTGGCTCCTGACACCATCTTGGCTCCTGCCCCCTTCCTCTGGCCAGGCTTGTCCTGTGAGCTGCAGGCGGTGCTGCAGATGATGCTGGCTCCAGAGCCCAGCTCCAGGGCCTCTGTGGCCAAGCTGCTGTCCCTCCCCGCTGTCAGGAGGCGCAGGTGGAGACGCCAGGCCTCTCTGCTCCTCCAGGAGGCTCTGCTCACCCTGCTGTCCTGCTGCCAGGTACGCTCAGCCAGACTCCCTACTCCTGCTCTCCCCTCCTCCTCCTGCTCTCCTCCTCCTGCAGGAGCAGCAGCAGAACTTACCCCCAAAACTTACACACACACACACACACACAGTCCAGGTCTTAGTGTGTACATGCTGCTCTGTCCTCCTCCAGGCGGTGATGTTGTCTTGCTGGGGCCTCATCTCCCGCCTGCCCCTGCCTAGGTGGGGGTCCCCGGCCCCCAGCACCCCCCCCAGGAGCAGGGGGGACAGCCAGCTGGCCCTGCCCCCCAGCATCATGCTCACAGACGCAGGCAGCCTGGATGATGACCTGGTGTTCCTCCCTGGGGGGCTAGACCTGGAGCTCTCACCCACCTTCTCTCAGAGGTACACCCCCATGCTCACCTCCCTCTAGTGTCAGCTGCTGGAGCATCTTAGGAGATCAGAGTGTTATTCTCAGTTAGCCACCAGCTGGCACCTGTTCATATAAAGACCCTGTGTGTGTTTTACTGTGGCTCAACATTTCATTCCAACGTGTTTCTCATTCAACAGAGTGAAGTCTCGTCTTTCAGCTGGAAGCACGTCCACCCCTCTCCCAGCCTCCCCCTCCCGGCCCCCCCAGCCCCTCAGCCCTGCCAGCACCCCCCCACGCTCCTGTCACCTCCTCACCCCCACACACAGCCTCACACACACCCCCTCCAGCCTCCACTCCTCTGGGTCCCGTGTCTCCAGAGAGCCCAGCCTGGTCCTGGAGGGCTGCCTGGCCTCTCCCACTCAGCTGCCCTCCTCACGATCCTCCTGCAGGCCGTCCCGCAACTGGGTCCTCCAGGAGCCACTCCCACGAGCCAGCTTCGAACCCAAGAACCTGCTGAGCCTGTTTGAAGACACGGCTGGGGAGGGGGGGCAGCCCTGAGGAGGAGGAGGGGGAGGGGGGGCAGCCCTGAGGAGGAGGAGGGGGAGGGGGGCCAGCCCTGAGGAGGAGGAGGGGGAGGGGGGGCAGCCCTGAGGAGGGGGAGGGGGTGGCAGCCCTGAGGAGGAGGAAGGAAAGGGGGTGGCAGCCCTGAGGAGGAGGAGGGGGTGGCAGCCCTGAGGAGGAGGAAGGAAAGGGGGTGGCAGCCCTGAGGAGGGGGAGGGGGAGGGGGTGGCAGCCCTGAGGAGGAGGAAGGAAAGGGGGGGGCAGCCCTGAGGAGGAGGAGGGAAAGGGGAGGGCAGCCCTGAGGAGGGGGAGGATGGGGGGTGGTGGGGGGGAGGCAGCCCTGAGGAGGGGGAGGATGGGGGGTGGTGGGGGGGAGGCAGCCCTAAGGGTGTGGGATGCAGTGTACAAAGTTTTCTGAGTTTGTGAGGGGTTCTTATTTTTTATAAATGCCTATCCAGACATGAATGTTTGTTTTTGCTTTGAATGTGTATGTTTGTATTAAAAAAATATTTATGTTGTTGAAAGAGAAGAGAAAAAAAAGAATGATACCTAAATATATCTTCATGCACTTTTTATGAGTTAGTGATAGTAGATCTGTTGTGATGAGAGGTAACACGTGACTCTGGAGCTCGTGATCTGCTGATCTGATGTGAGGCAGCAAAGCTACACAATTAATAAAGTGAGGAACATGAGTTAACAGTAACACTGTGAGCACTTCATTACCAGCCTGCAGTCCGCTGCTGTGTGGGGGGCCGCTAGGGGGCAGTAACACACCCTGAGGTCCCTTACCACACTGCAGAGCTCAGAAGAAGATCCTCGGTGTTGTTCTATGGTTCTAAGTATTAGAGTTTCTAAGGACGTCGAGTCACACGTTTTTAAACAAATCCTGATGTGTTTAAGGAGGTGGAATGTTTTGCATTTAGAAATCTTAAACCGTTTGTCATCTATTTGGAAAAGATCATTAGTAAGCAGCGTTGAATCTGCAGCAGAGCTGGTTCATCAGTAACTTGTTTCTCGTGGTGGTTTGTCAAATCGAGCCAGTTAAGTAAAGCTCTAATGTGGGTAATAATGGGACACTAAAGCCTTCTTTAATGCCTGGCGTGTGTCTTATCGGTTACAGAGGTTAGACATTTAGGATATTGGGTCTGGCCCTGCATCAGATGTAACTGAAGGATGTCTAAAGTAGATCGTCTGAATGCCCGAGTGGCCAAGCTTCTGACAGCAGCAGTACATGAAGTCCTGGAGGCTGTGAGAGAGACGGTGTCAGAGTATCAGGACAAGACAGCCAGAACCCTGAGAGAGAACGAGAGTCTGAAGAGAAGACTGCAGGAACTGGAGGACCATGTTCAGAGACCAGACCCAGAGAGTCTGAAGAGAAGACTGCAGGACCTGGAGGACCAAGTACAGAGACCAGACCCAGAGAGTCTGAAGAGAAGACTGCAGGACCTGGAGGACCAAGTACAGAGACCAGACCCAGAGAGTCTGAAGAGAAGACTGCAGGACCTGGAGGACCATGTTCAGAGACCAAACCCAGGTGAGTCCAGCCTACAGCACTTCAACTGGATAGTCTCTCTCTCTCTCCTTTTGCACTAATAGACTCATATTTCCACAGGAGCTTTAATGCTGACCTGCGATCCTGAGAAAACGCAAGTTAAACTGCCATGTAAACAGGAACCACCACTGTCCATAGACGAGGACATCGAGATCATTGAATCTGACGATGAGATCACAGTGATCCTATCACCAGATTGTCATGGTGATGTCGACAAACAGTTGGAATCTGCCTCTTCGTCTCTGTGGAGGATGTTGGCACCAACAAGAAGCCCAGAGGAGGAGGCTTCACAGACAGCAGATAATATACTGCATTACACTGAGGATCACCTTAAAACAGAGGTTCCAGATGCCCTGGACACTGACATTACAGAGGCCTCACCAGACCCACTGTCCTCTACCCAACACAGGCTGTGTTCTCCTCCCCTCCTGACTGTGGTCAAGACAGAACCTGAGGACTTCTCTGTGTATCCCCCCCCAGACACACTGTATCATGGCTCCAGCCACACTCTACACCTCCAGGTGCCCTTCCAGGACAGCCTGGCCACCCATCATCTCATGTACTTTTCTCCACCTGAGAACGGTTCTGGGGGGCCTTGCCCTGGAGACGATGGCTCCCTCGGGGCAGGAAGGGAGCATGATGGGGGAGGGGCCAGGTACGACCTGCAGCACAAGCTCCGCCCATACAGGAACTCCTGTGGAGAAGCAGGAGGCTTGAGAATGTTCCAGAGACAGTATAGTAGAGAGAAGCGGTACTGCTGTCAGGTGTGTGGTCACAGTTTCAGCCATGCAGGGGACTTCAAGAAGCACAAGAGAGTTCATACTGGGGAGAAACCCTACTGCTGCTCTGTGTGTGGGAAGAGGTTCAGCCAATCAGGATACCTGAAGATTCATCAGCGCTACCACACAGGAGAGAGACCGTACGGCTGCGATCTGTGTGGAAAACGCTTCAGCCACTCCAGTAACTTCAAAAAACACCAGCTCACTCACAGTGAGGCAGACTTACGATGACCCCTGAAAGATCATCCTTTATTTAAAACATTTAAACAACATTTAAAGGTGTGGTTGTGCTATTAACAATATCAAGGTGTCACATAAAGATGAATTGTATTAAAAGGCTGGTAGAAGATGACCTTAGCGTCGTTACTGTTGCTGAACTTGACATGTTTAGGCTGTATTGATGATGTCATGCATACAAATCTTGCCTAAACTACCAAATAAAATGTTTGTTTTCAGAAGATAAATATACTGTTGCTTCTGATTCAAGAGCAAATCAACTTCTGTCATTATATCCAGTTACACTTTGATTACATCAGCCCTTAGTTTTCCTGTTCTAACCGATGAGCTCTGACTAGTAGAATACTACCAGTATACTGTTTTAATTCATTCATTTATTTCATGGTTAAAGTATCTGCAGGTCTGACGAACCATAGACATTATAAAGGGTCTTTATGTCTATGATGAACAGCCATAGGCTGCTTTAGAAGGCAGGAAGTGACATTTCAGGAAGCTGAAAGCAGTTCCTCCATCAGCTAACTAACACCTCAGATGATGGGCCTGCTCGGCTGGGTTTAGTCTTCCAGATGGTTCTCAGATCTGTTCTTGTCGCCGATCGTCGACACTTTCCGCCACAGAACGGAAATGACGCAACACATTCACATCAAAACACTCCTGTGTGAGTCTGCAGCAGCTGGACTCTTTATAAAGGAGGATCTGTTAAACTGTATGTTTACATGTTATTACTGTCGGCTTCATAGCAGCTTATATTAAAATACTTAAAATACGGACCTTGACTGAAATTTTCGACAACAAGTGAGCTGTTTTCTAGCGTTGAATGTGATTAGTACTACCTATCGACTGTTCAAGATGGCTCCATATTAGCTGTGTTAAGATAGCGTGAGGATCTGGTTCAACCACAGAATAACACTGCTGGTCTGTTTAGTTTAACCCAGAATCATGTCGAAGATTGACCGCCTGAACGCCCGTGTGGCTAAACTACTGACGGTGGCTGTGAACGAGGTTCTGGAGGTGGTGAAGGAGACGGTGTCTGAGTACCAGGAGAAAACAGCCAGAACCCAGAGAGAGAACGAGAGTCTGAGGAGAAGACTGCAAGAACTGCAGGACAAGGTCAAGGAAGGAGAAGGTGAAGTATTAACAAGGATTTACTGTAAACATGGGCCACTGTGTTGAGGTGTGTGTTGGGTATAACTCTGCTCCCATCCACAGCTCAGCATCAGACAGTTCTCTCTGTCCCTGTGGGTAAAACAGAGCAGGAGGCTCATCACAGCAGGCTGAGGGAGGATGTGGAGCCTGAACTCAACAGACACAAGCAGGAACTGAACGAGAAAGAGAGCGATGAGGACCCCCGCCTGTCGGTCGAAGAGGACCCCTTCACAGAGTGCAACGTCACCTTGACGTTAGCCAATCACAGCAGGGATCTCCCCCCCGAGGGGTTGCCGAGGGTGACTGATGCGGCCCTGACCGTCTACATGTCTCGTCCTGTTGGAGATGGAGAGTCTGTCCACTCTGGAGACATGTTCAGCCTGCCCGCTCCCAGCCCCTCCCCCCCTCTCCCTGCTTTAGCTGCGAGCAGCATCAAGACAGAGCCAGAGCAGCTGGAGCAGCCGGCGGGGGCCGACCCCAGGGGGCCCGAATCCAGGGGGCCAGAATCCAGGGGGCCCGACTCCAGGGGGCCAGAATCCAGGGGGCCCGACTCCAGGAGGTCAGAATCCAGGGCTCACAGCCGCTTCTACGAGAACTGTGGTGACTCTGACAGCAGTGCTGCTCACAATGACTGTGTCCTGGAGCCCCTGAACAGCCACCCGGACATGCAGGGCATCGTCCACTACATCAACGCTGAGGGCCTCAACACCTTCGTAGACACGTTTCCCTTCGAGTGTCACCCAGAGCTGGTCCAGGACGCCAGGAGGAGCAGGCTGCAGCCGCGGCCAGAGGAGAACCACACCTGCGTGGTGTGTGGGAAGACCTTCAGCCGTGTGGGGAACCTGAGGATCCACCAGCGCTGCCACACCGGGGAGAAGCCTTACTGCTGCCTGCACTGTGGACGCAGGTTCAGCCATGCTGGAAACCTGCAGAAACACAAGAGGGTTCATACTGGGGAGAGACCATATGGATGCCAGCAGTGCGGGAAAACCTTCAGTCAGTCCAGTCACCTAAAGAAACACCAGAGGATCCATATCATCAGACACATCAGTGTTGGATGATGATCCAGTGATGTTGAAGGTTTCATGTCTGGTTTGAAAGTATGGATGTCTGTCATGTACTGCCTTAGATGTTTAACTTATTACATTATCAATATACTGTTTCTTTTTATAAAAGAAAGTTTTGTACTGTTTTAATGACTTATTATCTAGTTCTGGATAAGAGCGTCTGCTAAATGTAAAAATAATACTTCTCAGCAAGCATGGATTTCTGCATTTGGTGTTGACAGCATGAGACTAATCTTTAGTTTTTGTCTTAATTACAAAATAATATAATTCTGTATGATGTTATGCATAATATGATCTATGGTCCGGTGGATTATTTTTTATTAAACATTCTAAAATATATCTGTCTCTTATTTGTGAATGTAATGAAGAAAAGCTATGTTCCTAGAAACCTTTATTCTGAAGCCGTGTCTTGCTTCACCGGAAGTGATGTCATCATGTTCTGTTTCGTCTTGCTTTGTTTAGGAGTCGAACCCTGCTGGTGAATTTGAGTCGAGAAATTACTCATCTACAGAGTTTTAGGGGTTTGGTCAAAGACAACTTGAACATTACTTTTGTTCACCTTACCTAAAGGTTTGGGCAATGGACTTGTTCATTTAGCTTCACTTACTAAAGGTGTTTTGCCAGACTGTCAGAAGCTAGCCAGCCAAAGTGAGCCTGCTAAGCTAGCTAGCTTCCTACCTGTCCACAACAACAGAGTGGAACAAGCAAAGAAGACTAAAGGTAAGATGATATTTCAGGAAAGTCTTTCATCTCAAGTCCAGCTAGCATCAATGGGAACCTTGTCACGTGTTGTTAACCAGGAGTCAAACAAGTCATTTAGTAAGGTAACCTTCACCTGTCTAGGGAGGTGTCGCTGTTAGCTGGTTAGGATGAGGAAACTGGAATGTTGACATCATATCCAGACACACTGACGTCATATCCAGACACACTGACATCTTATCCAGACACACAGACATCATATCCAGACACACTGACGTCATATCCAGACACACAGACATCATATCCAGACGCACAGACATCATATCCAGACACACAGACATCATATCCAGACGCACAGACATCATATCCAGACACACTGACATCATATCCAGACACACTGAAATCATATCCTGTGCCTGAACAGCAGCCAGACCCCTTAGAGATTTACATGTGGACCCTGACATCAGTATAACATCTGTTTGGACCCTAACTCATGTGTCCTTTCTTCAGGATGTCTAAGCTGGAGCGTCTGAACGCGCGTGTGGCGCGGCTTCTGACCGTAGCGGTTCATGAGGTTCTAGACGTGGTGAAGGAGACGGTGTCAGAGTATCAAGACAAAACCTCCAGAACCCTGAGAGAGAACGACAGTCTGAAGAGAAGAGTTCAGGAACTGCAGGAGCAGCTGAAAAGCCAGAGTGCAGGTGTGTGTGTGTGTGTGTTACAGGGATCTACAGCAGGGGGTCCTCAAGGACCACTGTCCTGGAGGTTTTAGAGGTTTCTCTGCTGTAGCACACCTGATTGTAATCATCAGGCTTCCCTCACAGCTTCATTAGAGTCAGGTGTGCTGGAGCAGGGAAACATCTAAAAACTTCAGGACAGCGGCCCCTGAGGACCAGGTTTGGAGACCCCTGATCTAGAGCGTCTCCTGGGTTTTAATGAGTAACTGAATCTGCTTTAACACCCTTTCTTCCCTGTGATGTTACAGTTTGCTCACCTCCCTTCCCAGTGTCAGGAGGGAGAGGAACATCTACTGAGAGGAAACATGAGGAGCCCACCTGGAGGCTGGAACTAGACCCTCCACAGCCTGACCCCTTCACCCCTCCACAGCCTGACTCCTTCACCCCTCCACAGCCTGACTCCTTCACCCCTCCACAGCCTGACCCCTTCACCCCTCCACAGCCTGACCCCTTCACCCCCACACAGGACCACACCTTCACCCCCACACAGGACCACACCTTCACCCCCACACAGGAACTTTACAGGAAAGAGCAGGATGTTGTCCTGGTTGAGTCAGAGTGTAAGTTCAGTCTGGTTCCTGAAAGTCTCGCAGTGCATCCTGGGAGCTCCCCTCAGCCCGGCGAGGAGAGCCCGCCCCCACCCCTGGCCCCGCCCCTGGCCCCACCCACCACACTGCGTGTCATCAAAACAGACAGAGACTCCATCAGGACTGTGACCACGCCCAGCGCACCTCCCTCTAGCTCCTCCCTCCTGAACGCACCTCTGAGCTTGAATTTGACAGTCATCAAAACAGAACCAGAGACACCTGAATGCTCCGCCCCTTCCTCCGCCCCACCCGACGACGACCGAGGCGTCGATCTGAGTTGCGGATCTGCCCGACACGACGCAGCCAAGTCCCCCTCCAGCGGCGCCCCCTATGGACTGTTCTACCTGCACCCCAGCCAGCCCCCTGTCAGCCGGAGGTTCAGCTTCAGCAGGTCGGGCCGCGCCGCGCTGGACAGCCGCAGGAGCCGGCAGATGTTCCGGAGGGACGAGCCCCACGTGTGCTTCGTGTGCGGGAAGACCTTCAGCCGTGTGGGGAACCTGAGGATCCACCAGCGCTGCCACACCGGGGAGAAGCCTTACGGCTGCCTGCAGTGTGGGCGCAGTTTCAGGCAGGCAGGAGACCTGAAGAAGCACAAGAGGGTTCATACTGGGGAGAAGCCTTACTACTGCCAGCAGTGTGGGAAGAGCTTCAGCAGAGGAGAGAACCTGAAGAGGCACCAGAAGATCCACGCTGGAGAGACTTTACAGCAGGCGTGGAGGGAACATCACACCAGCCACAACTAGAAGGATCCACAACTTATCTGGCTGAACATGTAGCGGCTCTGGGTGTGATGATGTTAGCTGCTGTGCAGAACATGTGATCTGAACATGTGATCTGAACATGTGATGATGATGTCAGACTGATTGACAAACTTATGATGACTGTTGTAGATCAGTAGAGTGAGAGACAGACAGGTCCAGACATACAGCAGGGGGAGAGACAGACAGGTCCAGACAGACAACAGGGGGAGAGACAGACAGGTCCAGACAGACAGCAGGGGGAGAGACAGACAGGTCCAGACAGACAGCAGGGGGAGAGACAGACAGGTCCAGACAGACAGCAGGGGAGAGACAGACAGCAGGGGGAGAGACAGACAGGTCCAGACAGACAAGCTGTGTGAGACAGACAGCAGGGGGAGAGACAGACAGGTCCAGACAGACAGCAGGGGGAGAGACAGACGGGTCCAGACAGACATCAGGGGGAGAGACAGACGGGTCCAGACAGACAGCAGGGGGAGAGACAGACGGGTCCAGACAGACAGCAGGGGGAGAGACAGACGGGTCCAGACAGACAGGTCCAGACAGACAGGTCCAGACAGACAGGTCCAGTCAGAGACAGACAGGTCCAGACAGATGTGGTAGAGGTCAGATCTATGCAGTGCATGTATGTAGTCTGGTTGTCCAGCTGTCCCTTGCATACTGATGGTCTTGTTCTGGTGTCCTGCTGGTGAATAAACAGTTTCACTGCAGTGTCTGAGTGGAGTGGATACTGCTGACCTGTAGAAACCCAGACCAGTGGAACATCATCTGAGTTACCTGCAGGTTAGGAGGTGAATTAGCACAAACAGTCTTAATATACAGTTAGGGTCAAAAGTTTACATACACTAGTGAAGATCATGTATGCCATGGCAATATAGGGTTTTCAATAAACTCTACAACTCTTATTTTTCTGTGATGGAATGATAAGGAGCACATATTTCTTTGTCACAGAAAACATTCATGAAAAATGGTCCTTTTACGAATTTATTATGGGTCTTTTGAAAATGTGTCAAAATCTTCTGGGTCAAAAATATACATACAGCACCTTGAATTACCAATTTGGTGATGTAGAAAAAGTTGTTTCAATCCAATTTGCTTTTTGGCATGGCCTCCTAACTTCTTACGAGTGATTATGATTGACTCCAGCTGGTGACTTCTTTCAGTCCATGTAAATAGGGCTTGTTTGACACATTCACTAGACTCAGCCAGAAATACTACAATGGGAAAGTCTAAGGAGCTCAGCACGGATCTGAAAAAGCGCATCATTGACTTGAACAAGTCAGGAAAGTCCCTTGGAGCCATTTCAAAGCAGTTGCAGGTCCCAAGATCAACTGTGCAAACAATTGTTTGTAAGTATAAAGTGCATGGCACAGTTGTATCATTGCCACGATCAGGAAGAAAACGCAAGCTATCACTTGCTGCTGAGAGAAAATTGGTCAGGTTGGTCAAGAGTCAACCAAGAACCACCAAAAAGCAAGTCTGCAATGAGTTGGAGGCTGCTGGAACACATGTGTCAGTTTCCACAGTCAAGCGTGTTCTACATCGCCATGGGCTGAGAGGCTGCCGTGCAAGAAGGAAGCCATTACTCCAGAAGCGGCACCTTACGGCTCGACTGAAGTTTGCTGCTGATCACATGGACAAAGACAAGGCCTTCTGGAGGAAAGTTCTGTGGTCAGACGAAACTAAAATTGAGCTTTTTGGCCACAATGACCAGAAATATGTTTGGAGGAGAAAAGGTGAGGCCTTTCACCCCAAGAACACCATACCTACCGTCAAACATGGTGGTGGTAGTATTATGCTGTGGGCCTGTTTTGCTGGCAGTGGAACTGGTGCTTTACAGAAAGTAAATGGAATAATGAAGAAGGAAGACTACCTCCAAATTCTGCAGGAAAACCTAAAATCATCAGCCAGAAAGTTGGGTCTTGGACGTAGTTGGGTGTTCCAACAGGACAATGACCCCAAACATACATCAAAAGTGGTGAAGGAATGGCTAAATCAAGCTAGAATTAAGGTCTTAGAGTGGCCTTCCCAAAGTCCTGACTTAAACCCCATAGAGAATATGTGGACTGTGCTGAAGAGACAAGTCCGACTCAGAAAACCAACAAATTTAGTTGAACTGCACCGATTCTGTCAGAAGGAGTGGTCAAAGATTCAACCAGAAGCTTGCCAGAAGCTTGTGGATGTCTACCGAAAGCGCCTAATTGAGGTGAAAATGGCCAAGGGACATTTAACCAAATATTAACATTGCTGTATGTATATTTTTGACCCAGCAGATTTTGTCACATTTTCAAAAGACCCATAATAAATTCATAAAAGAAAAAATTTTCATGAATGTTTTTTGTGACAAAGAAATATGTGCTCCTTATCATTCCATCACAGAAAAATAAGAGTTGTAGAGTTTATTGAAAACCCTATATTGCCATGGCATACATGATCTTCACTAGTGTATGTAAACTTTTGACCACAACTGTATCTGCAGAAAGAAGTACACTTGTATATCTCATGACATAAGATCTCATATAAAAAAAGATTGAATCCGTTATATTAAACATGTAATGTTTTATTTATTTTATAAAAATGAAAAGATGTTTTGGGCCATTTGCCAGTGATCCAGTCCACTACAGGACTACTGGTACACTACAGCTGTTCATCCTGAGACATGGCTGTGATGTTTAGCAGACCAGAGCTGTAGAGAAACATGGAGGATCCAGGCGCAGCGACAAAGAGCTCTTTCTCCCGGGGATCACACGTCTCTGCCAGGCTACGGTAAGAGCAGCTGGTGCTGCTGGCCTGGAGCTCTGATCCCCTTCATGAGGGGTCTCCAATCCTGGTCCTTGAGGGCCACTGTCCTAAAGGTTTTAGATGTTTCCCTGCTCACTAATCCTGGTCCTCAAGGACCATTGTTGTAATCATCAGGCTTCCCCCAGAGCTTCATTAGAGTCAGGTGTGCTGGAGCAGGGAAACATCTAAAAACCTTCAGGACAGTGGCCCTGAGGAGCAGGATTGGAGACCCCTCTCCTCCATGATGCTGCTGACGTCAAGAAGCGCACCTGGTGACCAGGAGGAGGCAGTAACATCAGGGGAGGTTCAGGAGAGGAACTTTGCACTTTGCTCCGTGGGTCAGTAAACAGCTTATTTTATGTACCGTAGTTGACCCAAGGCTTATAAGTATGTGTTTTAATTTGGATAATTTTGTTGTGGGAAAAAACGATATAATTGTACTATAATTACTTTATGGGGCACTTCGGCTTTAGAAGTAGTTTTAACTAGACTGATCTGAAACACGGAAGAGGAAATATCTACAGTAAAGATAACATCTCATTACTAACACGAACCTACAGTTTATTATCCAAATACAGTGATATAAATAATATATAATATACATATTTTAGATCGATATTTATAAATATTCTTGAACGCATCACAGGTTTAAATTTCGTTTTTCTGTTTTACAAACTGCAGGTGAACCGAACAGGTTAAAGCGCAGGTAAGATACCATGTTAACGAGTTTAGCACTTAAATCACCTTAGTAAGACAGTAAGACACACATTTAAAATGCTTTTAAATTTAAATCTAATTTATTTAATCTTGTAAGAATGTTTCTGTTTGATCTGTGGGGGGTGTGGTCTTAATATAATACGTCCATGAGTCTAACACTGTTGAACCTCCAGGATTCAGATCAGACAGCAGTAATGGAGGGAGCTCAGAGGGTTATGGAGAAGAAAAAATAAGTTAAAGAAATGAAAGAATGATTGATTATATTGGAGCTGATGAATGCATCACTTCCTGTTTCCGTGTTCAGGTTCAGCTGGTGTGCTGAGTTAAAATGATGAAATGAAGATTCATGGAAAGATCCTGACACATTTCCAAACCTGTGACTCACCTGTGGATAAAGAAGGATACCTGTACAAGAAGGTATGTTACCAAACAAACTGAGGGATCCAAAATAATGTCAAACTAGGAACAATCTGAATAGATTTTCCTTACAAAAACATTGTAACAATAGACCACCATCAGTAACAAAGACCGTTTATATTGCTTGTTCCTGTCACCAGTGGAAGACTGATGACTCATGCCTTTCATGTGTGTGTGTGTGTGTGTGCGTGTGTGTGCGTGTGTGCGTGTGTGTGTGTATGCATGTGTGCGCGTGTGCGTGTGTGCTCCAGGGGGAGAGGAACACGTCCTATCAGAAGCGCTGGTTTGTTCTGAAGGGGAACCTGCTGTTCTACCAGGACAGACCAGGTGACCGGGCTCTGCTGGGGGTGATCGTGCTGGAGGGCTGCGCTGTGCAGCTGTGTGAGTCAGAGGAGCAGTTTGCCTTCTCCCTGGTGTGGGACGGACCAGGCCTGCGCACATACAAGTTTGCAGCTGAGGACCAGCTGTCCCAGGAAGGCTGGATCAAAGCCCTGCTGACTGCACATCACGGATACCTGGAGCTGCTCCTGATGGACCTGGAGAAACAGTACAGGGGTGAGACAGGGGGGGAGGACAGACAGGGAGGGAGGGAGGGAGGGAGGGAGGAGAGACAGACAGACAGACAGGGAGGGAGGAGAGACAGACAGACAGGGAGGGAGGGAGGAGAGACAGACAGGGAGGAGAGACAGGGAGGGAGGGAGGGAGGGAGGGAGGGAGGGAGGGAGGGAGGGACAGACCGGGGGGGAGGAGAGACAGGGGGGGAGGAGAGACAGACCGGGGTGACAGACAAGGGTGAGAGACAGACTGGTCAACATGAATACAGACAGACAGTAGAGGCAGACAGACAGCTATGAGAGAGACCGGCATGTTGACAGTTAGAAGCCTGAGAGATAGACAGACCATACAGGAAGCGCTTACAGTGTATTTTTTTTCTTCTTCTGCAGAGGCCATGAAAGCGTTCTCTCACGACCCCAAAGTGCGTTCCTCCACCCTCCCAGTCCCCGTCAGAACAGGCCAGTCTGTGTTCTGGCCCTCAGCCACTCCCCCTCCCACACGAGGCCCTCCCCCAGCTGGCTGGAAAACCAACCAGATGCTCTTAACTCCACCCACTACCTCCAAATCAACCAATAAGAGGTCCCCTAAACTCTGGCCGAAGAGGAACGCAAATGTTGTGCCCATCAGTGGCCCCGCCCCTCCCCAGGGGGAGTGGTCTGTGTTTGAATCAGGACTCAAGGAGGACTTCAGCCAATTACATGAGCACTTTGGGGAGGAAGTGAGAGAGCTGATTGCTGATTGGTTGAGAAGGGGACAGGATAAGGAGGTTGTTCATGAGGAAAACTTAATAGATTTAGGTTGAGACAACATTCTATTTGGTTTTGCTTAACTGCATGGAAACAGACGAGGCTTGTTCAATATGTTTAACAATATTTAAAATGACCCTGAACCAATTTTACGACCATGGTAGATGAGATAATCCTTTATTTTTCCTACAGTGGGGAGATGGGGGGGCAGGTGTGTGGAGATGTGAGATAACTTTTACTTTATTTTTAATTTCTCTACCTGAACAAAGTGTCTCATAAGCACAGAGAGAGCGCAGTAACCTGTGTAACAAGTGAGAAATAATATTAGTTTGAATGCTAAAATATCATATTAATAATAATAATAATTCCCCATTAAATAATGGCTAAAATTAGATAATCCTTTAATTGTTCCACAGAGGGTAAATTGCAGTTTGCAACGGCAGCAGGGTAAAGTAAAGAGTAACAGTTAAAATATTTAAAAATAAATATATGTACCAAATGTCCCAAACTCCTCACAATGTGTACATGATGAGCGTCACCACACTGATCCTAGTGATTTCCAAACAGCGTCGCCTAGTCCTCCTTTTTTTAGCTGTTGACCTCCTCCACAGCTATAAATCACTTTCTCTTGACAGAGGTGTTGCTCGGTAAAAAAAGGCCTGGCTTCTGAACAGGGTCTGAGAAGACCAAGAAGGGAGAGAGGGTGGTCAGATTTTAAAGGAGAACTGAAATGTCTGAGAAGAATGAAGCGGCTCTATTCCTGTCCTGTCAGCTGTCCCTCTACAGTCGCCTGGAAGGCAGCTTCTCTCTTCCAGTCCTGAGGGTCCAAACTCACTGAAATCACAAGACTTCCTCCAAAATCAGCACATCCTACCTACAGGCCCAGAGACCTGAGGGGGCTGATAACTGTTGTGGTTTCTGAGCAGAAACATTAAGAAGTGGAACTCTGTTCTGGGGGTGGGGGGAGGGGGGGAGGGGGGGTCAGAAAAATAGCAGTATTTTGCTCAGTGTCAGCATGTCAGCAGTCAGATGTCAGAGGAGGAAGATGGCAGCAGCTTGTGTGAGGAGATAGTATCAGTTGCAGGGATTCTGGGTTTCAATACCACCACTGTTACACTTCCTTTATAGCTTGAATGGAGCTCATATATGGAGTTAGTGGAGGGTCTGTTGTGGAGGGTCTAGTGGAGGGTCTGTAGTGGAGGGTCTAGTGGAGGGTCTGTAGTGGAGGGTCTGTAGTGGTCCCATTCAACTGAAGGTCTTTTTTCTGAGCAGGACCCAAATGAGAGACTTGAGTGTAAAAAGCAGCATTATCAGTCTGCTCTTCTGTTGTGTCTGTTCTGCTTGTAGAATGTTCATGATGCCTCCTATTATGGGATATTGTTTTGGGGTGGAGAAACTGTAGATATGTTGATGAATTCTGACACAGATGACTTGGCCTAACAGGCTAAGGTGTAGTAAACTCTTAGGATCGTGTTTACAGATATTAACTTACATGCAGGGTCACTGTTTCTAGATTACTGATGGTCCTGTCATTACTGGAGCTGAGCCAGTGCTGCACCCACAAACAGCTTTCACATTTAATGACTCTTGTCCGCTGCCTTGCTGGCCAGGGGGGATATATGATGTTCAACACCATGTTCACTTAGACAGGTGATGACTTGGAAATATGTTCATGGGAAGCATTAGTCTGCACTCTGAAAAGCTGGTCAAGATATCCGCATTACATTTAGTCATTTATCAGACGCTCTTATCCAGAGAGACTTACAGCAAGTACAGGGACACTCCCCCTGAGGTAAGTAGGGTGAAGTACCTTGCCCATGGACACAACGTTGTTTGGCACGGCCAGGAATCGAACCGGCAGCATTCTGATTACCAACCCAATTCCTTAACCGCTCAGCCACCTGACTCAGGTGCTCTCCAACCCAGCGAGACGTTCCTCAGGCTCCACCCAGACTCTGTGTGGTCTGTCCTTCAAACAACCAGGAATAACCTCAACAAAGACCTTGTGTGTAAAGTGATAAAGAGAGGTGGAAGATGGTGGAAGGAGGGGTGGGGGGGGGGGGTGGGGGTCGGGGGGTCAAACGGGCGTTAGACCCGTCTGTAATGCTGGTTTGTCCATATTAGTCCTCATGTGACACCATAGCGAGGACAGAATGTTAAGATTGAATTCATCTCATTCCAAGACCCAGGAACCTATTTTGGAGCTTAGAAAGTGGACACCTCTATCACCTCCTGGCTCCTCCCTCTCTTCCTTCCTTTCCCCAGCTCTCTCTTTTCTTTCCAAACCTGAAGCTTGGCTCTAAAATTAGCCCTTGTAGTCCATATATAAGACCATGAGGGTTCTGATGCCTCATGTCAGTCACATCGGCTTGTCGTACACTTCTCTTCTTGACCAACCAAAACCCTCCAGAACTCTTAAGAGATGGTGAGTGTGTTCTGCTCC
The DNA here is from genome assembly GCA_030340665.1 of Neosalanx taihuensis. Lineage (NCBI taxonomy): Eukaryota > Metazoa > Chordata > Actinopteri > Osmeriformes > Salangidae > Neosalanx > Neosalanx taihuensis. The sequence continues at coordinate 661,374 of CM059303.1, forward strand.
TTAAACAACATCAAGGATGTAATACTTCAAATCTAAGACTTTGTTGATGAACTTAAAGAAATCATGAATGCTTTGATTCTTGGATGAGAGTACTAAATTACATAAAATAAAGATGTTTTTTCAGTCAATGTCACCTTTCTAACTTAGCCTTATGAAGAGAAAACAATCCTACTGAATGATGTTCTTGTAGTTAAGCAGAGTTAACTAACTAGACAACCGTTTTTGGCTCTCTAGGAACTTAAGAGCATCTTTCCTAGAAAGTTTGCAGTTCTCTGAATCAGACTGACAGCCGTATTGACTTTTGTACGGAAGTGTTGGCTAATGACTCCAATGCTACGCCACACCTCCTGAACACAGGGCAGGCAGCTAGCATAGGCCTGGATAGAGCCAGAGTCAGATTCTGACCAGGCTCTCTGGAGCCAGGATGACCAGGGGTCTGTACTACCAATCAAGATTTGGCGTAAACAAGGTAACTTTAGGTTTAACCCAATACAGAAACTTGATTGGTAGTATACGCCCCAGGTGTTGACCAGGTATGGACCAGGTGTTGACCAGGTGTTGACCAGGTACTGACCAGGTGTTGACCAGGTGTTGACCAGGTACTGACCAGGTACTGACCAGGTACTGACCAGGTGTTGACCAGCGTTTCTGTTTGTTTCAAGGCACCCAAGAAGGCGAAGAGGAGGCAACAGCAGGGAGAGGGTGGATCCTCCAACGTGTTCTCCATGTTTGAGCAGAGCCAGATTCAGGAGTACAAGGAGGTGAGATCTTTCACAGTCACACCGTCACAAGAGAGAAAAACATTTTACCCAGCATCACATCACATTATTTACATCATTGCAACCTTCTATGTTAGAGCAGTTAGGTTGGTTACAGAAGCTGTGGCTTCTATGAAAAACTTTGTGAAAGTGCTTGTGCTTGTAAAAAGGATTTTAAAATGACATTTGACTTGAGATCAGGGTTGTGAAAGAGGGAATTGAGGGCCAAACTTTAGTTGTGATCTAGATTACTAAGTCACACCCACAAGTTAATGGAAAAAACTTGTCCAAACTTTTGACTGGTAGATTATTTCTTTATGAAGTCTGTTGTAAACAAACTAACATCATCCAGTAGGGAGACTGTGTGATGAACTTGAAAACTGAAACAAAACACTGAAATTATGTTGTAAGAAAAAAAAACCTCATCCTGGGAGTTATGGCTGTTTGTGGCTGTAATAATCTCAACTGAACTGAACAGAAATGCTACAGTCAGCAGTAAAGAACAGTAAATCGTGGTTTTGCTGATGACAGCAGTTCCCTTTCCCCCAGAGATAGGTTAACCTTTTCCCTCAGGGTCTCCCAGGGTCCCCTCACAACCCCCCCACCCTGACCCTCCTGGAATGCATTGACTAACAGCTGGTAGATGCTAATGCTAATCAAGATGCTAGCTGGAATGCTAATGCTAATCAAGATGCTAGCTGGAATGCTAATGCTAACCAAGATGCTAGCAAAGATGCTAATGTCACCTTAGGAGCAGCTAGGGAGAATGTCAGTGTTAAGGATGTAGAATTCAGAAACAGAGGTCGAAGGTTGTCAGTTGTAACTCACACCATTCCCTTGAATGTCACAAGGGGCTTGTCTTACATTCCGAGACCATTTTAACACTTTAGGAAGACAAGTGGCTCAACAGCTGTCAAGTCCCACACACTCTCAAGCCATCTTGAGTTTCACTGCAGCACACCTAGTTTCCTGAAGGGGAGGGAGGGGGAGGGGAGGGGGAGGGAGGGGGAGGGAGGGGGAGGGAGGGAGGGAGGGCGACGAACTCACCCCTGGTGTGAAAGTCATGAACAATCTTGTGATTAAGACACGTGAGACAAGTTTATTATCCAGCTGCTCTGCAGGGCTTAACTGTTCTGTATTTAGGGGAGTTGCATTCATAAATCCACATATTTCCATGTTGTATAACCTTTTTCAAAGGCAAATAAATAGCATTTCCCTCCTCTTCACCCCCTCTCTCTCTCTCTCTCTCCCTTCCTCTCTCTCTCCCTCCCTCCCTCCCTCCCTCCCTCCCTCCCTCCCTCCCTCCCTCCCTCCCTCCCTCCCTCCCTCCCTCCCTCCCTCCCTCCCTCCCTCTCTCTCTCTCTCCCTTCCTCCCTCCCTCCCTCCCTCCCTCCCTCCCTCCCTCCCTCCCTCCCTCCCTCCCTCCCTCCCTCCCTCCCTCCCTCCCTCTCTCTCTCTCTCCCTCCCTCCCTCCCTCCCTCCCTCCCTCTCTCTCTCCCTCCCTCCCTCCCTCCCTCCCTCCCTCCCTCCCTCCCTCCCTCCCTCCCTCCCTCCCTCTCTCTCTCTCTCTCTCTCTCCCTCCCTCCCTCCCTCTCTCTCTCCCTCCCTCCCTCCCTCCCTCCCTCCCTCCCTCCCTCCCTCCCTCCCTCCCTCCCTCCCTCCCTCCCTCCCTCCCTCTTTCTCCCCCTCCCTCTCTCCCCCTCCTCTCTCTCCCTCCCTCTTTCTCCCCCTCCCCTCCCTCTCTGACAGGCTTTCACAATCATCGACCAGAACAGAGACGGCATCATCAGCAAGGATGACCTGAGGGACGTCCTGGCCACCATGGGTCAGCTGAACGTGAAGAACGAGGAGTTGGAGGCCATGGTGAAGGAGGCCAGCGGCCCAATCAACTTCACTGTGTTCCTCACCATGTTCGGAGAGAAGCTGAAGGGTGGGTCAACACACACACTCACACATAGTAACTCACACACACACTCGTACACATGCTCATTCATACACTCGTACCCCCACACACACACACTCACTCCTCATCCTCCTCCAATCAGGTGCTGATCCCGAGGACGTCATCGTGAGCGCTTTCAAGGTCCTGGACCCAGAGGCTACAGGGTTCATCAAGAAGGAATTGTGAGTTACTCTGTTCTCATCTGGAGAAATCCATCCCTGTCTGTGTAGAGACGTCTTTCCCTGTCTGACAGCCTGTTTTCTTCCTCCTCCTCTCTCCTCCTCCTCCTCCTCCTTCTCCTCCTCCTTCTCTCCAGCCTTGAGGAGCTTCTGACCACCCAGTGTGACAGGTTCACCGCTGAGGAGGTGAGATGTTCATCCATGTAGATACTCAGTGTGTACACACTGTAGATGTTCCTCTGTCTGTTGTGGTTCTGCGCTGGATAACTGAAAACCCGTCAGCATTACATAGAACCTGACAGTGTTCTGTTTACTCTGCTGAGATGGAACCATTCTACATACCTGAGTGTCGCTCTACGTGTTCAGATATGTCTGCTGCTCCCAGAGTGTCTGCTGCTCCCAGAGTGTCTGCTGCTCCCAGAGTGTCTGCTGCTCCCAGAGTGTCTGCTGCTCCCAGAGTGTCTGCTGCTCCCAGAGTGTCTGCTGCTCCCAGAGTGTCTGCTGCTCCCAGAGTGTCTGCTGCTCCCAGAGTGTCTGCTGCTCCCAGAGTGTCTGCTGCTCCCAGAGTGTCTGCTGCTCCCAGAGTGTCTGCTGCTCCCAGAGTGTCTGCTGCTCCCAGAGTGTCTGCTGCTCCCAGAGTGTCTGCTGCTCCCAGAGTGTCTGCTGCTCCCAGAGTGTCTGCTGCTCCTAGAGTGTCTGCTGCTCCCAGAGTGTCTGCTGCTCCCAGAGTGTCTGCTGCTCCCAGAGTGTCTGCTGCTCCCAGAGTGTCTGCTGCTCCCAGAGTGTCTGCTGCTCCCAGAGTGTCTGCTGCTCCTAGAGTGTCTGCTGCTCCCAGTTCTGAGTGTTTGTGTTTCTCTTGGTACCAGATGACCAACCTGTGGGCTGCTTTCCCCCCTGATGTGGCTGGAAACATAGACTACAAGAACATCTGCTACGTCATCACACACGGAGAGGAGAAGGAGGAGTAGAGAGCGCCTCAGCTGCTCTGCCATCATCCCCCCCTTCACTTCCCCCTTCACTCCTCCCTTCTCCGACTCTGTGGCCTCCCTCCCTCTCTCCCTCCCTCCCTTCCTCTCTTTCCCCTCATCTGCTCCAGACCAGAGACCTGTCTTGGTTCTGGACAGACTGAGTGGGTTGAGGACTGGAGGAGTGTGTGAGTGTGTGACTACCTGCAGGGGACATGGGATTATTTACAATAAAATAATCTTGTAACATCGAAACAACTCCTCTCTCTCTCTCCCTCCCTGCCTCTGGTCTCTCCTCTTTATCGCCTATCACTCACTCCTGTCTCTCTCTCTCTCTGCCCAGTCCAACAGCACATGCATCATACCTCCATCTCAGTCCCTGCTGCTGTTCTCTTGGGTGCTGTGATGCATGCTCACTTGTTTATTTGAAACAAATAAGCAGTGACCTGTGAGGTCTGTTATGGTGGATCTGAGCAGGAGTGTGTGAGGGAGACTTCCCCAAGCTTGGGAAAGGTTAACAATGTAAAAGAGGGGAGTACTGTACTACAATAGCTTACCTACCCCTCTCTCTTAACTTATCTCTCTCTCCTATGTGGAGGGATGAATGGAAGGGTGACAGAACGAGAGGAAAGCAGGATTAGATCCTGAGAGAGAGCGAGAGAGAGAGAGATGAGGATGAAGTGGAGAGGAAAAGAGATAAAAGGAAATGTCTTTATTTCATCTTCTCCTCTCAGTCCTCTTTGTTGTTTCTCTCCAGCTGCCTCGCTGCATCTTTTCTCTCCATTTCACCAGAACACCTCTGTAACGGAACAGTAATGAAGTACTAAATAAAAAACAATGTCTTTCGTATCTTTGTCTCTTGGTCTGAGTGAGACTTGCGGGGTCAACACTAGGTTTGCTCCTTACTTAGTGTAGTTCCAGGAACAGACACTAGATATGAGAGTATTGACATTTAAGGTTTAGATGTATTCATTTAGCAGACGCTTTTATCCAAAGCGATTTACAAGAGAGAGCTTTACAAAAGAGCATCGGTCACTGAGCATAGCAACGTGATAGACCCCAAAACATAGCAGGCTTATAGATTATGAAACATACATCGAGAGAACAAGGGAAGAACAAGGGAAGAACTATAAAAGCATTCAGCTGAACAGTTTACAAATTTAAGGCAGGTGCCTCGAATTAACAAATTAATATTTAGGTTTTTGTGATCAGTTTAGTCGTTGCGTTGTCTAATTTGGCTACTGTGTTCCAAGAACCAAACATGATGAATTAAAGTGACCAAATAATCAAATGATCAAGAGTGTGTTATCATAGTGGGACACACCTTCTGCCAGGTGTGCAGGCAGGTGTGCAGGCAGGTGAGGAGCCAGGCGAGGAGACAGGCGAGGGGCCAGGCGAGGGGCCAGGCGAGGAGACAGGCGAGGAGCCAGGCGAGGAGCCAGGCGAGGAGCCAGGCGAGGGGCCAGGCGAGGAGCCAGGCGAGGAGCCAGGCGAGGGGCCAGGTGAGGGGCCAGGCGAGGGGCCAGGCGAGGGGCCAGGCGAGGGGCCAGGCGAGGAGCCAGGCGAGGAGCCAGGCGAGGGGCCAGGCGAGGGGCCAGGCGAGGGGCCAGGCGAGGGGCCAGGCGAGGGGCCAGGCGAGGGGCCAGGCGAGGGGCCAGGCGAGGGGCCAGCCATCCTCTGTGTCCTGCCAGCGAGCGCTCACTGATCAGAGAACAAAGAAGGATTCATCAATCTTTATAAACATTCATTCATTCAAGTGTATTTTTATAGCACTTTAACAACTTCAGCTGACTAATGTACATTGCAAAAAATAATACGCAAATAACATCAATAAAAACACAAGAAACACAACACAATACACACCAGAGCATATGAGGTCAAATAAATATATGATACATGTGCTCAATTAATGGAGTTTAGACCCTGGATCTACTGTACAGCCTTTGTGGTCTCACCGCCAGAGAGGCCCAGTCCTCCCCTGCTCCCCCCTGCCCCCCCTGCCTCCCCTGCTCCCCCCAGTCCTCCCCTGCTCCCCCCTGCCCCCCCCCTGCCTCCCCTGCTCCCCCCAGTCCTCCCCTGCTTCCCCTAGTCCTCCCCCGCTCCCCCCAATCCTCCCCTACCCCCCCCTGCCTCCCCCGCTCCCCCCAGTCCTCCCCTGCTCCCCCTAGTCCTCCCCCGCTCCCCCTAGTCCTCCCCCGCTCACCCCAATCCTCCCCTGCTCCCCCCGGTCCTCCCCCGCTCCCCCCAGTCCTCCCCTGCTCCCCCTAGTCCTCCCCCGCTCCCCCTAGTCCTCCCCCGCTCCCCCCAGTCCTCCCCTGCTCCCCCCGGTCCTCCCCTGCTCCCCCCAGTCCTCCCCTGCTCCCCCCGGTCCTCCCCTGCTCCCCCCGGTCCTCCCCCGCTCCCCCCAGTCATCCCCTGCTCCCCCCAGTCCTCCCCTGCTCCCCCCGGTCCTCCCCCGCTCCCCCCAGTCCTCCCCCGCTCCCCCCAGTCCTCCCCCGCTCCCCCCTGCCTCCCAGTCACCCTCCTCCTGCCTGCCTTGTCTTCCTTATCATGTTACCTGGACCAAGTCTAATTTGCACAGTGTACTCCATCATGACAGGGTGGTGATTGATGTTATCGTGTTATGAGGCGTCTCTTCATGCAGCCTAAAACCAGGAACCATCAGAGAGGGATTCATCCAGAGATCCTCTGCTGAAAGGTAAGCACATCCATCTGATCTGTCCATATTTTCAACAAATAATGTATGTAATGTATCACTGATTTATGTTGGGTTTTCAATTTCTTTTCAGATTCATCTTCAAATATTTTATGTTCAAATGTCATTATCATGTCTGCATATGGTAACAACAGCACTATTTATGACATTGACTTCCATTTGTGTGACAATTACTTCACAGGTGTGTTGATATTGGCTATTTTTAATACGATCATTTCTCTGTTTGGGCTCCCTGCGTGTGTCCTGGTTCTCTGGGAGCTGTTTCAGAGACACAGGAGAGGAACCCCCACCACACCCAACGATGTCTTCATGCTCAGCCTCACACTCATGGACTTGGTGTTCTTGAGTTTCGTGTCGTTTGGTGTTTGCAACTATCTCTTTTGGCACAACTTGACCATGGCAAAAGGCGTTAACTTCCTCTATGCTTTCAGTATGAGTGGTCGACCTCTGTTCATGGCCTGTATCTGTCTGGACTGCTACCTGGCTGTGGTTCATCCACTCATGTACAGAGCCAGGAAGGGTCTGACCTCCAGGGTTCTGTTGTGTGTTGTAGTGTGGGCTGTTACGCTGGCTTATGGGTTCATCTATGTACAACCTAGTTTGGAAAAGATGACAAGGGAAATCACCATCTTGCCATTTGCTGTCGTCACCCTGACCACAGGAATCTGTGACTTCTTCATCCTCCGGGCTCTGAAGAGTTCGGACCCTGCAGGACGAGGCCTCCACCCCCAGAAGAAGAAAGCTCTTCAGATCATCATCAACAGCCTGGTCGTAACTGTCATCACCTACCTGCCTCAAATACTGTTAGTTGTTATTGACAAAGCTGAGATTATGACTGTACAGGTAAAGATGTGCATTGTTTATGTTCCGTTTCGGATCCTTACTGAGTCATCAGGGGTGGTCATGCCTGTTCTCTATCTCAGTAACTTGGGGAAGCTAGACCCGGTCTGGAGTTGGTGCCACAAAACTATACCTGAAACACCTTTTCCACCATGAAGCTGGCATTGTCATCCAAACACTGAGCTCTCCAGATAATGTGCTTTTCAAATACTGGGGTTTAATTTAGTATCTTTTCAGAATAATATATCTATAGTCGTAAAAAGTAGTTGTGTGTGTTCGTGTTTCTTGTTGTCATAGGTTACATCTTGACACAACATTTGATATGCAAATGATGTTGGTGTCAGGAGGAATCTGTGAAATGACGTCCTTAGATTAATTATTTACATTTTAAATGCAGCTTGAATGCTTACTTGTATCACATTCAATCAAGGATTACTTTGCGTGTATCGTTTTTGTGGTCGTTTCATTTATCACTTTATTCCAAGAAAAACCATGTTGAAATAAAGTGACCAAATAATCAAATGATCATGTGTGTGTTGTCATAGTGGGACACACCTTGTTCCAGGTGTGTAGGCAGGTGAGTCATTTCCATCAACACTGTCCTCCCTGTGTTACTGTGGGTTCTCTCTGGGTGGAGCCTGCATGTCCTCCCTGTGTTACTGTGGGTTCTCTCTGGGTGGAGTCTGCATGTCCTCCCTGTCTTACTGTGGGTTCTCTCTGGGTGGAGCCTGCATGTCCTCCCTGTCTTACTGTGGGTTCTCTCTGGGTGGAGCCTGCATGTCCTCCCTGTGTTACTGTGGGTTCTCTCTGGGTGGAGCCTGCATGTCCTCCCTGTGTTACTGTGGGTTCTCTCTGGGTGGAGTCTGCATGTCCTCCCTGTCTTACTGTGGGTTCTCTCTGGGTGGAGCCTGCATGTCCTCCCTGTCTTACTGTGGGTTCTCTCTGGGTGGAGCCTGCATGTCCTCCCTGTGTTACTGTGTGTTCTCTCTGGGTGGAGTCTGCATGTCCTCCCTGTCTTACTGCAGAACATGATTTCCGGTAGATGGAAAGTGTTTTGTAAATATTATGCCACATAAAAGTTGCATTAAACAACATATGAATAGAAAGGTTTAAATACAGAATAGTAAAGCATGCATCTGAATATGACGTCATTTACAATAAGCCTGTTTGGTTCACAGCAGACGGACATGCTATATTGATGGCATAATTCTATATTCACAAATGTAAGTTTTCAGGTAAAAAGCCTTGTTTTATTTCATTTCAGAATTACATTGAACATTATTTTATAGGTTTTATAGGTATATTTTAAGGTTTTCAATGAAAAAAAAGCAATGAAAACCCTGAGGACCTGTGAGCTTTTCAATATTTTTTTAAATTTACAGTAAGCACTCCCTTGTGTACGAATGTTGTTATATTTTTGTATTTTGTATATTCAAAGGTTTGTAATATTTTTTGTGTTAATAAAGATTATAACAAATATAAATAAAAACGGCAGACGGACATGCGCAGTGAGTCGCTTGTAGTTCACTTCCTGGTTGTTTTCCTGGTTGGGGGCAGAAAGCAGGGCTGATCAGGACCAGGACCTCCAGACTGCGCAGCCTGCTGAAGACCGCAGGTTCTGGTAATGTGGACTGCCGTCGTGTTTCTCTCCCCCCGCTGTGCCTTGTGAGTTCTGCGGGTCAGAGCACCGCGCCATGGCCCCCGCAGCCCCGCCCCCCCCAGCAGCCCGGATCACCGCTCTCCTCCTCCTCCTGCTCCCCTCCATGATCCGGGCCTCACAGGGAGACAAGGAGCCGGTGTACCGGGACTGTGTCAAGCAATGTGTCCGGACCAATTGTACCGGAGCTCGGCTGAGGGGCTTCCAGTCCAGCCAGCCTCCCTACATGGCGCTGACAGGTGAGGCTACTCGGGGAGGCTGCAGGGTGAGGCTGCTGACAGGTGAGGCTGCTGACAGGTGAGGTTACTGGGTGAGGATGCTGCCAGGTGAGGCTGCAGGGTGAGGTTACTGGGTGAGGCTACAGGGTGAGGTTACTGGGGGAGGCTGCTGACAGGTGAGGTTATTGAGTGAGGCAGCAGGGTGAGGCTGCTGGGTGAGGTTACAGGGTGAGGTTACAGGGTGAGGATGCTGGGTGAGGCTGCAGGGTGAGGCTGCAGGGTGAAGCTGCAGGGTGAGGCTGCTGGGTGAGGATGCAGGGTGAGGCTGCAGGGTGAGGATGCTGGGTGAGGCTGCAGGGTGAGGCTGCTGGGTGAGGATGCTGGGTGAGGATGCAGGGTGAGGATGCTGGGTGAGGCTGCAGGGTGAGGATGCTGGGTGAGGCTGCTGCCATGCTGCAGATCAGGATCATGCTGACTGTGAGGCAACTAAAGAGAGAAACTGAGCAACTTCAGGACAACTGTGGGTGTTTAGTGTTGAATGTGATTCAGTGTGACTCTACACAGGAACATGGTGAATATAAAACATTGTACAGGACTTAGACCTGTAAGCTCTCATCAGTATATCAGCCTCGGGTCTGGAAGACTCTGTCTAATGAGTTCTTCGTTTGTTTGGTGGTTGTTTCCACTTAGGCCTGGTATTCTAGATGAACAGCATCTGGGCGTCAACACCTGAATATTCAGGTCAAACGTGCTATTTACATAACCTGCCTATCAAGTTTTTAATACACTGTGTGTGTGTGTGTGTGTGTGGCATAGACACGTCTAACAGAATTAGGTTAGTTTGGCACAAAACCCACATACCCCTACAGGTATAAAACAGGTGTATATCAGACAGATATGGTGTGTGTTTCGACACCTTCTACCCTGTGACCCCAGGTGTGTTTCGACACCTTCTACCCTGTGACCCCAGGTGTGTTTCGACACCTTCTACCCTCTGACCCCAGGTGTGTTTCGACACCTTCTACCCTCTGACCCCAGGTGTGTTTCTACACCTTCTACCCTCTGACCCCAGGTGTGTTTCGACACCTTCTACCCTCTGACCCCAGGTGTGTTTCTACACCTTCTACCCTCTGACCCCAGGTGTGTTTCTACACCTTCTACCCTCTGACCCCAGGTGTGTTTCGACACCTTCTACCCTCTGACCCCAGGTGTGTTTCTGTGCAGGCTGGACGTGCAGGGATGACTGCAGGTACCAGTGTATGTGGACTACTGTGGGCCTTTACCAGGCGGAGGGATACAGTGTACCTCAATTCCACGGCAAGGTAGGAAACCCTGCCGGAACTACTTGTCTGTTCTCAGCTGTGGTGGTTTTCATCACTGCTGCTGTGTCATATGACTGTAGACTGCAGACCGTTCTAAGAGATGATAGCCTTCCTCAAGTCATTGTTCGTTTCGACATGGCACAGTTATTTATTTTCATAATCATGATCATCAGATACTGTTATATACGTCGGAGATGTTTGTTTTGTGTGTTATGTACGTTGGGGCTGTTTGTTTTGTTCCTCTAGTGGCCGTTCACACGCTTTCTGTGCTTCGAGGAGCCGGCGTCTGCGTTGGCCTCGCTGCTGAACGGCCTGGCCTGTCTGCTGATGCTGCTGAGGTACCGCAGCACCGTGCCCCGGCAGAGCCCCATGTACCACACCATCACCGCCTTCTCCCTGGTGAGGGGGGGGACAGGGAGGGGGGGGGAGACAGGGAGGGGGGTGGAAGGTCACTGTGGACCAGGATTGAAGATGTGTGGGAGTTGTGTCCTTGGGCAAGGCACTTCACCCTACTCTCCTCAGGGGGGAATGTCCCTGTACTGACTGTAAGTCTGTCTGGATAAGAGCTGATTGACTACATGTAAATGTAATGTAAGATCTCTGCTGTACTCAGTGTGTTCTGAGCTGTGGCCTGTACTCAGTGTGTTCTGAGCTGTGGCCTGTACTCAGTGTGTTCTGAGCTGTGGCCTGTATTCAGTGTGTTCTGAGCTGTGGCCTGTATTCAGTGTGTTCTGAGCTGTGGCCTGTACTCAGTGTGTTCTGAGCTGTGGCCTGTATTCAGTGTGTTCTGAGCTGTGGCCTGTACTCAGTGTGTTCTGAGCTGTGGCCTGTATTCAGTGTGTTCTGAGCTGTGGCCTGTACTCAGTGTGTTCTGAGCTGTGGCCTGTATTCAGTGTGTTGTGGCTTGATGGACTGTGTGTCTGCAGGTGTCTCTCAATGCCTGGTTCTGGTCCACTGTGTTCCACACCAGGGACACCTACCTGACAGAGGTGAGTCCCCTCTCCTGCAGGCTTCATCCACCAGACAAGCCTCGGTTCTGACACACTCACCTGCGTCTCTTTTTTAGAAAATGGATTACTTCTGTGCTTCTGCTGTGATCCTCTACTCCATCTACCTGTGCTGTGTGAGGTGAGAAGATACCAACTGATACCAGCTACCTGAGCTCTGAATCTGAGCTCTTCTTCTTCTGTCTGAATCTGAGCTCTTCTTCTTCTGTCTGAACCTGAGCTCTTCTTCTTCTGTCTGAATCTGAGCTCTTCTTCTTCTGTCTGAATCTGAGCTCTTCTTCTTCTGTCTGAATCTGAGCTCTTCTTCTTCTGTCTGAACCTGAGCTCTTCTTCTTCTGTCTGAACCTGAGCTCTTCTTCTTCTGTCTGAACCTGAGCTCTTCTTCTTCTCCTGCAGGACTCTGGGATTGAGGAGGCCAGTGGTCTCCAGCATGGTGGGGGTTCTGCTCATCCTGGTCTTCACGTCTCACGTCTCCTACCTGACATTCATCAGCTTTGACTACGGATACAACATGGCCGCCAACGCTGCCATTGGTGAGTTGGAATCTGGTCTAGATCTCAGATTGGATATTTGATTTCCTATTAGGAATGTTGTTCTGTCAGAATAACAATTGTTCTCCCTTCTCTCCCTCTCCCCCTCTCCCCCTCCTTCCCCTCTCTCCCCCTCCTCCCCCTCCTCCCTCCCCCTCTCTCCCTCTCCCCCTCCTCCCCCTCCTCCCTCCCCCCTCTCCCCCTCTCCCCTTCCTCAGGCATGGTGAACCTGCTGTGGTGGCTGTGTTGGTGCTGGTTGAATCGCAGCACCCTGCCGTACTGGTGGAAGTGTGGTGTGGTGATGGTTCTGCTCCATGGCCTGGCTCTGCTGGAGCTGCTGGACTTCCCCCCGCTGCTCTGGGTCCTTGATGCTCACGCTGTCTGGCACCTCAGCACCGTGCCCGTTCACTTCCTGTTCTACAGGTAATCACCCCTGTCCCTGGCACTTCCTGTTCCACAGGTACACCCCTGGCACTTCCTGTTCCACAGGTACGCTCCTGGCACTTCCTGTCCCACAGGTACGCTCCTTACCCCCCCCATACCTGCTGAGGTGAGCTGGAGCGACCAGTCATGTCGTTCAGACAGACTGCTGTGATTGGACAGGCTCCTAGTCTGCCTGCCTGGCTCTCAGCTGGTGTCAGGCTGTGTGTTTGGAGGAGGGGCTTAGAGAGGAGGGGCTTAGAGAGGAGGGGCTTACAGAGGAGGGGCTTAGAGAGGAGGGGCTTAGAGAGGAAGGGGCTTAGAGAGGAGGGGCTTAGAGAGGAAGGGGTTTAGAGAGGAGGGGCTTAGAGAGGAGGGGCTTAGAGAGGAGGGGCTTAGAGAGGAGGGGCTTAGAGAGGAGGGGCTTAGAGAGGAAGGGAGGGATGTGGTTATACTTTCATACTCAAGCTAGTTTCTAGTTTGGTGAAACTAACTTCCCCCTGCCTAAGACCATCTTTCTCTCTCTGTTACCTTCTGCAGTTTCCTGATCGACGACAGCCTTCACCTGCTAAACACAGAGAAGCCTGGAGTTAAACTGGAGTAGGAGGGGCTTCTGTCCACGCCCCACCAATCAGGGCAGCCCCAATTCAGAAAGGGATGCGGGCACAGTCTCCATGGCAACCTGCATGACACCTGCGTTCATCATTTTGACTTCCACTACCAAATCAACTTTGTTTACATTTGATTTATTTTAGTTTGGGATTATTTCGCCGGGTTGGTTGAGAGAATTGTATTGGTTCCACTGAGATTGGTGGTTAGATATTATTTTGCATTCACTAAGCTTTGCCTTTTACCTGAGTTAACATCACTCTCACTGGGTCGTGGATCAGAGCACCGTGTTGCGTAATCATCAGATGACACTGGATTTGCACAGCCAACCAACAGTAGTTGGACGACACATATCCAATCAGATTGAAGTCTTAGATGTAGCCTAACTGGTGAGAGTGTTTGGGCTGAGTCCATCATGTCCTCACCAGCCCTCAGCGTCTGGCAGCACAGCCAGGATCTACACCACCCGCACCTTCAACAGCGGCCACAAGGTGGCTCCACCGCCTCACAGGATCTGCTGTTGGAATCCTAGAGTGAAACTCAGCTTGAGGTTCTCAAATCACCATCTCGCCTTTAGTTTTATTTACATCACTGCTACGTCCTCATGTTTGTACATCATTTTGTGTTTTATTTTGCCTTGGGTTCTTTGGTGTTCATTATCGATGATCACTTTGTGCTTTATTTAGTTAAATGTGGCTTTATCACTTGGATTGATTAGTTTCAACCAGAGAAATATTTGAACAATCATATTTTGGAAGTGCTATCTGTTCACCTAGATTGCCTTTGTATGGAGGGAGGGAGCGAGGGAGGGAGAGGGAGAGAGCAGTATGCTGTTGAGGAGATGCACTTGTGTGTGTCCTTGTATCCAGTGCTGTGTGTTTCTGTGTGTGTGTGTGTGTGCCTACTTGTACAGGATACATTCTTTTTCATGTTTTCCTTTGGACTGTTTCTGTCCTGAGGGTAGGTCATGTGACAGTTCTGTCCTGAGGGTAGGTCATGTGACAGTTCTGTCCTGAGGGTAGGTCATGTGACAGTTCTGCCCCTGTGTTTGTGAAGCCTGAGTGCACAGCTGCCCCACATGCACTTTGACTCACGTGCACATGTAGAAGCTGTATTGAAGCTGTGTTGAAATGCCTCTGGTTAAAGTTTTGCTCTTGCGATGACCATCATGACCTGACTTAAAAGTGTGTGTGTGTGTGGGGGGGGGGGGGGGGTGCAAGAGGTGGGGTGCACGAGAGAGAACTATCTAGCTTCACCCTGTGTGTGTGTGTGCAACTCTGTATGAGGAAGAGGAGAGGAGGGGGTGGGGTACTACATGGTTGACCAGGGGTAAATTTAACTCCACTGACAGTCAGAGAGAGAGAGTCAGAGGGGGGAGAGATGTTGGGGGAGGGGCAACAACTTGTCACAGGCAACAACTTTATTGGACTAAGAAACACAGACTCCTTCTAAATGCTGTTATTTGTTATTGTTTACCTTCACGCATGCTACAATGCTCACAACTCAGTATTATCATTGTTGACGTCATGTCTAAGAGCTCTTATCCAGCTCAACATCCCAGGTGATTCGCCTGTGGATGGATATTTTACTGTAACCATGGGAACCACGGTCGCTGGACTCACTACCGCCCCCTGCCTGCCGCCCTGCGCATCACCACCCTTCACACTCATCAGGGTTTGTAGTTATTGTAAAAAAGAATTGAACCAATAAAAAAGTGATCTTGGTTGATAAGATACTTTGTGAAAGTTGTGTGTGTGGTTGTCCGGTTGTCCGTCTGTGCGCGAGGCCCGCGCAGCAGCAGACGGAGATTGATGGACGTGAATGAAAAGAAGTCATTCTTCTGCGGAGGCTGCCTCTTCCTCTGCCTCTGCCTCTTCCTCTGCCTATTCCACTGCCTCTGCCTCTTCCACTGCCTCTGCCTCTTCCTCAGCCTCTTCCTCATTCTCTTCCTCTTATAGAGAACCGTCTGAGTCAAGGGAGGAAGAAATACTTTAGTTTATTACACAGAAGTACCCAAATACTAAACTAGTTAATTTATTCTAGAAACCTGTTGTTATTTAGAGCATTGCACCGCTCTTAAATTGAAGCAGTGACTTTCTGCCTCCTCTGTTGAGAGTCACCCCGCCTCCTCCCCTCCCTCCTCTCTGCTCCTCCCTCCCTCCCCCCTCCCTCCTCTCTGCCCCTCCCTCCTCTCTGCCCCTCCCTGCTCCGGCCTGCACGGGAGCGCGCCTGCTCCGCCTGTCACGCGCCAGAGGAGCTCCGGGCAGGAAGTTACCGAGGTTGGAAAAACAACTCGAAAACGTGTCAAAACTCCCCAGCAGGAACACAGGACTGTTCGGGGTTCGTTCTCACAGAATACAGCAGAACTTTTCTGGACTATGGACTAGAGGATCTCGATGGAGGCAGTGAGAAGGTTCCTGCTGCTGCTGCTGCTCGGAGTGTCTAAAGGGCTGAGCAGAGAAGGTGGGTGACTTACTGGGTGACTTATAGTAAAGACATGCTGCATGCGACCCAACACGCTCAGATCATACAAGACACACATCATGTGTGACACATGTTTGAAATCATTCTAGAGTTCAGTTTGTCCTGAACAGTCTGACTTGGTGTTACAATAAGAGTTACAGAACAGAGGTACAGAACAGAGTTACAGAACAGAGTTACAGAACAGAGTTACAGAACAGAGGTACAGAACAGAGTTACAGAACAGAGTTACAGAACAGAGTTACTGAACAGAGTTACAGAACAGAGTTACAGAACAGAGGTACAGAACAGAGTTACAGAACAGAGTTACAGAACAGAGTTACAGAACAGAGTTACAGAACAGAGTTACAGAACAGAGGTACAGAACAGAGTTACAGAACAGAGTTACAGAACAGAGTTACAGAACAGAGTTACTGAACAGAGTTACAGAACAGAGGTACAGAACAGAGTTACAGAACAGAGTTACAGAACAGAGGTACAGAACAGAGTTACAGAACAGAGTTACAGAACAGAGGTACAGAACAGAGTTACAGAACAGAGTTACAGAACAGAGTTACAGAACAGAGTTACTGAACAGAGTTACTGAACAGAGTTACAGAACAGAGTTACAGAACAGAGGTACAGAACAGAGTTACAGAACAGAGTTACAGAACAGAGTTACAGAACAGAGTTACTGAACAGAGTTACAGAACAGAGTTACAGAACAGAGGTACAGAACAGAGTTACTGAACAGAGTTACTGAACAGAGTTACAGAACAGAGTTACAGAACAGAGTTACAGAACAGAGGTACAGAACAGAGTTACAGAACAGAGTTACAGAACAGAGGTACAGAACAGAGGTACAGAACAGAGTTACAGAACAGAGGTACAGAACAGAGTTACACTGCATTCCTATCTGCATTCCCCCCCCCCCCCTTCCCCCTCATAAGGGACCACGGGGATATTGATTATATATATTTTTTTAAAGAAGTAAAAACACAGATCTGTCTGAAACTGTAAAATTTGGTAAATTGTTAATTTGCTAAGCTTCATGTTACAGCTGCTCTTAAAGATGTTATCAGTTACAGGTAAGAAGGTGTAGGTGTGTAGACAGGTAAGAAGGTGTAGGTGTGTAGACAGGTAAGAAGGTGTAGGTGTGTAGACAGGTAAGAAGGTGTAGGTGTGTAGACAGGTAAGAAGGTGTAGGTGTGTAGACAGGTAAGAAGGTGTAGGTGTGTAGACAGGTAAGAAGGTGTAGGTGTGTAGACAGGTAAGAAGGTGTAGGTGTGTAGACAGGTAAGAAGGTCTGAGACAGAAACCTGCTCCTCTGCTCTGTGACGTCACGCTCCTGTCAGAAGGAGACCAGGTCAACAACAACACATCACCAGAAAACACACAGCTCCTTGTGCTGGACAAGGATTCATGACGAGGTCAATTATTCACTTCTTGGCCTAAAGAGGATATTGTTCTCTGTTCAGCTCGTGCCACCATGGTGCAGAAGTGGTGTGCCAGTGTGATTCTGGCCATCAGGCTGAGCTGAGTGGTGGAATCACACCAAACACCAACTCATTTCCACCAACTCTTTTCTGTTACTGCAGAACAGACAGGCTGTTTTAACTGGGTCATACGTGACACATACAAGAAACTGACGACCAGGAACTCATAACACCACTGTCACTCTCATCTCCTGGATAAATGCTTTCACAGATCAATAAAAACATTCATCACAGATCAATAAAAACATTCATCACAGATCAATAAAAACACTTCCCCCTGAACCATGCAGCACATTTTCACACAGAAACACACCAGTGTCACCCTGTGTTGTAGTCCTGCTGGGTTGTAGTCCTGCTGTGTTGTAGTCCTGCTGTGTTGTAGTCCTGCTGGGTTGTAGTCATGCTGTGTTGTAGTCCTGCTGGGTTGTAGTCCTGCTGTGTTGTAGTCCTGCTGGGTTGTAGTCCTGCTGTGTTGTAGTCCTGCTGTGTTGTAGTCCTGCAGTGTTGTAGTCTTGCTGTGTTGTAGTCCTGCTGTGTTGTAGTCCTGCTGGGTTGTAGTCCTGCTGTGTTGTAGTCCTGCAGTGTTGTAGTCTTGCTGTGTTGTAGTCCTGCTGTGTTGTAGTCCTGCAGTGTTGTAGTCTTGCTGTGTTGTAGTCCTGCTGGGTTGTAGTCCTGCTGTGTTGTAGTCCTGCTGGGTTGTAGTCCTGCTGTGTTGTAGTCCTGCTGGGTTGTAGTCCTGCTGTGTTGTAGTCCTGCTGGGTTGTAGTCCTGCTGTGTTGTAGTCCTGCTGTGTTGTAGTCCTGCAGTGTTGTAGTCTTGCTGTGTTGTAGTCCTGCTGGGTTGTAGTCCTGCTGTGTTGTAGTCCTGCTGGGTTGTAGTCCTGCTGTGTTGTAGTCCTGCTGTGTTGTAGTCCTGCAGTGTTGTAGTCCTGCAGTGTTGTAGTCTTGCTGTGTTGTAGTCCTGCTGGGTTGTAGTCCTGCTGTGTTGTAGTCCTGCTGGGTTGTAGTCCTGCTGTGTTGTAGTCCTGCTGTGTTGTAGTCCTGCTGGGTTGTAGTCCTGCTGTGTTGTAGTCCTGCTGTGTTGTAGTCCTGCTGGGTTGTAGTCCTGCTGTGTTGTAGTCCTGCTGTGTTGTAGTCCTGCTGTGTTGTAGTCCTGCTGTGTTGTAGTCCTGCTGGGTTGTAGTCCTGCTGTGTTGTAGTCCTGCTTGTGGCCGGAGGCTGAGGTGGAGGCTGAGGTGGAGGCTGAGGTGGAGGCTGTGAATATAAACATGTTGGACATAGGATCTAGGATCTAGTAAATTGACTGTGGTTGGGTTCTGTGTGTTTAAAATCTGGGCTATGTACACCTCCACACACACACACACACACACACACACACACACACACACACACACACACACACACACACACACACACACACACACTCACACTCACTTAAACGTAATTACTATGAAACAAGTGACATGAGTTCCAGCTGAAGCTTCATTGTTGTCAGAGCAGGTTAGTCTACTTTGCATGTACAGGTTCTGGGCAACACACACACTGTCACACACACACACTGACACACACTGTCACACACACACTGTCACACACACACAGACACACACATACTGACACACTTCGTCACCTCTGTATAACACTATGTGATGATGATTTCTACACACACTGACGGAGGTAAGCACACACACATGCAAGCATACATGCAGGCACACACACTCCCACACCCTTAGTGTGACATCACAGCTGCTCCTAAGGTCAAAGGTAGAGCCTGGATATGAGCATTGTTCTTGTAGTACAGGTGGAACACACGCTTAAACTGCGGTCTCTATGGAAACCTGCCGTCAGAGGAGGGCTGTGTGTGTGTTTGTGCATCTACACATTTGTGTGTGTGTCTTTATATGTATGTGTGTGTGTGTCTCACACTCCAGTGCACCCATTGACTGAAACTCAGTAGGAAGTAATTAACCTCAGAACCTGAACAGTAACCCTAACACAACACCTGACCCCCCCCCCCACACACACACACACACACACACAGAGT
Organism: Neosalanx taihuensis; assembly: GCA_030340665.1. NCBI lineage: Eukaryota > Metazoa > Chordata > Actinopteri > Osmeriformes > Salangidae > Neosalanx > Neosalanx taihuensis. The sequence continues at coordinate 680,533 of CM059303.1, forward strand.
TGTGTGTGTGTGTTTGTGTGTGTGTGTGAGGAAGACATTTGCTGTTGTAGATCCTGTTCCTCCAGACAGGTGAGTAGAGCTGGAAGCAGGAAGAAATGACAGGAGTGTTACTGCAGACAGAGGAGTGTTACTGCAGACAAGAGTGTTACTGCAGACAAGAGTGTTACTGCAGACAGGAGTGTTACTGCAGACATGAGTGTTACTGCAGACAGGAGTGTTACTGCAGACAGAGGAGTGTTACTGCAGACAGAGGAGTGTTACTGCAGACAGAGGAGTGTTACTGCAGACAAGAGTGTTACTGCAGACAGGAGTGTTACTGCAGACAGGAGTGTTACTGCAGACAGAGGAGTGTTACTGCAGACAGAGGAGTGTTACTGCAGACAGAGGAGTGTTACTGCAGACATGAGTGTTACTGCAGACAGGAGTGTTACTGCAGACAGAGGAGTGTTACTGCAGACAGAGGAGTGTTACTGCAGACATGAGTGTTACTGCAGACAGGAGTGTTACTGCAGACAGGAGTGTTACTGCAGACAGGAGTGTTACTGCAGACAGAGGAGTGTTACTGCAGACAGAAGAGTGTTACTGCAGACAGAGGAGTGTTACTGCAGACAGGAGTGTTACTGCAGACAGAGGAGTGTTACTGCAGACAGGAGTGTTACTGCAGACAGGAGTGTTACTGCAGACAGAGGAGTGTTACTGCAGACAGAGGAGTGTTACTGCAGACAGAGGAGTGTTACTGCAGACAGAAGAGTGTTACTGCAGACAGAGGAGTGTTACTGCAGACAGGAGTGTTACTGCAGACAGAGGAGTGTTACTGCAGACAGGAGTGTTACTGCAGACAGGAGTGTTACTGCAGACAGAGGAGTGTTACTGCAGACAGAGGAGTGTTATTGCAGACAGGAGTGTTATTGCAGACAGGAGTGTTACTGCAGACAGGAGTGTTACTGCAGACAGAAGAGTGTTACTGCAGACAGAGGAGTGTTACTGCAGACAGAGGAGTGTTATTGCAGACAGGAGTGTTACTGCAGACAGGAGTGTTACTGCATAGACAGAGGAGTGTTATTGCAGACAGGAGTGTTACTGCAGACAGGAGTGTTACTGCAGACAGGAGTGTTACTGCAGACAGAGGAGTGTTACTGCAGACAGGAGTGTTACTGCAGACAGGAGTGTTACTGCAGACAGGAGTGTTACTGCAGACAGAGGAGTGTTACTGCAGACAGAGGAGTGTTACTGCAGACAGAGGAGTGTTACTGCAGACAGGAGTGTTATTGCAGACAGGAGTGTTACTGCATAGACAGAGGAGTGTTATTGCAGACAGGAGTGTTACTGCAGACAGGAGTGTTACTGCAGACAGAAGAGTGTTACTGCAGACAGGAGTGTTACTGCAGACAGAGGAGTGTTATTGCAGACAGGAGTGTTACTGCAGACAGGAGTGTTACTGCAGACAGGAGTGTTACTGCAGACAGGAGTGTTACTGCAGACAGGAGTGTATGGTTCTTTTCCTGGACTATACGCACACATACACACACAATCGCACACACACACACACACACACACACACACACACTCGCAAACACGCACACCAACTTGTACACACTCACAGATACACTGTACTGTCGGTGTGTACAAATACACACACACACAAACACATCTTATAGACGGACACACACTCTCTGAGCAAACGAGCAGGTTGCCACATGTAGGTGTGTTCTCCTGGCCACGCCCAGATCGCTGTGTCATGGTCACATGACCTCACCCAGATCTGAAACCCTGCAGTAAAAGGAAACACACTGACAGCACATCTGAAGTGAATCTACACTTTTGATGTGTTGGTGTTGGGATCCTGCTGTCCCATGATGTTAGATGTGTTAGTGTTGGGATCCTGCTGTCCTATGATGTTAGATGTGTTGGGATCCTGCTGTCCTATGATGTTAGATGTGTTAGTGTTGGGTTCCTGCTGTCCCATGATGTTAGATGTGTTAGTGTTGGGTTCCTGCTGTCCCATGATGTTAGATGTGTTGGGTTCCTGCTGTCCCATGATGTTAGATGTGTTGGGTTCCTGCTGTCCCCTGATGTTAGATGTGTTGGGTTCCTGCTGTCCCATGATGTTAGATGTGTTGGGTTCCTGCTGTCCCATGATGTTAGATGTGTTGGGTTCCTGCTGTCCCCTGATGTTAGATATGTTGGGTTCCTGCTGTCCCATGATGTTAGATGTGTTGGGTTCCTGCTGTCCTATGATGTTAGATGTGTTGGGTTCCTGCTGTCCTATGATGTTAGATGTGTTAGTGTTGGGTTCCTGCTGTCCCATGATGTTAGATGTGTTGGGATCCTGCTGTCCCATGATGTTAGATGTGTTAGTGTTGGGTTCCTGCTGTCCCATGATGTTAGATGTGTTGGGATCCTGCTGTCCCATGATGTTAGATGTGTTGGGTTCCTGCTGTCCCATGATGTTAGATGTGTTGGGATCCTGCTGTCCTATGATGTTAGATGTGTTAGTGTTGGGTTCCTGCTGTCCCATGATGTTAGATGTGTTAGTGTTGGGTTCCTGCTGTCCCATGATGTTAGATGTGTTGGGATCCTGCTGTCCCATGATGTTAGATGTGTTGGGTTCCTGCTGTCCCATGATGTTAGATGTGTTGGGTTCCTGCTGTCCCATGATGTTAGATGTGTTAGTGTTGGGTTCCTGCTGTCCCATGATGTTAGATGTGTTGGGATCCTGCTGTCCCATGATGTTAGATGTGTTGGGTTCCTGCTGTCCCATGATGTTAGATGTGTTGGGATCCTGCTGTCCCCTGATGTTAGATGTGTTGGGTTCCTGCTGTCCCATGATGTTAGATGTGTTGGGTTCCTGCTGTCCCCTGATGTTAGATGTGTTGGGATCCTGCTGTCCCATGATGTTAGATGTGTTGGGATCCTGCTGTCCCATGATGTTAGATGTGTTAGTGTTGGGATCCTGCTGTCCCATGATGTTAGATGTGTTGGGATCCTGCTGTCCCATGATGTTAGATGTGTTGGGATCCTGCTGTCCCATGATGTTAGATGTGTTGGGTTTCTGCTGTCCCCTGATGTTAGATGTGTTGGGATCCTGCTGTCCCATGATGTTAGATGTGTTGGGATCCTGCTGTCCCATGATGTTAGATGTGTTGGGTTCCTGCTGTCCCATGATGTTAGATGTGTTGGGTTCCTGCTGTCCCATGATGTTAGATGTGTTAGTGTTGGGATCCTGCTGTCCCCTGATGTTAGATGTGTTGGGATCCTGCTGTCCCATGATGTTAGATGTGTTGGGATCCTGCTGTCCTATGATGTTAGATGTGTTAGTGTTGGGTTCCTGCTGTCCCAGGATGTTAGATGTGTTAGTGTTGGGTTCCTGCTGTCCCATGATGCCTGAGCAGGCAGTGTTGTGGCTGATGCTGAATAGCTGTTTTGTTTCAGTTTGCAGCCTACCCATCCACACACATGTGATCCTGAAAGGCCAGTAGACCAGAGGAACTGTAGTGATGCGGTGAAGAGCTGCTTGGACGCTGGGCTCATGTCTTCCTTGTTCTTCCTCGTGCTGAGAGAGCAGGTGCAACACGATAGGCAGATGGACTCTGAGTCCTACATTTTATCTGAAGGAATATTTTACTGTACTGTGGCAGTGATTGTTCTCTTGTTCTCAGTTTCTCCTCATGTGTTCCTCTTGTTCTCCTCCGGCTCTCCTCATGTTCTCGTGTTCCTCTCGTTCTCATGTTCTCCTCCTGTTCTTGTGAGGATAGTCTGGCTAGTTGCTAGGATACAAGTGTACAGTATAAAGTTGTGAGGCAGCGTAAGCGAGCATTATCACAGATCAGGAGCAAGAGAGAGAGAGGGGGGAGGGGAAGGGGGGAGAGGAAGGGGGGAGGGGAAGGGGGAGAGAGTATTTTAGGCCCTGTCGAAAGGCTGACAGACAAGGCCACAGCTATGTACAATGAACTAAATACACTTTCTAAACACACACACACACACACACAAACACTCTCTAAACACACACACACAAACACTCTAAACACACACACACACAAAAACACTCTCTAAACACACACACACTATCTCTAAACACACACACACTATATCTAATCACGCACACACACTCTCTCAACTGTCTCTAAACTGTTTCTCTCTGAACACACCCCCTGCTCTGTCTTACTAGCTCTCTGTACCTGGGTCAGCATTCTGTTTGGTCAGAATCTGTTTTATTCTGCCTGAAATCTTGCATCAGAGTGTGTGAGTGTGTGTGAGTGTGTGAAAGAGAATGTGTGTGTAACCCTAACCCTGACCATGCCATTCCGCTTCCCAAGATAAGTATAGACAGTAAGAAGCTGTTTGATTGGATATTGAATCCAACATACCAGGTCACATGGGCTGAGCAGACCAATCACAGTCACAGACAGGCGTGTGTCCATTAGGAATGTTTACACTCTATGAATCCTGTCTTATTTTAATTTGTAGATCCAGGGAGTGAGAGGAAGAGGGGAGAGAGGGAGGTAGAGGGGAGAGAGGGAGAGAGAGAGGGGAGAGAGAGGGAGAGAGGGAGGAAGAGGGGAGAGAGGGAGGTAGAGGGGAGAGAGGGAGGAAGAGGGGAGAGAGGGAGGTAGAGGGAGAGAGAGGGAGAGAGGGAGAGAGAGAGAGAGAGAGAGAGAGGGTGAGAGAGGGAGAGAGAAGGAGAGAGAGGGAGGTAGAGGGAGAGAGAGGGAGAGAGAGAGAGGGAGAGAGAGAGGGTGAGATAGGGTGAGAGAGGGAGAGAGAGGGAGGTAGAGGGAGGTAGAGGAGACACAGGTTGGATTCTAGAGGGTTCCAGGAAGCAGAGAGCAGCAGTATGTCTTCACCTAAGACTGCTGTCATGTGATGTACTGGAACATGCATGTGTGTGTATGTAACAGGCGTGTGTGTGTGTGTTCCTGCAGTGTGTCTGGGCACGGACATGAAGCTGGATCTTCCCTCCAGCGAGCAGAACCACTACCACACCCTGAAGCTGCTGTACTCTGGCTGCCAGGTCGTCCACGGCAACCTGGAGATCACTCACCTGCACGGCCAACCAGACCTGTCCTTCCTGCAGGTCAGTTGTGTGTGTGCGTGTGTGGTGTGGTGTGGTGTGTGTGTGTGGTGTGGTGTGTGTGTGGTGTGGTGTGGTGTGTGTGTGTGTGTGTGTGTGGTGTGGTGTGGTGTGTGTGTGTGTGTGTGTGTGGTGTGGTGTGGTGTGTGTGTGTGGTGTGGTGTGTGTGTGTGTGTGGTGTGGTGTGTGTGTGTGTGTGTGTGTGTGTGTGTGTGTGTGTGTGTGTGTGTGTGTGTGTGTGTGTGTGTGTGTGGTGTGTGTGTGTGTGTGGTGTGGTGTGTGTGTTATCTAGGTACATCAGCATCTTCCCACTCTGATGTGGAGTTGGTCTCCTCCCCCTCTCCTCCCCCCTCTCCTCACCCCTCTTCTCCCCCTCTCCTCCCCCTCTCCTCCCCCTCTCCTCCCCCTCTCCTTCCCCTCTCCTTCCCCTCTCCTCCCCCCTCTCCTTCCCCTCTCCTCCCCCCTCTCCTTCCCCTCTCCTCCCCCCTCTCCTCCCCCTCTCCTCCCCCTCTCCTCCCCCTCTCCTCCCCCAGGGTATAGTGGAGGTGCAGGGTTATGTGCTGGTGGCTCATGTATCAGTGGACAGAGTTCCTCTGGACAGCCTGCGCATCATCAGAGGGAGTCAGCTGTTTAACAACTCCTACGCCCTGGCTGTGGTGGACAACACAGGCCCCAGGGGGGCGGGGCTTAGGACCCTGTACATGCGCAGCCTGACAGGTGAGAGGGGGGCGGGGCTTAGGGGTAAGAGGGGGGCGGGACTCTGGGTGCATTTGGTTAGGATGTGGGGACAGCTCAACTACGTCACGTTCTGAGAGGACCAATCACAGTTAGGATTTTTTGGAGGTGCGTGCAGGAGGGTCTGCGTAGTCTGCGCAGCTATGCAGGCGAGGTGACGCGAGAGCATAAACAAGGCTTTAGGGGATGCTTGGTTTAAGGAGTCTTGAGGTACTGTACTGTTGTGTAGGTTTGAATGACCTGTGATAATAAGTATTACCCTCCTCCCCCTCCCCCCCTCCTCCCCCCTGTAGAGGTCCTGCTGGGAGGGGTGTATATCTGGGGGAACAGTCATCTGTGTTTCCCAGACCCTCAGAACCTGGTGTGGAGAGACATGCTGGATGACCAGAACACACAAGCTGCAGAACTGAGGCTGCAAGCACAGGCTGCTGGCTGTGAGGCTGACACACACACACACACACACACACTCATATACACACAAACACACACTTATATACACACACACTCTTGTACAGCCTGCTGAGTGTGTCTCTGTGTGTTCCAGGTCCCAAGTGTTCATGTGGAGGGAACAGAGGGTGCTGGGGAGAGACAACACAGGACTGTCAGACCTGTAGGTACACACACACACACACACACACACTCACACACACACACACATACACACACACACACTTATGCTAACCTTAATCCTAAAACTCTTCAGTCTTTACATGTAAGGTCCAGTTAGTCTCCTGTTGCCATGGTAGCTAACAGGAAGCTTGTGTCTCCTCAGTGACGAGCATCAACTGTGCGTCAGGATGTCAGAGGTGTAAAGGAACACAGTCCAACGACTGCTGCCACAAGCAGTGTGCTGCAGGATGCACTGGGCCCAAACACTCCGACTGTCTGGTGGGACACACACACACACTCTCACACACACTCACACACTCCACACTCACACACACTCTCTCACACACACACTCTCACACACACTCACACACTCCACACTCACACACACACTCACACTCACACACTCTCACACTCACACACACTCTCACACTCACACACTCTTACACACACGCACACACTTACACACACTCACACACTCTCACACTCACGCACACACTCTCACACTCTCACACACACTCTCACACACACACAATACACCAACACTCTTATCTGTTCTTGATCCTGTCTCTAAGTACGACTGGAAAATAAGCTCCTTCTAATCAGTAAACACACACACACACACTCTCACAAAATCACACACTCTCACAGATATACACACTCACTAGCTCTCACACAGACACTCACACACACACCATCTGAAGCATGTGTGTGTGTGTGTGTGTGCAGGCGTGTCGCCACTTCAACGACAGCGGGGTGTGTAAGGACAGCTGCCCCGCCCCCACCATCTACGACATGGTCATCTACCAGTCCAAACCTAACCCTGACAAGAAGTTCAGCTTTGGAGCCTCATGTGTCAAGACCTGTCCTCGTAAGACAGCTCTACCTCTATCTAGCTCTATATCTCTCTATTTCTATCTCTATATATATCTCTCTATCTATATATCTCTCTCTCACCCTCTCTCTAACCCTCTCTCTATATATATATCTATATCTCTCTCTGTCTCTCTATCTCTCTCCTCTCTACAGCTGAGTGTCTCTCTCTCTCCTCTCTACAGCTGAGTGTCTCTCTCTCCTCTCTACAGCTGAGTGTCTCTCTCTCTCCTCTCTACAGCTGAGTGTCTCTCTCTCTCCTCTCTACAGCTGAGTGTCTCTCTCTCCTCTCTGCAGCTGAGTGTCTCTCTCTCTCCTCTCTACAGCTGAGTGTCTCTCTCCTCTCTACAGCTGAGTGTCTCTCTCTCTCCTCTCTACAGCTGAGTGTCTCTCTTCCTCCCCTCCCCAGATAACTATCTAGCCATGGAGGAAGCTTGCACCATGGTTTGTCCCAAAGCTAACCAGGAAGTCATCAGTACGCAACCGGATGGACAGGAAGTGCAGAACTGTGAGAAGTGTGAGGGGGAGTGTCCTAAAGGTGGGTGTGTGTCTGTCTGTGTGTGTGTGCGTTTATTTGTTAATGTGTGTGTGAGAGTGTCTGTTTGTGTTTAATTGCTATAGTGTGTGTGTGTGTGTGTGTGTGTGTGTGTGTGTGTGTTCCAGTGTGCTATGGGCTGGGCATGGGAGGTCTTCAGGGCGTTACCATGGTTACCTCGGCCATCATAGACCAGTTTTCCGGATGTGACAAGATCTTTGGCAGTCTGGCCTTCCTGAAGAAGAGCTTCACTGAGTAAGAAACCCTCCTCCTGAGAAGTGTGTGTGTGTGTTAGACTGTGTGTGTAACAGTGTGTGTGTGTGTGTTAGACTGTGTGTGTAACAGTGTGTGTGTGTGTTGCAGTGACCCTGTGACCAACACATCAGGGTTGACTCTCAGACAGCTGGACGTGTTCAACAAGCTGGAGGAAATCACAGGTCCTCATCCTCTCCTCATCCTCTCCTCATCCCTCTCTCTCTCCTCATCCCTCTCTCTCTCCTCATCCTCTCCTCATCCCTCTCTCTCTCCTCATCCTCTCCTCATCCTCTCCTCATCCCTCTCTCTCTCCTCATCCTCTCCTCATCCTCTCCTCATCCCTCTCTCTCTCCTCATCCTCTCCTCATCCCTCTCTCTCTCCTCATCCTCTCCTCATCCTCTCCTCATCCCTCTCTCTCTCCTCATCCTCTCCTCATCCTCTCCTCATCCCTCTCTCTCTCCTCATCCTCTCCTCATCCCTCTCTCTCTCCTCATCCTCTCCTCATCCTCTCCTCATCCCTCTCTCTCTCCTCATCCTCTCCTCATCCTCTCCTCATCCCTCTCTCTCTCCTCATCCTCTCCTCATCCTCTCCTCATCCCTCTCTCTCTCCTCATCCTCTCATCCTCTCCTCATCCTCTCCTCATCCTCTCATCCTCTCATCCTCTTTCACTCTTTCTGTTCATCTTCAACATGTTGACATATTCTGTGTGTTAATGTGTCTGTGTGTTACCTAGGTTACCTGTACATCGATGATTGGCCAGCTGACTGGACAGACCTTAGTGTGTTTGAAAACCTCAAAGTAATTAGAGGAAGAATGCTGTATAAGTAAGTCTGCCTGACTGCCTGTCTGTCTGCCTGTCTGTCTGTCTGCCTGTCTGCCTGTCTGCCTGTCTGCCTGTCTGTCTGTCTGTCTGTCTGTCTGTCTTTCTGTCTGTCTGTCTGTCTGTCTGTCTGCCTGTCTGCATGTCTGTCTGCCTGTCTGTCTGCCTGTCTGTCTGCCTGTCTGTCTGTCTGTCTGCCTCTCTGTCTGCCTCTCTGTCTGCCTCTCTGTCTGCCTGTCTGCATGTCTGCATGTCTGTCTGTCTGTCTGTCTGCCTGTCTGCATGTCTGTCTGCCTGTCTGTCTGTCTGCCTGTCTGTCTGTCTGTCTGTCTGTCTGTCTGCCTCTCTGTCTGCCTGTCTGCATGTCTGTCTGTCTGTCTGCCTGTCTGCATGTCTGTCTGCCTGTCTGTCTGTCTGTCTGTCTGTCTGTCTGCCTCTCTGTCTGCCTCTCTGTCTGCCTCTCTGTCTGCCTCTCTGTCTGCCTGTCTGCATGTCTGTCTGCCTGTCTGTATGTCTGCCTGTCTGTCTGCCTCTCTGTCTGCCTCTCTGTCTGCCTCTCTGTCTGCCTCTCTGTCTGCCTCTCTGTCTGCCTGCCTGCCTGTCTGTCTGTCTGCCTCTCTGTCTGCCTCTCTGTCTGCCTCTCTGTCTGCCTCTCTGTCTGCCTCTCTGCCTGTCTGTCTGTCTGCCTCTCTGTCTGCCTCTCTGTCTGCCTGCCTGCCTGTTGTAGCAGGATTCCTGTTTAGTGAGTCTTCCTGTGCAGGTGTGTCTGTGTTTTCCAGTGAATCTGTGTAATCATTAACTCTGAGGTTATAGCAGCTAATGATTAACCTGCCAGGGTCAAGCTGTGTGTTTGTCTAAGAATATTCCGGTAATATTACGACAGACACAGCAGCATCTGCTCAGACTCTCCCTCCCTCCCTCCCTCCCTCCCTCCCTCCCTCCCTCCCTCCCTCCCTCCCTCCCTCCCTCCCTCCCTCCCTCCCTCCCTCCCTCCCTCCCTCCCTCCCTCCCTCCCTCCCTCCCTCCCTCCCCCCCCCTCTCTCCCCTCCCTCCCTCCCTCCCTCCCTCCCTGCCTCCTACAGAGGGGTGTTCTCTCTGGGAGTACAGCACCTTCAGATCCGCTCCTTGGGGCTGCGCTCGCTGCGTAGTGTGAGTGGAGGTCTGGTGCTGCTCAACGACAACCCCCAGCTGTGCTACACCTCCTCTCTGCCCTGGGGGGCCCTGCTACACCCCACACATGGCCCCCACAGCATCGTCAGCGGCAACCAGGACTCCCAGCTCTGTGGTGAGGAGGAAGCTCAGGGATGTGTGAGCACGTGTGAGTGTGTGAGTCTGTGTGTGTGAGTGTGTGTGCGGGTGACCAGTGTTTTTGTGTGAGTCTGTGTAAGTGTGTGTTTCTGTGTGTGTGTGTGTGTGTGTGACCAGTGTCTGTGTGTGTCCTCAGAGGAGCAGGGCCGTGTGTGTGACCCCCTGTGCTCTGGGGGGTGCTGGGGCCCGGGGCCTCGACAGTGTGTCTCCTGCTCAGCCTTCCAGCGAGGGGCAGAGTGTGTGGAGGAGTGTAACCTCTACCAAGGGTGAGACAGCCTGCCTGTCTGTCTGCCTGCCTGTCTGTCTGCATGTCTGTCTGCCTGTCTGTCTGCATGTCTGCCTGTCTGCATGTCTGTCTGCTTGTCTGTCTGCCTGCCTGTCTGTCTGCATGTCTGTCTGTCTGCATGTCTGTCTGCTTGTCTGTCTGCCTGCCTGTCTGTCTGCATGTCTGTCTGTCTGCATGTCTGTCTGCTTGTCTGTCTGCCTGCCTGCCTGCCTGCCTGCCTGCCTGTCTGTCTGTCTGTCTGTCTGTCTGCCTGTCTGCCTGTCTGCCTGTCTGCTTGTCTGCCTGCCTGCCTGTCTGTCTGTCTGCATGTCTGTCTGTCTGCCTGTCTGTCTGTCTGTCTGCCTGTCTGTCTGCATGTCTGTATTTCTGCCTGTCTGTCTGCCTGTCTGTCTGCCTGCCTGTCTGCCTGTCTGCCTGCCTGTCTGCCTGTCTGCCTGTCTGTCTGCCTGTCTGCCTGTCTGTCTGTCTGTCTGTCTGTCTTGGATATTCTATCCATGTGAAAGTGAAAGGCAGTGAGTATTGATGAAAGTGCTGCTGTCCTGATTCAGACTCTGGACTCTGTTGTCATGGGGCAGTGGAGCACTTGGTATTTACACTGTGTGTAAGTTTATATGTGTGTGTGTGTTGACGTATGTGTGTGTACATGTGTGGGTGTGTGTATTTTTATATGGGGGTGCTTACGTGTGTGTGTGTGTTTGTTTACGTGTGTGTGTTTGTTTACGTGTGTGTGTTCAGCTCTGTGAGAGAGTATCAGAATGGTTCTCTCTGCGGCGCCTGTCACTCAGAATGTCGACCAATCAACGGCTCTGCTTCCTGCTATGGCCCGGTAAGACCACTCCCAGTGTGTGTGTGTGTGTGTGTTGAGCTTCTGTTTTCCTGGTTTATGGGTACTTTTAACCGCCCCCCCCCCCCCCGGTCTCCAGGGCCCCCAGCAGTGTGCTGAGTGTTTACACCTGCAGGATGGGGGGGTGTGTGTGTCCCGCTGCCCCAGTGGGGTGAAGGAGGAGCAGGGGACCGTGTGGAAGTACAGCAACGCCAGCGGACACTGTGTGTCCTGCAACACCAACTGCACACACTCGTGAGGAACACACACACATTCACACGCTCACACACATTTACACGCTCACACACACACAGATACACAAGCACACATTCGTATTCTGTCCTCCGGACTTTAAGAGCAGAGCTGCTTTCTGACAGACATGGTCTCTTCCAGGTGTACCGACATGGATGAGCGAGGCTGTCCTGTTCCCTCCAAGACAGGGTGAGTCAAGCAGCGGCTCAGCAGGAACACACAGACCATCTGGGGCTTTGGTTCAGCTTTACTGCCCCCCTTAGGGGTAGTTTGATCTGCAGCATGGAAGTTTACCATCACAGAGTGACAGATGAAACTCAGACTTTAAAGAAGTCCGGCTCAGACAGATGTGAACTTGGGGAGTCAGGTGGCTGAGTGGTTAGGGAATCAGGCTAGTAATCAGAAACCAGTTCGATTTCTGGTTGTGCCACTCAACTTACCTCAGGGGGGAATGTCCCTGTACTTGCTGTAAGTCTCTCTGGATAAGAGCGTCTGATTACTGACTACATGTAAACTTGTCTTTCTGCAGACCAGGGACGTCCATTGCAGCAGCGGTGGGCGGAGTCATTCTGTTCCTGATCCTATTGGCTCTGCTGGTGTTCTACCTGCGAAGGCAGAAGAAGCTGCGCAGGAAGGAGACAATGAGGAGGATTCTGCAGGAGCATGAGGTCAGGGGAAATGTAGTTCTTTATCCTTTCAAATCACCACATGGTTAGAGGAAGCCTGCTATGGTCATTTATGATTTTGCAACCTATTTACTTCCACAAAAATGTTGTATATTTAGTAAATACATATGCAGGCTGTTTGCATCCTGTTAGTAGTGGGAGTTGTAGTTCTTACGGAGGGCCCTTCCATTGGTGTGTGTGTGTTTGCAGCTGGTGGAGCCTCTAACTCCCAGCGGCGCCGTGCCCAACCAGGCCCAGATGAGGATCCTGAAAGAGACCGAGTTGAAGAAGCTGAGAGTGCTCGGGTCTGGAGCCTTCGGCACCGTCTACAAGGTCTGATGCTGCTAATGCTGCTAGTGATGCTAGTGCTGCTAGTGCTGCTAGTGCTGCTAGTGATGCTAGTGCTGCTAGTGATGCTAGTGATGCTAGTGCTGCTAGTGATGCTAGTGATGCTAGTGATGCTAGTGCTGCTAGTGCTGCTAGTGATGCTAGTGATGCTAGTGATGCTAGTGCTGCTAGTGATGCTAGTGCTGCTAGTGCTGCTAGTGCTGCTAGTGATGCTAGTGCTGCTAGTGATGCTAGTGCTGCTAGTGATGCTAGTGCTGCTAGTGCTGCTAATGCTGCTAGTGATGCTAGTGCTGCTAGTGCTGCTAGTGATGCTAGTGATGCTAGTGCTAACCCTAAGCGTTGCTGTGGTTCCAGGGGGTGTGGGCTCCTGATGGAGAGAGTGTGAAGATCCCAGTGGCCATCAAGGTTTTACGTGAGAACACTTCCTCTAAAGCCAACAAGGAAATCCTGGATGTGAGTATGTGTGTGGGTGCATGTGATGTGTGTGTGTGTGTGTGTGTGTGTGTGTGTGTGTGTGTGTGTGTGTGTGTGTGAGTGTGTGAGTGTGAGTGTGTGTGGGTGTGTCCTGCTCAAGACAGAAGGATGAAGTCAACTTGATGTTTTCTTTGGTCTCTACACACACACACACACACACACACTGCCACTCTGACACACACTGCCTCACCTCACACACACACTGCCTCCCCCCCACACACACACTGCCTCCCCCCCACACACACACTGCCTCCCCCCCACACACACACTCCCAGGAGGCGTACGTGATGGCGGGCGTGGCCAGCCCATACGTGTGTCGTCTGCTGGGGATCTGCTTGACCTCCACAGTGCAGCTCGTCACCCAGCTGATGCCGTATGGCTGCCTGCTGGACTACGTCAGGGAGAACCAGGAGCGGATCGGCTCCCAGTGTCTCCTCAACTGGTGCGTCCAGATCGCCAAGGTGAGACTGGGGAAGAGCCAGGCTGTCTGGAGGGGCCAGGCTGTCTGGAGGGGCCAGGCTGTCTGGAGGGGCCACACACCTGGCAAATACTTTTTACATTAACTGTGTGTGTGTTTGTGCATGTGTGTCTGTGTGTGTGTGTCTGTGTGTGTGTCCGTGTGTGTGTCTCCGTGTGTGTGTGTCTGTGTGTGTGTCCGTGTGTGTGTGTCCGTGTGTGTGTGTCTGTGTGTGTGTGTCCGTGTGTGTGTGTCTGTGTGTGTCTGTGTGTGTGTGTGTTTGTGTGTGTGTCCGTGTGTGTGTGTCTGTGTGTGTGTGTCTGTGTGTGTGTGCGTGTACGCGTGTGTGTGTGTGTCTGTGTGTGTGTCCGTGTGTGTGTCTCCGTGTGTGTGTGTCTGTGTGTGTGTCCGTGTGTGTGTGTCTGTGTGTCTGTGTGTGTGTGTTTGTGTGTGTGTCCGTGTGTGTGTGTCTGTGTGTGTGTGTCTGTGTGTGTGTGCGTGTACGCGTGTGTGTGTGTGTGTGTGTGCAGGGGATGAGCTACCTAGAGGACGTGCGTCTGGTCCACAGGGATCTGGCAGCTCGGAACGTCCTGGTGAAGAACCAGAACCACGTCAAGATCACAGACTTCGGTCTGGCCCGTCTGCTCGACGTAGACGAGACTGAGTACCATGCTGACGGAGGCAAGGTACAACCTGTGTGTGTGTGTCCTCATCCTCCCCAGTGTGTGTGTGTGTGTCCTCATCCTCCCCAGTGTGTGTGTGTGTGTGTGTACAGAGAGACGTGCCTGATGTGAGGCTGTGTGTGTGTTGCTGTTCTCAGGTACCCATCAAGTGGATGGCTCTGGAGTCCATCATGCACAGGAAGTTCACCCACCAGAGCGACGTGTGGAGCTACGGTAGGAAGCAGTGTACGAGTGTGTAGGGGTGTGTAGGGGTGTGTAGGGGTGTGTAGGGGTGTGTAGGGGTGTGTAGGGGTGTGTAGGGCTGTGTAGGGGTGTGTAGGGGTGTGTACGAGTGTGTAGGGGTGTGTAGGGGTGTGTAGGGGTGTGTACGAGTGTGTAGGGGTGTGTAGGGGTGTGTACGAGTGTGTAGGGGTATGTAGGGGTGTGTAGGGGTGTGTAGGGGTGTGTAGCGGTGTGTAGCGGTGTGTGACGGTGTTGGCCTGCTTCTTCAGGGGTGACGGTGTGGGAGCTGATGACGTTCGGGGCGAAGCCTTATGACCAGATCCCAGCGCGGGACATCCCTGAGCTGCTGGAGGGGGGAGACCGGCTGCCCCAGCCCCTCGTCTGCACCATCGACGTCTACATGATCATGGTCAAGTGTGAGTGATGGAGAACTGCACGATGTTGCCACAGTTATGCATTGTGGCGGTTACAGGTTGTCGTGGTTACGTGTTGTCGCGGTTACGCGTTTTCATGTCATGACATTACGTTTTGTCATCCGGCAGGTTGGATGATTGAACCAGATAGCAGGCCGAGGTTCAGAGTTCTGGTGTCAGAGTTCAGTGCCATGGCCCGGGACCCCTCTCGCTATGTGGTCATCCAGGTGTGTGTGTCTCTGTGTGTGTCTGTGTGTGTGTGTCTCTGTGTGTGTAACAAACCTGGGTAGATATAAATAACATGTTCTCTCCTTCATTCCCTCCTCTCTCCCTTCTCTTTCCCTCCTCTCTCTCTCCTCTCTCTCTCCTCTCTCCCTCCTCTCTCCCTCCTCTCTCCCTCCTCTCTCTCTCCTCTCTCCCTCCTCTCTCCCTCCTCTTTCCCTCCTCTCTCCCTCCTCTCTCCCTCCTCTCTCCCTCCTCTCTCCCCCTCCAGAACGATGAGCAGATGAGCCTGTCGTCTCCGGTGGACAGCCAGTTCTTCCGGATGCTTCTGGAGGAGGAGGGTCCTCACATGACAGACCTGCTGGACGCTGAGGAGTATCTGGTGCCACAGCCCAACTTCTTCAGGAGGCAGGGAGACACGCTGTCCAGACACGCCTCTCACAGGGTCTGTCTCCTCTCATCTCTCCTCTCTCCTCTGTTCTGTCCTGTCCTCTCTCCTCTCCTCTCCTCTCCTCTCTCCTCTCTCCTCTCCTCTCTCCTCTCCTCTCTCCTCTCCTCTCCTTTCCTCTCATCTCTCCTCTCTCCTCTCCTCTCTCCTCTCTCCTCTCCTCTCTCCTCTCCCCTCTCTCTCCTCTCCTCTCTCCTCTCCTCTCTCCTCTCTCCTCTCTCCTCTCCCCTCTCCTCTCCTCTCCTCTCCTCTCATCTCATCTCTCCTCTCCTCTCTCCTCTCTCCTCTCTCCTCTCTCCTCTCTCCTCTCTCCTCTCTCCTCTCCTCTCTCCTCTCCTCTCTCCTCTCTCCTCTCCCCTCTCTCTCATCTCCTCTCCTCACCTCACCTCTTCTCTCTCTCTCTTTCATCTCCCCTCTCTCTCCTCTCCTCTTTCTCATCTTTTCTTCCCCCCCTCACTCTCTCCTGTCCTTTCCTGCAGTCTGTAGTGTGATGTCCTGGTTTGTTTGTTATCCTCAGAGTACAGACCAGATACTGGAAGCAGAGAGACCCCTGGCCAGCGGCCCTAAGGGCACGCCCTCCTCCCTGGGGCACAGTCAGTACCCCACCCTGCCACTGGGGGGCAGTCAGTACCCAACCCTGCCACTGGGGGGCAGTCAGTGCCCCACCCTGCCTCTGGGGGGCAGTCAGTGCCCCACCCTGCCACTGGGGGGCAGTCAGTACCCCACCCTGCCACTGGGAGGCACCAGCAGCAACGGCCCCTGGACGCCCCCCTACCCCTCGCTGGCCCATAGCCCGTCAGTGGGGGGGCACTCGGACTCTGTGTTTCTGGACGGCAGCTGTGAGGACGCCTCAGTCATCCCAGAGCGCTACTGTAAGGACCCCACATTCCCTGGAGGCGAGGAGGGGGACGAGGAAGGGGGCGTGGAGACGGATGGCCCCGCCCACCGCCTACAGCATCAGAACCACACGCTGCCCCGCGGCAACCAGCGAGCTGGTCACCATGGCAATGCCGCGCCAGGTGAGCAAGTCACACAAACACACACCTTGGTACGCTCTCACACACACACACGCAGGTACACATCTCCAACACTCTCCTGCCTTTTTGTCCCCCCCCCCCCCCTCCCCCCCAACAGAGTATGTGAACCAGCAGGTGCAGTCCCCCAGGCCGGCCCTCCCAGACCGCCCCAGCACCCTGCCCCGCCCCAGCACCCTGCCCCGCCCCAGCACCCTGCCCCACAGGCCCCAGGACAGGGTCAGGCCCAACGGTCTGGCCCCGGGACACAGTGTGGAGAACCCAGAGTACCTGGTCCCTCTCCCCACCTCCCCTGCCTACGATAACCGCTACTACCTGGACCTGCCAGCCACAGCCTGGGCTGGGGGGGGCGGGGGGGCCGGGGGGGCAGACCGACACATCAATGGGTTTGTGACGCCCACGGCTGAAAACCCGGAGTACCTGGGCCTGGCAGACACATGGGGGGGGCACACCTGAGAGGGGGGGGGGGGGGTTGGCTGCTGCTGGTAGATGAGTGGAGAGTGTGTGTATGTGTTAGAGTGTGTGTGTTGGTGTATTTTAGGGTGGGTGTGTGTGTGTGTGTGTGTGTGTGTGTGTGTGTGTGTGTGTGTGTGTGTGTGTGTGTGTGTGTGTGTGTGTGTGTGTGTGTGTGTGTGTGTGTGTGTGTGTGTGTGTGTGTGTGTGTGTGTGTGTGTGTGTGTGTGTGTGTGTGTGTGTGTGTGTGTGTGTGTGTGTGTGTGTGTGTGTGTGTGTGTGTGTTAGTAAGGATGTATATTGTGTCGGAGCCAGTTAATGAGGAGTGTGTCCTCATTGTGGACAGATGCTGGCCTTGGTGGAACAAAATACGTTTCCACAGCCTCTGAAACAACACTGGGTACTAGAGTATCACATGGTACAAACCAGCCTGGCAGGAAGTAACACTGAACTAAGCACACAGCTCCAGAATCCAGCTGCTCTTCTTCTGCAGGTTATCATTCAGGCTTCTAGTAACCAAAAAGATGTTTTTACAGACGTTTCATCAGTCTTGTCATGTATGAAAAACAGAAGAGAGAGACAGAGAGAGAGACAGAGAGAGAGAGACAGAGAGAGAGAGACAGAGAGAGAGAGACAGAGAGAGCAGACACTTAGTATTCCGCCCAGTGTCTCTCACTCTCCTCCTCAAGACATTCAGGACAATCACAGCCATGTAGTTGCTGTCTGTCTGTCTGTCTGTCTGTCCATCACCAGGACACCCTGTGAGACAGACATGTGGAGAAGACAGGTCCTGCTGTGTCAGAACACAGCCTCTACACAGCCTCAGAACACAGCCTCTACACAGCCTCAGACTGGTGCTGTTAGATGAACAGAATACTAATCAGTTTGCTTTGACAATGTCGTAAAACCTTCTTTGACCTGGTTCTGTCAGGGGAAGAAAAAAAACTGTGGAGGGAAAAAAAACTCTAAATGATAAAGATTCAATGTAGGTTTGTTGTTGTTGAAAACGGTTACTTGCATTTTGATGTGAGATGTATCCACTGCAGTATGTGTTCCCCCTGTCTTCCTGTGGGGGTGTAACAGAGGGTGCAGTGTCGCCCCTCTGAAGCCTGAAGCACTTCTGCTTGGTGTTAACATGCATCCCCATGACAGAGGCTAGCCTGTGCTTTAGGACTGCAGTAGGACCTGTGTACAGATACTGTGTACAGATACTGTGTACAGATACTGTGTACAGATACTGTGTACAGATACTGTGTACAGATACTGTGTACAGATACTGTGTACAGATACTGGATATGTGTTCGTTTGTGGGGTTTTTCCCCCAAAATTGGAAAACACCTGCAATCCTCCAAGATGTGTAGAAACACTGGATATTATGTGAACACTGTGAGGGAGTAGGTACAAGCAGCCCTCCCCCCCTCCCCTCCCTCTCCCCTCCTCTCCCCTCCCTCCCTCCCTCCCTCCCCCCCTCCCCCTCCTCTCCCCCTGCTCGTGATAATCGATGCATGGTTCAGATGCCTCAGCCCAGTGGCGTGCTTGTTAATAATCAGCAGCCTTTATTTTTCCAGAAGCATGTTCTATGCTGTGTCTCTAGTGTTGGGTGTGTGGGGGGGTTGGGGGGCTAGAGGGGGAGGCTGGGGGGCGGGGGTCTGTCTGAGTGTGGGGGGGGGGGGGGGGGGGGGGGCTGCCAACCAAGTCAATGGCTTCATTGTTGTGGTCCTGGAGAGGGAAGACACAAGCAGCAGTCCTGTGGAGGCAGGGAAGAGGACATACTGACCACTGAACACAGAACATACTACATGTTCATACATGCTGGAGCCATGACAGAATGTAATCCTGAGCTCATCTTCTCTACTTTCCTCGTGACGATTCTGCCTTTCTGAACGTAGAGCAACAACAAAAAACACGTTGGGAATCAAGATGGCCTAACACTGAACTCTCCAGCAGCTTCAGAACAATGTGTGGAGTGTTTCTGCTTGGTACTGGGAGGGGGAGGGAGGGGGGGGGGCGTTCACTGGAATCTCTACTATTCTGTTCCCCATCGACCCTCCCCTATAGACCATACAGCTTCCCCATGACCCTCCCCTATAGACCATACAGCTTCCCCATCGACCCTCCCCTATAGACCATACAGCTTCCCCATCGACCCTCCCCTATAGACCATACAGCTTCCCCATGACCCTCCCCTATAGACCATACAGCTTCCCCCTCGACCCTCCCCTATAGACCATACAGCTTCCCCATGACCCTCCCCTATAGACCATACAGCTTCCCCATCGACCCTCCCCTATAGACCATACAGCTTCCCCATCGACCCTCCCCTATAGACCATACAGCTTCCACCTGACCCTCCCCTATAGACCATACAGCTTCCACCTGACCCTCCCCTATAGACCATACAGCTTCCCCATGACCCTCCCCTATAGACCATACAGCTTCCACCTGACCCTCCCCTATAGACCATACAGCTTCCACCTGACCCTCCCCTATAGACCATACAGCTTCCACCTGACCCTCCCCTATAGACCATACAGCTTCCACCTGACCCTCCCCTATAGACCATACAGCTTCCCCATGACCCTCCCCTATAGACCATACAGCTTCCACCTGACCCTCCCCTATAGACCATACAGCTTCCACCTGACCCTCCCCTATAGACCATACAGCTTCCCCATGACCCTCCCCTATAGACCATACAGCTTCCACCTGACCCTCCCCTATAGACCATACAGCTTTCACCTGACCCTCCCCTATAGACCATACAGCTTCCACCTGACCCTCCCCTATAGACCATACAGCTTCCACCTGACCCTCCCCTATAGACCATACAGCTTCCCCATGACCCTCCCCTATAGACCATACAGCTTTCACCTGACCCTCCCCTATAGACCATACAGCTTCCCCATGACCCTCCCCTATAGACCATACAGCTTCCACCTGACCCTCCCCTATAGACCATACAGCTTCCCCATGACCCTCCCCTATAGACCATACAGCTTTCACCTGACCCTCCCCTATAGACCATACAGCTTCCATCGATACATCCATCAATATTTCCAATGAAATGATGGCCAACATCAGACAATCCCATATGATTTTCACTGTGAACCAAGTCTGTAGAATCAGATGATTTTGAAGTTACCAGTTACTATGGAGACCCCAGCACCACAAGACAGGCAAGTATCAGAATTACTGAATTACTTCTTTCTAACGAAGAAAAAAAAAAAAAAACTTTTGTTCATAGCAGTGTACGTACGTTTGAATACTTTTATATGAATGTGATGGTTTGTTTAATTACAAAGGGGAGATTTTCTTATTGGGGGGTCGACCCATGGGGAAGTTAGATAGACACAGCTAAGACTAAGACTATGATCTGTACATAGACTCACACCTGCTTCAGTACAGAACCACATCTAATCTGTGTCACAAAAACTGACAAATTATATAAATACATGCAATATATTCAACAAAGGTACAAAGATCATTTTGTTTTGATGAATTGTACCCAGCATCTGTACTGACTATAGCTGGGTGTTGACATGCAAGAAAATATTTTACGAAGATTTTTTTAGTGTCCATTTTGTATGTATAAATTGTTTATTCTGTATACACCTTGTGTGCCTTAATACAATGTCCCTGTTCTCTGTGTGTGTGTGTGTATGAAAATATTTTGGTTATCGAGAATGTTCTTGACTTCCTATAATATTTCTGTCCATCATTATCGACCAGAGTGTATTGAAACTGAATCCTGACCTCAACACTGAGGAATGGAAACTGTCAAGATCAAGTAAAGACCAGATTATATATTCTGGCAGAATCGTTGAATTAACAATCTTATTGTGTAGTAGAGCAGGTTAGAGCAGGTTCTAGCTAATGTTAGCTAGAGTTGATGTTCATGTCTAATTGCGATAATCATTTGTCATGGTTCAGTTATCTCAGTGAGGGTCTTGCAGCAGTCCCACATCTGTTTTGAGTTCTGGTTTCAGGGGCCCGAGGAGAGAGTCACAGTTTCAGGGGCCCGAGGAGAGAGTCACAGTTTCAGGGGCCCGAGGAGAGAGTCACAGTTTCAGGGGCCCGAGGAGAGAGTCACAGTTTCAGGGGCCCGAGGAGAGAGTCACAGTTTCAGGGGCCCGAGGAGAGAGTCACAGTTTCAGGGGCCCGAGGAGAGAGTCACAGTTTCAGGGGCCCGAGGAGAGAGTCACAGTTTCAGGGGCCTAAGAAGAGATCACTGCCTTTGGACTCTTCTCATTACAACAGTAACTAACCTCTCCTAAGGGCCTCAGTCCTCAAACCTCAATCCTCAGTTGCTGTAAATGGCCTGTGTCGCCTCCTAGTGGTCACAATACAGAATACTATAATGTCCCACAAGCTTGTATGAAAAGCAACAGTTGGGCCTACAGTTCTTTTAGGACATTTGAAACTCAGTCACCGAAAGCTGAAACTAATTTTCTGTCCTTTATAAATACAGTGTTTGAGGCCGTACAGGGAAGGATGAAACCTTTTCATAATCATCACATGGAACCAGACCCTCCAAAGGCTGATATCTATGATGAGAAGATACCTGGGAAGTCTGACACTAAATTATGAATTAGATTGGAGCATTTCACCAAGGACAGTTTGAAAACCTGGGACAATTATGAACAGGATTTATTCTGAAGAAAAAATCTGTGCTGTAAGTATGATTCTGTTGATTATATCTATTAGCAATGCTGATGTGCTTCGGTGATGTTGATAATGGTTATGTTTCATCTCGGTGAATGTTGTAACAAAAAGGTTGAGGACGACAGCCTTTAAGAGGGATAGTATTTCCCATTTGATCTGTAGCATCAATATTTAATGTTAAATTAAATAATTTGGGTCAGAAAAGTCTTGACATTTGGGTGGGACGGGGAGAGCATCCCCAGGTAGACTACTTTAGGATGCAGCCACAAACTTCATCACTAATTTTGCGGTTGGATCTGTAAATTCTACACCAATGATGGAGCGTTGGAGAGGAACAGTATAAAGTTAGTTTTAACTAAACAAATTGAGCACTCAATTGAAAAGAACATTTAATGAACATTGAATTAGCTTGTTCAGATATTGGGCTCTGTCGAACACATGGATGATACAACAGCAGGCTCCTCTATGGGTTCTTCTCCAACACAGGGTTCTCATTCTCAGGGTTCTCCTATGCCACAGGGTTCTCATTCTCAGGGTTCTCCTATGCCACAGGGTTCTCATTCTCAGGGTTCTCCTCCTCCACACGGTTCTCATTCTCAGGGTCAGTTCCCTCAGCATCACCTGAATTCTCCATCATCTGCTTGACCTGACTCTTAAAAAACCCAGCCTGAGAGGAGGGAGAGAGAGACAGAGGGGGGGAGAGAGAGAGACAGAGGGGGGGAGAGAGAGAGACAGAGGGGGAAGAGAAAGAGAGACAAAGGGAGAGAGAGAGACAGAGAGAGAGACAGAGGGGGGGAGAGAAAGAGAGACAGAGGGAGAGAGAGTGGTAATGAGACATTAGTCTTCCTCATGATATATTGTCATCCTGTCAACTTTTCAAATATGTATTTTCTGTAGAATTGTGATGCACAGTTTTGTACATCTACCAGTAAATTGTCATTGTTCACCTTATAAAGAGCGGCCGTGATCAAGGCCAGCAGCATCAGCCCCCCCAGGGAACCCCCCACGATCTCCTTGGTCAGGTCCACCTCAGGAAACACCTCCACATACGTCTCTACCTGCACACAGGAGGAGCCGAACATCAGCAGGGAGTTTCAGACAGATCACCTGGACAAGCCAGCCATCATGTCCTACCAGGAGTCCCCACACACACACACACACACACACACACTCGCTATACACACACACTATACACACACTAAGGGACATGCTTAAGTGACACAAGGAAGTGATAATGATGGTGATGATGATAATGATGGTGATAATGATGGTGATGATGATAATGATGGTGATAATGATGGTGATAATGGTGATAATGGTGACAGTGATGATGGCTATCATACCTTCTGGACAGGAGGGTTGTTCTTGGAGTCCTGAGAGTCGTAGATGTACTGGTTTCTGTCGTAGTCCAGGGAGGTGCTGCTGGTCAGAGAGAACTGGCCAGATGTCAGGCCAATCTGAAGGACAGAGACACCTCACAGGTCAGAGGTCAAACAGAAACACCTCACAGGTCAGAGGTCAAACAGAAACACCTCACAGGTCAGAGGTCAAACAGACACACCTTACAGGTCAGGAGTCAAATCTACACCCTGGCTTTTTTGGCTCAACCCTGGTCCTCAGGTAACACCTGTCCTGCATGTTCTAGATGTTTCCCTGGTCCTCAGGGAACACCTGTCCTGCAGGTTCTAGATGTTTCCCTGGTCCTCAGGGAACACCTGTCCTGCAGGTTCTAGATGTTTCCCTGGTCCTCAGGGAACACCTGTCCTGCAGGTTCTAGATGTTTCCCTGGTCCTCAGGGAACACCTGTCCTGCAGGTTCTACATGTTTCCCTGGTCCTCAGGGAACACCTGTCCTGCATGTTCTAGATGTTTCCCTGGTCCAACACACCTGATTCTAATGCCTGTTCGTTACCATGATTCTACAGAGCTAGATAACGACCCCTTCGTTAGAACCAGGTGTGTTGAAGCAGGAAACATCTAAGAACAGGTGTTCCCTGAGGACCAGGAGTGAGAAAGACGGCTGTAACGAGATCTGTTAAGATCTTACTGTGTGTTTGTTGCATGATTGAAGCAGTTACCTGTTCTATCCATCCTGAACTGATGTTTCCAGAGATGTTGTAGACGAGGGAGTCGTCTCTTCTCACAAAGCTGCTGCAGGTGAACACAGCACACCTGGCCAGCGCACAGTCCTGCACACACACACACACACACACACACATACACACACACACACACACACACACACACAACACCAGCTGTATCTCTGTATGGACACTGACAGCATTCTTACTGTGGAGATTACATACTTTCAAAATATGTTTATAATGATTCATAAATACATATTTACATGTTGTGATTTATAATTAGGTGTGTTTATATGAAGCCTTCTGTGATATTTCTTGTAAAAAGAGTTCATCTTTGGTTTTAAAACATACGGTGTTCAAGGTGTTTCCTTTCTACAGCACTCAGAGTCCTGCAACTCACCAGAGGAGATTTCCTCTTCAGCTTTTCCACAAAGTCTCTGACAGTTGGTTCCTCATCTTTTCCTCTTTTGCATCCTGGAATCTGTGGCAGACACACAACAAGGTGACATGTTGATTCATAACTATTCACAACAATAACTCACGTGTGTGTTACAACAGTTTACACACTGTTCTACACCTGGTTAGACCAGGGGTGGCCTTTCATTACAGACCAGTGGTAGCCATCATCATCATCATCCTTTAAATGCAGGTTATCATTCATGTGATTATTCAGGTGATCATTCATGTGATTATTCATGTGATTATTCATGTGATTATTCATGTGATTATTCAGGTGATTATTCATGTGATTATTCAGGCGATTATTCATGCATCACCTGCATCTTTCTGGATTTCACCCAGATATCGATCTCTCCAAGCTGCATCGGCACCTTGATGATCACGGTGAGGTTGAAATCTCGAGCAAAGTTTAAAACCTTAGAAAGAGGAGAGGAAGATGTATCATTCCTGAGTAGCGTTCCAACACCAGAGCCGGTTAACTCTCCTTACATACCTGGACTGACTGCAGCACAGCTTTCTGCATGTCACTTTTCCCAGCAGTGAAGTTTATGTAGCTGGTAGAATCCTCAACTCTGAACAAGCAACGGCAAAAATGTCATCAGAAAACGTTATTTTCGATTTTACTTAATCAATAGCAACCATTGATCTAACTTCAACGTTTACTCTTTGAAATATATCTTAACATGTCTTTTCTTTGATGAAGGAGAGGAACACACCTGGATAGCAACACATAAATGTTGTATTTCACTCTGATATCTCTCTGGGTGAACAACTCACTTCCAGCTGCATGGTTATTCCCACTGGAATGTTCCAATTAGGAAGTTAGTTGTGGTACAGCCAAACAAATCACAACACACTGCAGAGTGGATGTGAGCTTATGACAACTCATAACGGCTTGTGACAGTTTGTGACAGTTTGTGACGGTTTGTGACGAGGTCAAGCAGACCTTGTGGCACGGGCACTGAAGGTCACCCTGGGGTCAAACTGACCGTTTCTGTCTATTCCATAGGAGATGGTGAACACAGCCTAGACAGACACATAACAAATGTTACCAAATGTTTGATAACACACATTTTCAGGGACTGTTATAAATCAGTAATGGCTGCCTGCTCATGGTGTTTATGTTTCATCATGCAGTTTTAGAAAGAGTCAGAGGAAGAATGGACCTTGCTGTTAGTCTTGAAGATGGGCTTGTTGATGGAGCAAGAGCTGCTTCCTGTGGTTTCCACGGATTCACTGTCTGACGAGATGCATTCCACCCTTCCCTGTCAGAGAGAGACACTGTTGGCATCACGGTTCATCTTCAGGATGTGATGTGGAGCAGCAGGCTTGCCTGGATGGGGGTGTGTTAGTGGAGCAGAGAGCAGGCTTGCCTGGATAGGGGTGTGTTAGTGGAGCAGAGAGCAGGCTTGCCTGGATGGGGGTGTGTTAGTGGAGCAGAGAGCAGGCTTGCCTGGATAGGGGTGTGTTAGTGGAGCAGAGAGCAGGCTTGCCTGGATGGGGGTGAAGCGTCTGTACGAGAGGCCGGCAGGGTAGCTGATCACCACCCTGCTGTTATAAGAGTTCTCCTCCCTGCTCTCCATCCACACAGTCAGACTCAGGACGTCGTCGATTCCTACCCTCAGCTCAGAGGACCTGACACACACACACACACACACACACAGACAGACAGACAGACAGTTGAAAAGGGTCAGATATTATTTTGGACTATTTTATATTGACAGAGACTTGGGGAGAGTTGATGATCTGGAAATCTTACCCGCTAAAATTGAAATCCACTTTGAGGTTGTCGATACAGTTGTTATCAGATCCACAGTTGATCTCAAAGTCCAGCTGTAGAATGAGAGAATGTTTGTTAAATGGTTTCATTGATGTTGAACAGTACTGAAATAAGGGTTAAATCAGGGGTCTTCAACCCTGGTCCTCAGGGGCCACTGTCCTGAAGGTTTGAGATGTTTTAGATGAGCAGGGAAACATCTCAAACCTTCAGGACAGTGTGGCCCTCAAGGACCAGGATCAGACACCTCTGAGTTAAACAGTTCTGAGATCAGCTGACCGGGTGATTGGAGGAGGTAGAGGAGGGCTGGAGCAAGCTGGGGGAGAGAGAGTCTGAGGAGGGCAAGCCCTCAAAACTGAACACAACTTCATTGTAGACTGAGTTTAAAGAGTCCTCTGGGCAGGCCTAGAGAGAGAGAGAGAGAGAACACATTCTGTTCTTTATAATTAAAATTCCCCACCACACATACACACAGTAACACACACACAGGCACACGCACACACACACCTCAACGAAGAAGTTGTGTATGTTGCAAGTCCTCTTCAGGTCCAGGGTGACCATGTTTGTTTGCTGTCGTTGTTTAAGCTGAAAGTAAGCACGGAAGTTGGGCGCTTTGCGTCTTGCATCCAAAGTCAACGTGTAATTAACCTGCGCCCGAGCTGAAAAACAACAAAGTGGAATTAACCTTCCACTTTCAGATTAGGCTCCAATCACACACTCACAGCTCTGAGCTCTTAAACTGCAAACTAACGTCACGATGCAAAACAATACAAATGAGTTCAGCAGAACCTGTTTGTCCTTGAGCTTGTGGGGTCATGGTGAAGCAGACCATGGCGGTGTGAGGTAGAGGTGTCACACAGTCAGAGTGGCTGGTGGAGATTCTGGTCGGGTTAACGGCCACGTCAACGTTCACAGTAACTATAGGTTTGGATCTGAAACATGGGTAAGAAACATGACTGAAATATATCAACAAAACATCTGGGAAAAACCTTCTACAACAAATAGATCTGTCTGCTTTGGAATCTCTAGAGTTGTGGCAGACCTGCCTGGGTGGCGCCTGGAGAGCTACCTGGTTTTCTCCAACTACACTTATTTGACCGTATTTAACAGTGGGTACCAGGTAACCATTACAATCTGGGTGTGGGAGTGAAAACCTCCAGGCAGGGGCCTCTTCAGGGTTAGAAACACCTGCTTTATCTTCTTCAGAAACTTTACAACACGGGTATCAAATCCTGGTCCTTGACGTCCCACTGTCCTGAAGCCTGATAATGACCCTTCATTAGAATCAGGGATGACAGAGCAGGGGAACATCTAAAACAGGACAGTGGCCCTCAAGGACCAGGATTTGATACCCGTGTTCTAGAACTTCGGTACTATAAACACCTGTGTCATCTGCTTCAGAAACGGTAGAAGCACCTGAGTAAGACGACGGCCCCCTTGGAGCCCACAGCCAGGTCTGGCAGAGCATCTCCACTGAGGTCCACAGATGATTGGCTGATGGACAGGCCAAAAAACTTCATCCCAGAATGCACCTCAGACCCTGAGATTCTCTACCGAGGAGAAACAGAAGGGATCATGACGCAGGTAATGACACTGTCGTCACATCAGGACTTCTGACTGATCCTAGATCCAAGGTGCCCCCCCCCCCCCACACACACACACACACACACACCTTCTCTCAAAATCAACTTTCTCACAGACTTGGGTGTGGATGTTGTGTATATACATGTAGTCATTTATCAGACGCTCTTATCAAGAGCAACTTACAGCAAGTGCAGGGACATTCCCCCCTGAGGCAAGTAGGGTGAAGTACATTGCCCAAGGACACAACATCTTTTTGCACTACCGGGAATCAAACCGTCAACATTCTGATTCCCAGCCTGATCCCCTGCTTGCTCAGCCCCCCCTGGTGTACCTGGGAGTAGACACTGTTGATGCCTCCTCTCTTCCCATGGAATATGTAGACGCTCCCCTGGCCATCATCCTCCAGCGGCGCTCCCACCGCCAGGTCGTTGAACTTGTCGTTATTGATGTCCGGCAGAGGGGCGAGCGACATCCCAAACCTGCTCCTCTCTCCTGCCTCCCCCTGCAGCATGTTCTGGGCCCCCCCAGGAAAGAACACCCCTTTCTGGTACAAAAACACAAGTTGACAGTTTGGAACAACATTTGACTGCTGTCAGTACGATACGACTGAAAACAATTAACGATCTGACGGTTGTGGAATGTTCAAATAGTTTTTATGTGTTTGTTGTCAAAGTGTAAGCCAATGTAGAGCTTCATATTTTAGGGTGTGATACGTTTAAATACCTGTTCAGTAAGTGAACAGATGAATATCCTTCCTTCTCTGTCTCTGTCCGTGTACATGGGAGAGGAAACCAGCACCAAATCAGAGTAGGAATCACCATCCACGTCCATCGCACAAACCACCGCCCCAAAATATGCTCCAATCTGGGGACACAAACAAACACCTTTTTCATGGAACTGCAAGAGATGAAACGACCTTATTGGATCACTTCATAGTACATCACTACATAGCATTTCAGTAGTACAGTAGAAAAGGTTTCAGATGTAGTCATCTGGACACTGTTTTCAAAATCAAGACGTTAGAGACCAGTCCAGGAGTGATTTTGAAAACCAGATGACTGTCCAGATGATTAACTCTGAAATCTTTTCTACAATGGAACAGTCCGGAACGAATAAAGAAGTGAGCAATTCCGGCCCTCGAGGACCGCTGTCCTGAAGGTTTTAGATGTTTCCCTGGTCTAGCACACCTGATTCAAATGAACGGGTCGTTATCAAGCTCTGTGGAAGCCTGATAATGATCATTCATTTGAATCAGGTGTGCTGGAGCAGTGAAACATCTAAAACCTTCAGGACAGCGGCCCTCGAGGACCAGGGGCCTCATGTACAAAGACTTGCGTGGATTTCCTACTGAAACTTGGCGTACGCCAAAACCCAGAAACTGTCGTACGCACAAATAAATTCAGATGTATCAAAGTGCGCGTAGGCATGAATCCAAGCACGTTTCTTTTGTACATCACAATCACTGTGGAATTGAGCGCACATGCAGAGGTGCCGAACTCCTCCCTGTCCACGCCCCCATTTAAATATGCAAATTAATGTAAATAGGCCCTGGACCTGAGATTTCCCTCTTGTGTCTCACATTGCGCATGCTTTTTATGAGATCAGGGCCGACTCTTGGCATAGGCGACATAGGCGGTCGCCTAGAGCGCCATCGGTTGGAGGGGCGCTGCCAGGCACCCTTAATCATGCCGTTTTGTGTGAAGACGTTTTATTAAGTAGAGCCGGCCCTGGATCAGATAAATCAAAATGAGTAGAGGGAAGAAAAGAGTCAATCAGTGGCTTGATAGAAAGCTTTGCAGCTCTAATTTCAATAAAATAAAAACATATGAATGCACACTTGCCCAAATGTGCATTTCGCTGTTTTACTTATGAGCCCGTTATTGTTTGCAAGTAAATCCTTGCGTTCCCTAAAAGCTTGCTCACGTCGGATTGCACCATTTGCAAGGTCCTTAAACAACGCTAACGCTGCCATTGTTAATACCATTTTCTTCATCACTTTGCGCATGCTTTTATATTCACCTATACGATTACAAACGCCTGGGTGTGTAAATTGTTCATGACGGTGTCTCTGATGTGCACATCACTCTGATGACTGTTTTCACATTATTAACAGTTTCCCAGCATCACCTCTAAGTGTCGCCAAATGAACAATAGCTGTAGAAACGTGCGTACGACAGCTATGAAGTTGGTGTGGGGCACCGCACATTTCCACGGTCATTTCACGTTTGATACATCTGAACGTGAGCGTGGGAAAGGACGTACGCCACGTTTTTGTGCGTACGCAACCTTTGTACATGAGGCCCCAGGACTCTTCAGATGTGCTCCATACCTGGTCTACACCAACTTATTTCTGTAGTACTTTTATTTTCCTTTATGAGGACTTTAACCGTTGTCACACTGACCTGTCCTGTAAACTGTAGAGTTTGGTTGGTTCTCCCTGGGGAAAAGACCATCACCTGTCCTCTGTGATCTGCTCGGGGTGCCCCCACCACTGTGAAGGTGCCAAACCTCGTCCAGGCTGAGGTTATGGAGTAACCTGAGGAGACAGTGAAGCAGGAAGAATCTGTTATAGATGTTCTATGTTGTCTCTTTCCTGCCACAGTAAATGCTGTGTTTGTGTATCTTGCATGGCGATTAAAACCGATTCTGATCTTTTTCACCCCTAAAATAATCTCAGGTCTTGGGGAATCAGGTAGCTGAGCGGTTAGAGAATCGGGCTAGTAGCCAGAATTTTGCCAAATGAGGTTGTGTCCTTGGACAAGGCACTTCACCCTACTTGCCTCAGGGGGGAATGTCTGAATGTCCCTGTACTTGCTGTAAGTTGCTCTGGAGAAGAGTGTCTGCTAATCGACTAAATGTAAAATGTAAATATTTTTCACTCCTAAAGTAATGTTCGACTTGGCAGCATGGAATGAAATACAAAATATCTAATCTTGAGATTTTTCTCAAGAAAATTCTGCCAAAATACCTAAACTGGGTGTGGATGAGGGGCCCAATAGGACTGCATTAACGTCATCACGTAAACTAGCAACTTGTCAGAGAGCTACTTTCTGGTGAGATGTTCAGGGTACATCGTTACCTAGGTAACTGTCAGCCTCTCTGCTGGTGTCCTGGAAGAAGGAAGGCTGCTGGTTCCTGCTCATGTACGACTGGAACCCTCCACTCCATTCAAAGGCTCCAACTGTTCCTACCTGGAATCCTCCCTAAAGGAAACAGCCGTTTTAATCCAACAGCAACAGATATTCCCCCTAAACTGTGACAGTGTGGTGACGAGCTGAGCTACCTCAGGAGAGTAGGCAGCACTGAATCCTTCCTGAGCCATCTCCATCTGCAATGATGCTCCTGCTGCCTGAGAGCCTGTCACACACACACACACACACACACACACACACGTGTACTCAGGATATACTGTGAACTCCAGACAGGAGTTCTTTATCCCCCGGAAAATAAAACTATGTATTACTGCTCATCAACATACACTGCACTGTGTGGTGTTTATGTTATGTTGCAAGTTATCAATCACAGAGTGAACATCTTGTATGTTATGTTACTTTATAACCTAAGGAACATTGTCCTGTGGTTTCAAACAGTACAATAAATAACATGTTGAGCGGTGTGTAGAATGTGTTACTGAAAGGCTTGTTTCATAGATATTGGTGTGATCATGATGGAGGTGGTTAAACACAGTGTCTCTGTAGGTATTAAAGCTCTCCTACCTTCGATATTGAAGATACTGTTCTGCAAAGTGTTACTGATCTGGTTAAGCGCTTCAAAGCTGCTCACTTTGAACACGTGTGTCTCAGACGGAAGAGAGGCGATTCTCTCCAACTCTTTTTTTGCATTTGCGTTGTTGAAAGCAGAGCCCACCTGGTCAAAACAAAGACAGTTTTACTACATTAGTTTATCTAAAAGAAAAGCGATACTCTTTCATCCGTGGTTCTCAATACATGTCAAACTGTGAATGGTTTGATGTGTTAAAACAGAACATCTCATCTCACAAAATCATCAAGTGTTTAAGAACATCTGTGTTAACACTGTCGAGGGTCAAGCCAAAAACCAGAATGGTAAAAAAAAAGCTAATGCTAATGTTACATCCTATATTGTTTATATGCAATCTAATCATAACTATAATATGTTATATGTTAATAGGGCTGGGGGAAATTGCACCTGCAACCTCTTAAAATGTATACACATACTCTAACCACTAAACTAGACTTATTCCCAACACTTATTCACATGTAGTCATTTATCAGACACTCTTATCCACTTACAGTAAGTACAGGGACATTCCCCCCTGAGGCAAGTAGGGTGAAGTGCCTTGCCAAAGGACACAACGTCATTTTGCACGGCCGGGAATCGAACTCGCAACCTTCTAATCACTAGCCCGACGCCTTAAACAATCAGCCACCTGAGCATTCATTAGAATCAGGTGTGCTGGAGCAGGGAAACATCCGCCCGGCCACCTCACTCCCTGACTGATAGGAGCGTGCTTCTTCTTACCCCAATAGCAAATCGAACAATAGACTGTCTTTCTGCTGCATCGACAGCTGCTGGGATCTGGTTTGGATCTTGAGAAGCTCCATCTGTGATCACGATCAGAATCTTTGACGCTTTGATCCTTGATCCTCCTGATGCTGAGAATACCTGAGTACTAGATATCAAAACCATTTGAGGATCAGCGATTATAAATATGTTTGATTAAGATGTGTATTTAGTTTAGGCTCTAATGAAAGCAATAGAATATGTCCACCTTTGTGTTTGATGTGTGTTGTCTACTACTGTGTGTACGTCTGTGAAATGTTCCTTACACAACTCTGTAGATTGCCGCAGCTGTGTAGGTCCCCTCACGCTGTTGATTGATATCATCAATCTGTTTTTCCCAAAACTGAGGTTGAAAATTATTAAAATTAAAATGAATTTCCGATTGAGATGAGTACTGGACCACAGCAAACTGCAAAATGAGAACATGTTTGGAATCAGACATTGCCAAAGCAAACCGGACAGGAATATTAATCAGTATATTTTCCTTCTTTTTTTTTTTACAACAGAGCAGAAGAGCCAGGCCTCACCCTCGTGTCCCTCTGAATCAGCACACGGATCAGATGTTTCACAAAAGTCTTCATTTTGTCAAAGTCGTTGCGGTTGACACTGCCTGAGCCGTCCAATAGGAAAGCGATGTCGGTTTGCCCAGGGCATTCTGGGAAACACAGTGAACACAGAGAGGCATGAGAGGGAGGCAGACAGGAGGGGGTGGAACACCTGTGAGGAACACCTGTGAGGAACACCTGTATGGAACACCTGTGTGGAACACCTGTGAGGAACACCTGTGAGGAACACCTGTGTGGAACACCTGTGTGGAACACCTGTGAGGAACACCTGTGAGGAACACCTGTGTGGAACACCTGTGAGGAACACCTGTGTGGAACACCTGTGAGGAACACCTGTGAGGAACACCTGTGAGGAACACCTGTGTGGAACACCTGTGAGGAACACCTGTGAGGAACACCTGTGTGGAACACCTGTGTGGAACACCTGTGAGGAACACCTGTGAGGAACACCTGTGTGGAACACCTGTGAGGAACACCTGTGTGGAACACCTGTGAGGAACACCTGTGAGGAACACCTGTGTGGAACACCTGTGTGGAACACCTGTGTGGAACACCTGTGAGGAACACCTGTGTGGAACACCTGTGTGGAACACCTGTGAGGAACACCTGTGTGGAACACCTGTGTGGAACAACACCTGTCTAAGACTTTGTGCCTGTGTTCAGCTTGGTCCTGATTCGTGTTTGAAAACCTGAAAAACTGGGATTGTTCTCAGGACAGTGTGATGACATCAGAGGGTGTGATGACATCAGAGGGTGTGATGACATCACAGGGCCATGAAAGATGTGTCACACATTCTCTGAATCCCGCTGAAGAGTGAATGATCAGTTTGTTAATCCTCCTCCATGCGTCACTTTGGATGCTGTCATCTTCTAAACGAAGACATTTCAAACACGGATGCAAGGAGAGCTGATGTTTCCATGGTTACCCTCTAAAGTGGCAGGGATAGGAGGACCAGGTGAGTGTCTTCCATCGATCTCCAAACACAAGCCGTTATAGGTGGTGATGGAGCTGCATTCCCGGGGGATGGTCGGCCCACACACCTGGACCAGAGAGCAGAGTCAGGCTGGGGAGCATGTGTGGCAACAGGAAGCGGTGTGGGATTGGTTGACGTAATAAGGAAACAATGTGGGATTGGTTGATGTAATAAGGAAACAATGTGGGATTGGTTAATGTAGGAGAAACCACCAATCTGTGTTCTAATCTTTCAGCAAAAACTTAAACAAACCAAAATGCCATCTCACACTCATGTAAAGGCGGGAGTTACCATGGTGATTTGGGATTTAGGGTTCTTGGTCATTGTCAAACCCAAAGACATGTTGACTGCGTGTTCGGGCACTAGAGGAAACACGTTTATAGATTACATGTTGGAAAAACATTTAGTTTGACCTCATATGCTGCTAACATGATTATGTGAGTTAGTATCAGTACAGGATCTTTACCTGGTATCATTATCTCAGTACAGGAGTCCAGCGAACACCTGTAAACCTTTCCTCTCCTCACTCCATTCTGCTCTAAGGGGGCGCTGGTGAGTAAGCTGCGACAACATGCAACAGGATCATGCAGCCAGGACACACACATGATCAGCAACATACAAACAGGATCAGCACATCTGAAATACCACAACCTGGGATGTCCTGCAGTGTGTGATCCTACCTGCTACTGTCTAGAATCACCACCTGGTATCCAAACCCAGCATCTGGCCTGCTCAGGTACTTCCAGGCCACAGACTCCATGTTGAAAGACAAACAGCCTTGCAGCACTGAGAAGAAAAGAGGACAGGAAGTAACGAAATGTGTTGTTTGGGTAATCAGGTGGCTGAGTGGTGCAGGATTGGGCCAGTGATCAGAACCTCACCTTCCCAAATGACGTTGTGTTCTTGTACAAGGAGCTTGTAAGTCGCTTTAGATAAGAGCGTCGGCTAAATGACTTAATGGAAATGTTTCTGTTCTACTGTTCCTGTTTTTACTTAACCCTTACTCACTCTACAGGGGTCAGAATGACCCAAAACTATATTTAACGCACACGTGCAAACACCCACAAGAAGGAGACAATGAAAAGGAGACATTTAGATTGTGTGTGCTTGATTAAACTCAGACTTAACTCAATCTTCCTGGTTCTGTGGGTCATTCAACTGTCACATAGAACTGACTGATATCATGACATCAGAATGACCAATGTTCAGCCCACGCACCTACTCACACACACTCACACACACTCACACACACTTACACACACTCACTCACACACTCACACACACTCACACACACACACACACACACTCACACACACTCTCACACACACACACACACACACACACTCACACACACACACACACACACTCACACACACACACACACACACACACACACTCACACACACACACACACTCACACACACACTCACACACACACACACACCCACACACTCACACACCCACACACACTCACACACACACTAAGACACCAAAAGGAAGGGCAGTATTACGTGTCATGTTGAGCGTCTTTACTGTTCCTCGTCCCTAAAAGGTCCATGTTCCCCTCAACTACAGGCCATCATTCTGTTGATATATACTGTGATATATAGAACTTCAAGTTTGAAAGCTCCTAGCCCTGCCCCCCCCCCCCCCCTCAGAAACCACAGCTAGACATCATACTGGAACTGAGGACTGATAATTATCATCATCGGTAAAAACACTCGACTAACTTTTGATAAACATTCACTGTGGCAATGAGGAAGTGAGATGAGCTATAACCATAATACACTACTTCAGAAACATCCAAATGTACGTCAAAAAACTCTTTGTAACATCCTTAGTGCTCACAGACTGGCATGGTAGGAACATGACCCCAGTTCTGTTCAGATCCGTACTAGCAGAACAGTCTGAGAGCTTTCACATGTCAGGTTATGAATCAACACGTTAACGTCGACTTTGACTTTTTAAACATTTTTAAATGTTACATTTTGATGTTACATTTTGTTACATTATGTTAATAGTCTCTTTCAACCAAATACCTCTATGTGTGTATATATGAATGTGTGTGTTTTTATAAGATATGTGTGTATTTAAGCTATTTTATGTATGATTAAACATAAGTGTGTTGATATTGTTGGTAACAGTGATACTGTCTAGTTCTAACTTTCATTCCAACGTGTGCTGGCTGAGCGGTTAGGGAGTCGGGCTAGTAATCAGAAGGTTACTGGTTCGATTCCTGGCTGTGCTACAATAAAATGTTGTCCTTGGGCAAGGCACTTCACCCTGCTTGTCTCAGGGGGGAACGTCCCTGCACTTGCTGTAAGTCTAAATATAAATATAATCTTCCAGTCATGTGAAAAGAGCCTGAGCAGAGATATTCGGATTCTTAATGGTGAAATTCCCATATTTGATATGAATAATCCTTGTGGAAGTAGGAGGAGGAGGAAGAGGAGGATCTTATCTTAAAGGACAAAGGAAGGTTGTTTCTCCTACCTGCTGCCAACACCAGAGAGAAGGAGGCTGTCTGTGCCATGATGTCCAGAGAAGCACTGACCTCAGACACTCAGCAAACAGGATGATGAGAGATGGAAGGAAAGGTGTGTCTTCCAGTGTCTGTGTGAGATTGTGCAAGTGTGTTTAGTAGTATTTTTGGGTCCATATACTTTGGTATCACATCAATTTATACATGTTTTAGGTTATCTAGTAGTGCAAAAAAATATTTTTTTACATATTTGTACATAAATTCTCTTCTAAGCTCTATGTGTGCTCTATAAACATGCTGATTATTAGGCTCTTTGTGTAATCATACTATGAAATAGTACTTACTGAATATTAGTACATTTGAATGGTAATAAAACATTTGTACTGTAATTCTAGTTTTCTATTAGAAATGAAAGAAAATGAAAAGGAACACGAAGATGTGACACAACTTCCTGTATTTCGTTTCACAAGCTGTGGTCTGGTGACACAGGAAGAGACAGCTTCACTGTGGCTGAGTGTGGCCAGTTATTCTGGGATGTGAGACCCACACCACCTCTCCACCTCTCCAGCTCTCCAGCTCTCCAGCTCTCCACCTCTCCACCTCTCCACCTCTCCACCTCTCCAGCTCTCCAGCTCTCCACCTCTCCACCTCTCCACCTCTCCACCTCTCCACCTCTCCACCTCTCCACCTCTCCACCTCTCCACCTCTCCAGCTCTCCAGCTCACCAGCTCATGATGCTCACTGACTCTCCACAGCTACAGATGTGGGTTAGGGTTAACCCTTAACCCCTGTCCTCTCTTCATATTCTGCAACTCCCCCTTGTCCTAAAAAGGCCCCACCTTTAACCCTGAAATAAAGCAGCTTAATTACAGTTATACCCTGTACTCTGTCAGGCACTGAAATGTGCAGCCATTGTGCACATGTATTCCCTTTGTGTGTCGGTTGTACTTTCAAGATCCAAAGCTGTTTGTTTATATTTATATATGCCAAAACATACATAAAGATGCTTTTATTTTTAGAACATGACTGCAAATCTAAAGATCAAATTCCCCCCTTGTCCTGGATGTTGCTAAATAAAAACATGATCAGAAAACTTTTAGAGAGTAACCCCCCCCCCCCCCCCCCCCCCAGCCGCAGCATATCATCCAGCAGAATGTCTAACAAACCCTTCAGTAAGGACAGAGAACTAAGACTGATTTCACTGTTGAATGTTGTTTGTATGAAACGAAATGGATTGATATGATTGGCAGAGCCTGTGGGGTCACACACTCTGAAATGCTGCTGTGGAGTCAGACAGAAGTTAGCATGCGCGACCTTCCACATGACCTTCATCCCCCCAGAGCAAAGGTCAGGGAAAGGTCAGGGATCACTGTTGCTGGGTGTGGATTGGATTTCTAAGAGCAGGTTGAGCCTGCTGTCACATGATTTGGTGTGTGTGTGTGTGTGTGTTGGTTAACAATGTTAACATAAATTCTACATAATGTGGATGTCAATATAAGATCCATGTATCTTAGTTGCTCTAAGAAATCATTTCCTTGTGCACTTTTCATACAGCTTTCACGTTTGCATGGCAACATTTTCTTTGAACTTAAGATCGTCCTCACCTGATGTAACATCAGGGTCTCTCTCCCCCCCTCTCTCTCTTCCTCTCTTCCTCCCTGCTCTCTCTCTCTCTCTCTGTGTTCTTTATCTCTCTATGTCTCTCTCCCTGTTCTCAGTCCTAACTCTTTGCCCTTTCTCTCCCTGGCAGAGGCTCTCAGTAGAATGTCAGAGCCTGGGTCTGGTTGCGTCCCGGTCTTAATATAGCGCAGCAGCTGAAATGTGAGGGGTCACAATGGGAGGATAAATACAAGTGCTTCAGGGGCTGAGGGGTGTCGCAGACTATCCAGCTCTTCTCCCTCCTTCCTCTCTCTCTTCCTCTCCGGAACCTTCCGACCTAGTGTCTTCTCCCCTCTGTCCACCAAATCTCCAAGGTAACTACAGAAAACTGCTTTATTCTTATTTTTGTTGGCTATATACTGACATGTAGCCAAATAATGTTATAACATCTAAACTTGTATTTCTTCAGCAATGATTTTCTTCTTTAGCTTGTGCTTCTCTACAGTGTTTTGATGACGCTGCATGAATGTAATTCACTGCAGAAATAGGAGTGGATGTTTGAGGTTTTGACAGTTTTAAATGTTGCAGCCTTAACTGATGTGTGGTGCTTTTAACATACATGAATCTGAATGATCAAGCACACTTCCTGTCACACATGTTCCCCCATGATGTTCCTCCATGTTCCCCTATGATGTTCCCCCATGATGTTCCCCCATGTTCCCCCATGATGTTCCCCTATGATGTTCCCCCATGATGTTCCCCCATGTTCCTCTCTTGTTGTGATTCAGCCCTGCCAGCAGCTCTCCTCCAGTAGTTCGTTTACAAGGCAAAAGCAAAGCAACTTATTGGATTTCTGTATATTCTACCTGTGTGCTGGTTCACCTGATGATGGTCTCATGCAGCCTAACTGCAGCCTCATGCAGCCTAACTGGAGCCTCATGCAGCCTAACTGCAGCCTCATGCAGCCTAACTGCAGCCTAACTGGAGCCTCATGCAGCCTAACTGCAGCCTAACTGGAGCCTCATGCAGCCTAACTGCAGCCTCATGCAGCCCTAACTGGAGCCTCATGCAGCCTAACTGCAGCCTCATGCAGCCTAACTGCAGCCTAACTGGAGCCTCATGCAGCCTAACTGCAGCCTCATGCAGCCTAACTGGAGCCTCATGCAGCCTAACTGCAGCCTAACTGGAGCCTCATGCAGCCTAACTGGAGCCTCATGCAGCCTAACTGCAGCCTCATGCAGCCTAACTGCAGCCTCATGCAGCCTAACTGCAGCCTCATGCAGCCTAACTGCAGCCTCATGCAGCCTAACTGGAGCCTCATGCAGCCTAACTGGAGCCTCATGCAGCCTAACTGCAGCCTCATGCAGCCTAACTGCAGCCTCATGCAGCCTAACTGCAGCCTCATGCAGCCTAACTGGAGCCTCATGCAGCCTAACTGCAGCCTCATGCAGCCTAACTGGAGCCTCATGCAGCCTAACTGGAGCCTCATGCAGCCTAACTGCAGCCTAACTGGAGCCTCATGCAGCCTCATGCAGGGTTATAGCAGTAGCAGCTGTGGATTCCAACTGTCTATTTAGGTCTTAGAGAGAGAGACAGAGAGAGAGGGAGAGAGACAGATAGACAGAGAAAAAGACAGAGGGAGAGAGAGATACATAACAGAGACAGAGAAAGAGTGACAGAGAGTGTCAGAAAGAGAGATAGAGACAAAGAGAGGGGGGGAATGTTGCCTAAATGATCTGTGGATGTGAGTGGTGGGCGTGGCTGTTGGGGATTTACTAAGAGGGTCAAGGATAAGACAGGAGAGGTAAAGGAAAAGGTCACTCACATGCCTCTCATGGTTTTTGGGGGGACAGGAGGGTTGGGGGAGGGAATTCAGGAGGCTTGAGGGGGGGGGCAGAGGGAGCAGGGGGAGCAGAGGGGGCAGGGGGGGGAGCAGAGGGGGCGGGGGGAGCAGAGGGGGCGGGGGGGGGGCAGTAGATATCACAGCCTCCACACAGCACTCAGGTCTCTCACAGCAACAGAAACTCAGCCTGCAGACACAGCAGCACAGGGGAGCCTCGTGTGAGCAGATACCAGCGCTTACATTATTATTAGAATATCTGAGGTGATCTTTAGCCACAGACCCAGACTGTGAAGAGGAAGAAAGATTCAACTGCAGGAGAAGAGAAACTTCCTCATTCGTCTTCTTATTTTATCTTGTTTTCTTTTAATTCTGTTCCACTGTAAAGACAACCAAGTTATGACAGACCTGCAGGG
Organism: Neosalanx taihuensis; assembly: GCA_030340665.1. Taxonomy (NCBI): domain Eukaryota; kingdom Metazoa; phylum Chordata; class Actinopteri; order Osmeriformes; family Salangidae; genus Neosalanx; species Neosalanx taihuensis. The sequence goes on from CM059303.1 coordinate 720,502, forward strand.
TCACACCCACTGTTTCACATGTTGAAATATGTATTTAAGGCAGCAGAAACATGATTCGTTACTGAAAACCTGCTCCCAGAAACAGTTTAACAGATCTGTAATATAGTATTAGATCTCAACATGGCCCCTGTCTGCCCACTGCCTCAACATGCTCTGTGGCAAGTCCCGGCTGTGGCTACATGATTTGGTGTCCTTGGGCAAGACACTTCCCCCTACTTGCCTCAGGGAAAATGTCCCTGTACTTACTGTAAGTCGCTTTGGATAAAAGTGTCTGTTAAATGAATAAATGTAAATGTAACTACATCAGACCATCTCTCCCTCCCTCCCTCCCTCCCTCCCTCCCTCCCTCCCTCCCTCCCTCCCTCCCTCCCTCCCTCCCTCCCTCCCTCCCTCCCTCCCTCCCTCCCTCCCTCCCTCCCTCCCTCCCTCCCTCCCTCCCTCAGACAGGATGCCTCACGCCTACCCCTTCCTCACTCCTGAACAGAAGAAGGAGCTCAGTGACATCGCTCAGAGGATCGTCGCTCCCGGCAAGGGAATCCTCGCTGCTGACGAGTCCACAGGTACACACACACACACACACACACACACACACACACACCCCTTAAACGCCCAGTCTAGGTCCCCATGTGTGTTGTCTCTGTCTTTAAAGGGTGTTCCCCCTCGGGGATCAATCAAGTAATTCTGATTGTGATTCTTCCCACAGGAAGTGTGGCTAAGCGCTTCCAGAGCATCAATGCTGAGAACACAGAGGAGAACAGGAGGCTCTACAGACAGCTGCTCTTCACTGCAGACCGCTCCATCGACTCCTGCATCGGAGGAGTGATCTTCTTCCATGAGACTCTGTACCAGAAGACCGACGATGGCAAGCTGTTCCCCCAGTACATCAAGGACAGAGGCATGGTGGTGGGAATCAAGGTGGACAAGGGTGTGGTACCTCTGGCAGGGACCAACGGAGAGACCACCACACAGGGTGAGGGGACCCTCACACACACACACACACATACACACACACACACACACACACCTGTACACACACACACACACACAGTACTTCATCTCCTCGTTCCTCTCCAGGTCTGGATGGTTTGTATGAGCGCTGTGCTCAGTATAAGAAGGATGGGGCAGATTTCGCTAAGTGGCGCTGCGTGCTGAAGATCACCCCCACCACCCCCTCCAGACTCGCCATCATTGAGAACGCTAACGTCCTGGCTCGCTACGCCAGCATCTGTCAGATGGTGAGACCAGCAAACGCTCTTTAGCGATGGAGAACTGGCTCTAGTAATGTCCCTGCTAGCTGCCATGGTAACGTCCCAGACACTGTCCAGACTGTGTCTCTGACCTGAATGATCACATGACATCACAGGAAATGTAAACAAACAACCATGAAAAACACGTGACAAAACAAGAGCTCCGTCTGGTAACAGATCACAACATGTGCAGCCTCCTGTCCGTGTGTGTGTGTGTGTGTGTGTGTGTGTGTGTGTGCTGGATGAGTAACACTGCAGCTGGTTATGTGGTCCCTCAGCACGGGATCGTCCCCATCGTGGAGCCAGAGATCCTGCCTGATGGAGACCATGACCTGAAGCGCTGCCAGTATGTTACTGAGAAGGTGAGACAGCACAGCTACAGACAGCACAGGTACAGACAGCACAGCTACAGACAGCACAGCTACAGACACACAGCTACAGACAGCACAGGTACAGACAGCACAGCTACAGACAGCACAGCTACAGACACACAGCTACAGACACACAGCTACAGACAGCACAGGTACAGACAGCACAGCTACAGACAGCACAGCTACAGACACACAGCTACAGACAGCACAGCTACAGACACACAGCTACAGACAGCACAGGTCCACATAGTACAGGTACACCTACAGACAGCACAGCTACAGACACACAGGTACAGACAGCACAGCTACAGACACACAGGTACAGACAGCACAGCTACAGACAGCACAGCTACAGACAGCACAGCTACAGACAGACAGCTACAGACAGCACAGCTACAGACAGCACAGGTCCACATAGTACAGGTACAGACAGCACAGCTACAGACACACAGCTACAGACAGCACAGCTACAGACAGCACAGGTCCACATAGTACAGGTACAGACAGCACAGCTACAGACACACAGCTACAGACACACAGCTACAGACACACAGCTACAGACACACAGGTACAGACAGCACAGGTGTTCATCTTGTCCCCCCCCCTCAGGTCCTGGCAGCTATGTACAAGGCTCTGTCTGATCACCATGTGTACCTGGAGGGCACCCTGCTGAAGCCCAACATGGTGACCCCTGGACACTCCTGCTCCCACAAGTACAGCAACCAGGAGATCGCCATGGCAACCGTCACCGCCCTGCGCCGCACCGTGCCCCCCGCCGTCCCTGGTACACACACACACACACATCACACACACACACATCACACACACACCCTTTTACTTGTTCACACCCTGTTAGTCTGCAGCTCAGCTCCTCTCAGAGCAGCTTGATGACCCTCCTCTCCTCTCCAGGCATCACCTTCCTGTCTGGAGGCCAGAGCGAGGAGGAAGCCACCATCAACCTGAACGCCATGAACCAGTGTCCCCTGCACCGGCCCTGGGCACTCACCTTCTCCTACGGCCGTGCCCTGCAGGCCTCCGCCCTCAAAGCCTGGGGAGGCAAGAAGGAGAACGGGAAGGCCTGTCAGGATGAGTTCGTGAAGAGAGCCATGGTAAGAAGGAGGACAGGATGTGACATAGGGAAGACAGGATGTGACATGGGGAAGACAGGATGTGACATGGGAAGACAGGATGTGACATAGGAAAGACAGGATGTGACATGGGAAAGACAGGATGTGACATGGGGAAGACAGGATGTGACATGGGGAAGACAGGATGTGACATGGGGAAGACAGGATGTGACATGGGGAAGACAGGATGTGACATGGGGAAGACAGGATGTGACATAGGGAAGACAGGATGTGACATGGGGAAGACAGGATGTGACATGGGGAAGACAGGATATGACACAGTGTGTGTATCTGTCCTCTCAGACTGGTGGAAGCGTTCAGGGTTCAGGGTTCAGGGTTCAGGGTTCAGGGTTCAGGGTTAGGCTCTAGATCCCCACACACACAAGGTCCTCACACAGATACCTGGAGTGGTGTAGCTGTCTGAAGCTTCATGGGGGAGGGGGGGAGGAGGGGGGAGGAGGGGGGGTCCTGCTGTGTGTTCATCAGTGTGACTCTCTCCTCTTCCCTCCTGCTGTGTGTTCATCACTGTGACTCTCTCCTCTCCCCTCCTGCTGTGTGTTCATCACTGTGACTCTCTCCTCTCCCCTCCTGCTGTGTGTTCATCACTGTGACTCTCTCCTCTTCCCTCCTGCTGTGTGTTCATCAGTGTGACTCTCTCCTCTTCCCTCCTGCTGTGTGTTCATCACTGTGACTCTCTCCTCTCCCCTCCTGCTGTGTGTTCATCACTGTGACTCTCTCCTCTCCCCTCCTGCTGTGTGTTCATCACTGTGACTCTCTCCTCTTCCCTCCTGCTGTGTGTTCATCACTGTGACTCTCTCCTCTTCCCTCCTGCTGTGTGTTCATCACTGTGACTCTCTCCTCTCTCCTCCTGCTGTGTGTTCATCACTGTGACTCTCTCCTCTTCCCTCCTGCTGTGTGTTCATCACTGTGACTCTCTCCTCTCTCCTCCTGCTGTGTGTTCATCACTGTGACTCTCTCCTCTCTCCTCCTGCTGTGTGTTCATCACTGTGACTCTCTCCTCTCTCCTCCTGCTGTGTGTTCATCAGTGTGACTCTCTCCTCTTCCCTCCTGCTGTGTGTTCATCACTGTGACTCTCTCCTCTCTCCTCCTGCTGTGTGTTCATCACTGTGACTCTCTCCTCTCCCCTCCTGCTGTGTGTTCATCACTGTGACTCTCTCCTCTCCCCTCCTGCTGTGTGTTCATCACTGTGACTCTCTCCTCTCCCCTCATGTTTCAGGCTAACAGCCAGGCATGTGTCGGCAAGTACAGCTCAGCAGGGGGCGGAGCTGCCGCTGGAGAGTCTCTGTTTGTGGAAAACCACGCCTACTAAACTGGACACACCCCCTTCGCTGCCTCCACCCCTCCTGCCCTCCTGCCCTCCACCCCTCCTGCCCTCCACCCCTCCACCCCTCCACCCCTCCTGCCCTGCACCCCTCCTGCCCTCCACCCCTCCTGCCCTCCGCCCCCCGGCCAGCCACAGCCAGACCCCCCTCACTTCTCCGCCCTCACACTTGACCTCCACTACCCTGCCGCGGTGTGAGAGGGACCCTGAAGTCTTTCTTTGAGGTCAGACGTCAGAGAACATTTGGGGAAAGTTCTTCCTACACTTCCTCCACTTCCTCCCCATCCTCCACTTCCTCCCCATCCTCCCCATCCTCCCCATCCTCCACTTCCTCCCCTTTTCATTTTTGAACACCTTTTTTGAGGTGAAGAATTTCCTCGTGTCGTTTTTACACAACATGTGAAGTTACTGCTCAGAGTTTCCTCAGTGTTTCCACTGCTGCAGCGCAATAAAACTCTTTTAACCACAACTTCAAGTTTTGCTTCCTGTTCTCTCTTGAACTAAAAGTGCAAAACCCACAAAGTATGAAAAACTATGCATGATAGAAAACAGCATGCTTACTTGGAAACACAGGCGACATCTCATCAGTAAAACACACCCATGTTCACTGTTAGAAGAATGATTGTCACTGTTCTGTTAAACCGAGAAATGCAAATCATGTCAGATCGACGCTGAAAAACATGGTCGTTCCTCCGACAGTCAGAGAGCCAGGGAGAGGGAGAGGGACAACTCCCTTGTTCTTTTGGCCGGCGCAGATCATGTTGTGATGACAGCGCCCCCTGCAGGCTTGTATTGACAAGAGCACTGCCTGTTACCCATAACAGGGATCTCCACTTCCTGTTCTCACCCGGTCCCTGTTGGCTGGATGAGCAGGAGATGTTGTTGGAATGTGGACACATCAGCAGGGTCGACTGTTTGTGTCATATTTTCTGAGTGTTGGTTCATGTAAGTTTACCGTGTCAAACGTCATGATAGTGCCAAGATCTGTGATTGATGTGTGTGTCTGTAGCCCCTCCCACAGGTCCTGGGTCTGTGTCTGTAGCCCCTCCCACAGGTCCTGGGTCTGTGTCTGTAGCCCCTCCCACAGGTCCTGGGTCTGTGTCTGTAGCCCCTCCCACAGGTCCTGGGTCTGTGTCTGTTGCCCCTCCCACAGGTCCTGGGTCTGTGTCTGTAGCCCCTCCCACAGGTCCTGGGTCTGTGTCTGTAGCCCCTCCCACAGGTCCTGGGTCTGTGTCTGTAGCCCCTCCCACAGGTCCTGGGTCTGTGTCTGTAGCCCCTCCCACAGGTCCTGGGTCTGTGTCTGTAGCCCCTCCCACAGGTCCTGGGTCTGTGTCTGTTGCCCCTCCCACAGGTCCTGGGTCTGTGTCTGTAGCCCCTCCCACAGGTCCTGGGTCTGTGTCTGTAGCCCCTCCCACAGGTCCTGGGTCTGTGTCTGTAGCCCCTCCCACAGGTCCTGGGTCTGTGTCTGTAGCCCCTACCACAGGTCCTGGGTCTGTGTCTGTAGCCCCTCCCACAGGTCCTGGGTCTGTGTCTGTAGCCCCTCCCACAGGTCTTGGGTCTGTGTCTGTAGCCCCTACCACAGGTCCTGGGTCTGTGTCTGTAGCCCCTCCCACAGGTCCTGGGTCTGTGTCTGTAGCCCCTCCCACAGGTCCTGGGTCTGTGTCTGTAGCCCCTCCCACAGGTCCTGGGTCTGTGTCTGTAGCCCCTCCCACAGGTCCTGGGTCTGTGTCTGTAGCCCCTCCCACAAGTCCTGGGTCTGTGTCTGTAGCCCCTCCCACAGGTCCTGGGTCTGTGTCTGTAGCCCCTCCCACAGGTCCTGGGTCTGTGTCTGTAGCCCCTACCACAGGTCCTGGGTCTGTGTCTGTAGCCCCTACCACAGGTCCTGGGTCTGTGTCTGTAGCCCCTCCCACAGGTCCTGGGTCTGTGTCTGTAGCCCCTCCCACAAGTCCTGGGTCTGTGTCTGTAGCCCCTCCCACAGGTCCTGGGTCTGTGTCTGTAGCCCCTCCCACAGGTCCTGGGTCTGTGTCTGTAGCCCCTACCACAGGTCCTGGGTCTGTGTCTGTAGCCCCTACCACAGGTCCTGGGTCTGTGTCTGTAGCCCCTCCCACAGGTCCTGGGTCTGTGTCTGTAGCCCCTCCCACAGGTCCTGGCTCAACTCGTTTGGCTCCCAGCTTCATCCAGATGAATGAACGTCTTTCAGTCAGTAAGAACAGCCTTTATTAAGAAGAACAATGTTCAGCAAATCACACAATGATTACAGGTGTTTGATTTTGAATGACGTGTCATCGAAACTGTTCTTTACCTCCGTTCATACGGACCTGAAGGTGTGTGTGTGTGTGTGTGTGTGTGTGTGTGTGTGTGTGTGTGTGTGTGTGTGTGTGTGTGTGTGAGTGCATAGGATCAAAGACTGGACGTCTTGAAGTGTGTCGTTAGTCAGAGTGCCAAGTGACCCTCTAGAAAAGTCTATCAAAGCCAGTAATGGGATGTGTATTGACTGAGCTGCCAGTGATTCTGAAGGATCTGACACCATCTCATGTGTTTACACTGGGCCTCTTGCATTTCAAGTGCAACATTTTGATCAAATATTAACAACCAGTCATTTCATTTCAGGTTTCACCACAGTTTTATTGTGAGTGTCCGGAATGAGATCTAGAACGTGTTTCGTAACCTAAATGAAGCTTACTGAAGCTTGTTGACGAGATTGTGTTTAATAGAATTTGATTCAAGAGATTCAGATATTTTTTAAATATGGATGGAAACGATAATGTGTTCACTCCCATGGATAATTTGACAAATCATTTTGACACTTTACATTTTGTTATAGACAACAAACACTATAACAACTTTGGGAAATGTGTTTTCCATCATATTGGTTTCTTATCTAGGCCTGATCTTGTGTGTTGTGGTTGTAACGTGATGCCTCTGACCCTGGGAAGCTTGTCATTGTCTGCACTGTCATCTCGTTAGCGTGGAACAGACCATGATCTAGAGAGAACTAGACTAATGCAACTCATCATAGAGAACTAGACTAATGCAACTCATCATAGAGAACTAGACTAATGCAACTCATTATAGAGAACTAGACTAATGCAACTCATCATAGAGAACTAGACTAATGCAACTCATCATAGAGAACTAGACTAATGCAACTCATCATAGAGATAGTTACCACAGAGTGACAGCAGTCACAGCTCCTCCCCTCCCCTCTCCTCTCTCCTCCATCTCTGGGGGTTGAAAGGAGTATGGGTGTCAAGTCATGAGAGAGACAGAGAGAGAGAGAGAGACAGAGAGACAGAGAGACAGAGAGACAGAGAGAGAGAGAGAGAGAGAGAGAGAGAGAGGATATGCTGTAACCCTACAAGACAAACACACACACACACACCACCGCAGGTGTAACTGTACAGGACAGCGTGTAAACACCACAACACACACACACACCCCCCGCAGCAGTAACCGTAAAGGACAGCGTGTAAACATCACACACACACACACACGTGTGTATGTCTGAAACAGGAAGGAGAAAGTGACCCCTGACAGCCTGTTGGGTAAGAGCTGCTGTGATGGATGTTTCTCTGGAGTGTTTGAGTGAAAGCAACAGCTAATGGGATTTCTGAAGAGATGCATTAAACACTGTCGCTCTTTGATGTGTGTGAGAAATCAGGTTAATGTTTGACTGAAGTCCCAGATCACAGCACCCCCCACCACACACACACACACACACACACTCATGCACACACATAATGCAACACACCGACCCCACACACACACTAACCCTCACACTCCTCATAAAGGCCCACCTGACCTCTTCCAGCCCCCCACCTCAGGCAGTAAGGGCCCCCGGGGGCCACAGAGACCCTGTCCTGCTTCACTGTTTGCCCACAGAGGCTCGGCAGGGTGGCCCTGTCTTGGGTGAGTTCATGGCAACACTGCACCAATGCAAAGCAGCCTTAAAACCTTGGCCTGGGGCCCGGTGGAATTTTAAGTGACCAGTGTCCCCGAACATCTCCCCCTCTTCATAGCTGTCCCCCTCCCAGCCTGGAGAAGCACACATATCAAACGCCTCTTTTCACACTTGTGTGAAACCGAAAGACAATATTTCTTATTCCGTCAGCTGGAAAAGGTCCGCCCCCTGTCCACTGCCTCCCCCCCCCCACACACACACACTCCCTCCCCTCCCTCCCTCTCTTGCTCTCCCTGTATTTACCCCTATATAAAACGGCGAGGACTGCTGATAAGATTTTAGTGTTCAGAAAACTTGGTCATGCAGTGTAAAGTCCTTCTCAGTCTCTTTCTCCTGGCTGTTGTAAAGTCTGGTAAGTTTGGTGTGAGTGAGTGAGAGAGAGAGAGAGAGAGAGAGAGAGAGAGAGAGAGAGGCTGGTGGTGGTGTTGAGAGAGAGAGAGAGGGCTGGTTGTGCCCGGACGCCCTCACCTGCGCTCTTCTCCAGGGAGAGACAGGGATCTGCTGGGCTGTGCTGGGTTGTCCTGCTCTGAGAGACTCCTGTGTCCTGCTGGATGGATGTGGACAGGACAGAAGCATGATTGGGTCAGACTGATTTGGTGCATGATGGATACATGCTCTATGACTTCTGCTTCTATATGGATTCATGCACTGATCAAACTGCCAGTTTGGTCTTCAAGAAGTTATCCAGTCGGTCATCTTGGAGCAGAATGTTTTAATTGTAGTTTTACTGACAATCAATGTGTTTTCGTCCGGTTTTGTTTGTCAGTGCTACTTTAAAGTCCAGTTTTAAATATATATGTATCTTAATAATATATATTAAAAAATACACTAGCAGTCAAAAGGTTAGACACACCCTTTCATTCGAATGAATGGGTGTCTGAACTTTTGACTGCTAGCGTATCTACTGAAAGTTCCAGTTACATCAAGATGCTTACAACTGAGACCCACATGAGGACGTATATTTAGAAACTTTATGAAGAAAAGTTCAAAGTTCAAGGTTTGTCTTAAGCTCCGCCTTTCCTCAGTCAATATTAGTTGCTTTTGCTGTAAAAACATTTCTGGAAATGTGACTGTAGTTTCAGTGTAATGTTGTCTGTCACAATAAGGACACAGTCCTAATAACAGCCCCTATTCAGATCCAGTTCCAGCGTTCCCACACTCCTGCTTGTTGTGGTTCAGCATTGATTCTCAAGGTTAATCAGACTGTTCGTGTCCTGCTTGGTAAAACAATCTGTGAACACTGTCTCCTTTATTCCTCCTCCTCCTCTTGCTCCTCTTGCTCCTCCTCCTCCTCTCCTTCTCTTCCTCCTCCTCCTCCTCCTCTTCCTCCTCCTTCTCCTCCTTCTCTTCCTCCCCTCCTTCTCCTCCTCTTCCTCCTTCTCTTCCTTCTCCTCATCCTCTCCTCCTCCTCTTCACCTCCTTCTCTTCTTCCTTCTCTTCCTCCCCTCCTTCTCCTCTTTCTCCTCATACTCATCCTCCTCCTACTCATCTTCCTCCTACTCCTTCTCCTCGTCCTCTTCACCTCCTCCTCCTCACTCCTCTCATGTTCCATTCATCCATCACTCTCACTCAGCAAACCAACACAACCTCTGGTTATTAATGCTAACTAAGTAGCTGATTGACAGGTGATAAGGGGGTTTGTGCTGGCTGTTCACCTGAAGCAGCAGTATGCTAGACAGTGACCCCGGGGTCAGAGAGAACCATGGAAATTTCTCCTGTTTGTTTGAAACAAATCTGTTTTTGTGTTTGAGGAATTTCCAAACCCTTGAGGAGGTAGAGAGGAGGTAGAGAGGAGGTAGAGAGGAGGTAGAGAGGAGGTAGAGAGCAGGGAGAGAGGAGGTAGAGAGGAGGTAGAGAGGAGGTAGAGAGGAGGTAGAGAGAGGTAAAGAGGAGGTAAAGAGGAGGTAGAGAGAGGTAGAAAGGAGGTAGAGAGGAGGGAGAGAGGAGGTAGAGAGGAGGTAGAGAGGAGGTAGAGAGGAGGTAGAGAGAGGTAGAGAGGAGGTAGAGAGGAGGTAGAGAGGAGGTAGAGAGAGGTAGAGAGGAGGTAAAGAGGAGGTAGAGAGAGGTAGAGAGGAGGTAGAGAGAGGTAGAGAGGAGGTAGAGAGAGGTAGAGAGGAGGGAGAGAGGAGGTAGAGAGGAGGTAGAGAGGAGGTAGAGAGAGGTAGAGAGGAGGTAGAGAGAGGTAGAGAGGAGGTAGAGAGGAGGTAGAGAGGAGGTAGAGAGGAGGTAGAGAGGAGGTAGAGAGAGGTAGAGAGGAGGTAGAGAGGAGGTAGAGAGGAAGTAGAGAGAGGTAGAGAGGAGGGAGAGAGGAGGTAGAGAGGAGGTAGAGAGGAGGGAGAGAGGAGGTAGAGAGGAGGTAGAGAGGAGGTAGAGAGGAGGTAGAGAGAGGTAGAGAGAGGTAGAGAGGAGGTAGAGAGGAGGTAGAGAGAGGTAGAGAGGAGGTAAAGAGGAGGTAGAGAGAGGTAGAGAGGAGGTAGAGAGAGGTAGAGAGGAGGTAGAGAGAGGTAGAGAGGAGGGAGAGAGGAGGTAGAGAGGAGGTAGAGAGGAGGTAGAGAGAGGTAGAGAGGAGGTAGAGAGAGGTAGAGAGGAGGTAGAGAGGAGGTAGAGAGGAGGTAGAGAGGAGGTAGAGAGAGGTAGAGAGGAGGTAGAGAGAGGTAGAGAGGAGGTAGAGAGGAGGTAGAGAGAGGTAGAGAGGAGGTAGAGAGGAGGTAGAGAGGAGGTAGAGGGGAGGTAGAGAGGAGGTAGAGAGAGGTAGAGAGGAGGTAGAGAGGAGGTAGAGAGGAGGTAGAGAGGAGGTAGAGAGAGGTAGAGAGGAGGTAGAGAGAGGTAGAGAGGAGGTAGAGAGAGGTAGAGAGGAGGTAGAGAGGAGGTAGAGAGAGGTAGAGAGGAGGTAGAGAGGAGGTAGAGAGGAGGTAGAGAGAGGTAGAGAGGAGGTAGAGAGGAGGGAGAGAGAGGTAGAGAGGAGGTAGAGAGAGTAGAGAGGTAGAGAGAGGTAGAGAGGAGGTAGAGAGAGGTAGAGAGGAGGTAGAGAGAGGTAGAGAGGAGGTAGAGAGGAGGTAGAGAGAGGTAGAGAGAGGTAGAGAGGAGGTAGAGAGAGGTAGAGAGGAGGTAGAGAGAGGTAGAGAGGAGGTAGAGAGGAGGTAGAGAGAGGTAGAGAGGAGGTAGAGAGGAGGTAGAGAGAGGTAGAGAGAGGTAGAGAGGAGGTAGAGAGAGGTAGAGAGGAGGTAGAGAGAGGTAGAGAGGAGGTAGAGAGGAGGTAGAGAGAGGTAGAGAGGAGGTAGAGAGGAGGTAGAGAGGAGGTAGAGAGAGGTAGAGAGGAGGTAGAGAGGAGGGAGAGAGAGGTAGAGAGGAGGTAGAGAGGAGGTAGAGAGGAGGTAGAGAGAGGTAGAGAGGAGGTAGAGAGGAGGTAGAGAGAGGTAGAGAGGAGGTAGAGAGAGGTAGAGAGGAGGTAGAGAGAGGTAGAGAGGAGGTAGAGAGGAGGTAGAGAGAGGTAGAGAGGAGGTAGAGAGAGGTAGAGAGGAGGTAGAGAGAGGTAGAGAGGAGGTAGAGAGAGGTAGAGAGGAGGTAGAGAGGAGGTAGAGAGAGGTAGAGAGGAGGTAGAGAGAGGTAGAGAGGAGGGAGAGAGGAGGTAGAGAGAGGTAGAGAGGAGGTAGAGAGGAGGTAGAGAGGAGGTAGAGAGAGGTAGAGAGGAGGTAGAGAGGAGGTAGAGAGGAGGGAGAGAGGAGGTAGAGAGAGGTAGAGAGGAGGTAGAGAGAGGTAGAGAGGAGGTAGAGAGGAGGTAGAGAGAGGTAGAGAGAGGTAGAGAGAGGTAGAGAGGAGGTAGGTCATTAACACTCACAGGAACTTTCCGGTCTTAAAACCTTGTTGGCCAATAGCTCTCCTTTATGATCCAGCTATTGATGTGTTCCGTCCTTGTGTTGTAATGTTTACTGCTCTAATGACAATCTAGATGTTATCTACCGCCATGCCAGCCTCTGCTCAGGTGAAGAGGAAAGGTGTGGAAACACTACAGACAAAAACAACCAGGAGACCATATTTGTTTTATATGGACTTTTTATTGGAGGGAAATGTCTGACTTTTCCCCTCCTCTCCTCTCCTCCTCCTCCAGTCTCCTCCAGCACATTATGGGTCCGTCAGCACAGCTCCGCCCTGCTCCCCTGCTCTGTGTCTCTGGTCACCAACACCTCCCTCCTGGAGGTCTCCTGGGTGCGTGACAGCGAGGTCCTGGCCTCCTACAGTCCTTCTGGAAGCTTCCTGAGTGACGGCTTCAGCTGGGACCTCAGCCTGTTTGCTGAAGGGAACTTCTCGTTGCTGCTGGACCGTGTGTCTTGGAGCCAGCAGGGGGCGTATGTGTGCCAGGCTCTCTACAACTCCTCTGAGCTGTCCTCCAGTAACGTGACTCTGGGAGTGGAAGGTGAGTCTTCCTGAAGTCAAGAACATGTTTCTATTGAAAAACCTCAAAGCATGAAAGAACATGAGATGTTCAACATCTCTTTATCTCTCTCTACCTTTCATCCATCCTTCTATCCTTTCTTCCTTACCTCCTTCTCCCCCCCCCCAGTTCCCCCCTCCCTCTCTGTGCTCTCCAGGGCAGTAGTTTTAGACATGGAGAGTGAGCTGATGTGTCTGGCAGAAGGATTCAATCCTCCTCTCATTAACTTCACCTGGAGCAGGGAGGGTGAGGTTATAGGAGGGGGGCTGGTGCTCGCTGCTGACCGGGGCCCCGGGGGTCTGTACAGGGCCACTGGGGGGCCTGACGCTGTTCCCCTCTCTGGATGATCAGAATGTCACCTTTGCCTGTCACATCACCCACGCCGCTGTGGACCAGCCACTCAGACTGGAGTTCAAACTCAGCTTCGTATGTGAGTGAGACCAAACCACGTACTACATGTGTGTGTGTACAGTCATATGTACTGTACATGTTATACAGAGTTCTTCACTCCTCTCCTCTTCTCTCTCCTCCTCTCTTCCTCCTCCTCTCTTCCTCTCCTCTCCAGACCTCCCTGTTGTGCGTCTCTCCACCATCCCCTCCCCTTCCCGTGACTCCCCTCTCACCCTGTCCTGCGACATTGAGGGTTTCTACCCAGAGGAGGTGTCTGTGTCCTGGGTACAGAACAGCTCCACCCTCCCTGACCCCCGACCCAGTGAGCAGGGCCCAGATGGGATGTTCAGCACCAGGCGCTTCTACACCCTGAGCCCCACCCAGAGGGAGCAGGCTGGGGAGGTGGGCTGTGTGGTCAGACAAGCTGGCCTCTCCCGGGTCTCCTTGGCCTCAGGGCGTCTGGAGGAACTGGACCCTGTTTGTAAGTGTTAGAGACACGTTACATGTACTTCCTCTCTCCTATATGTCTGTGTGCTGTGAAGCACTGTAAAAGCCTCCTCTCTCCTTCTCCTCTCCTCTCCTCCTCTCTCTCCTCCTCTCTCCTCTCCTCCTCCTCTTCCTCTCCTCCTCTCCTCCTCCTCCTCCTCCTCCTCCTCCTCCTCCTCCTCTCCTCCTCACCTCCCTCTCCTCAGCTGTGGAGGACCCAGTGTTGACCAAGTCAGCGAAGGCGTCCGTAGCTCTGATGTGCATCTCTTTGGTACTCGTCTTCCTGCTCTGCTTCGGGTTCTCCTGGAGGAGGAGAGATGGTGAGTCTGGAGAGCCTGGGGGAGGAGGAGTCTGCGGGAGGAGGAGGGTGGAATCTGTAAATCAGAACATCTTTAGTATCACTTTATTTATCATTCTATTGCTCTCTCTTTCCATCTATCCCCCTCCCTCCCTCCCTCCCTCCCTCTCTTTCCCTCCCTCCTTCTGTCTCCCTCTCTCCCTCCCTCTCTCCCTCTCTTTCCCTCCCTCCCTCTGTCTCCCTCCCTCCCCCTCTCTCTCTCTCTCTTTCCCTCCCTCCCTCCCTCCCTCCCTCTCTTTCCCTCCCTCCCTCTGTCTCCCTCTCTCCCTCCCTCTCTCCCTCTCTTTCCCTCCCTCCCTCTGTCTCCCTCTCTCTCTCCGTCTCTCCCTCTCTTTCCCTCCCTCCCTCTGTCTCCCTCCCTCCCCCTCTCTCTCCCTCTCTTTCCCTCCCTCCCTCTGTCTCTCTCCCTCTCTCCCTCCCTCCCTCTCTCCCTCTCTTTCCCTCCCTCCCTCTGTCTCTCTCCCTCTCTCCCTCCCTCCCTCCCTCCCTCTCTCCCTCTCCCTCTCCCTCCCTCCCTCCATCTCTCTCCCTCTCTCCCTCCCTCCCTCTCTCCTTCTCCCTCTCTCCCTCCCTCTCTCCCTCCCTCCCTCCCTCCCTCCCTCCTCCAGAGAAGCAGAAGTCTCTGACCGTCTCTGGGCTCATCCTTCCTCCTCGGGTGGTCGTGGGTCAGAAGGGTCGCATCACCCTGAGCATCGAGGGGCGGAGGGCGGACCGTGTCCAGACTTCCTGGTTCCTGAACGACACACCCATCTCTGACACCTCCCTCAGAGGTAGCCCCGCCCACTCACACCTCCAGAGGGTTAAGAGATTAACGTCCAATCACATTTTAGGAACTGTGAATTTAAACTGACTACGTTCCAGTATATGAACTGCTTTCCTCAGCGTTGAACGATGTTCAACGAAGAATGTTCACGATCAAATTCGAAGATTCATAAAGTTAAACTGTCGACTGTTTGCCTTCCCATATCTTAACTGCTGTATCTGTGTGTTGTAACCCTCCTAACAAACAACATCAAAGCCTCCTCATCATCATCCAAAGCCTCTAACTGCCTCCATAACCCTCTAACCCCCATCCGTCTCCCCTATGGCCTCACTCTGCTCTCCCCAGTGTCAGAGAAGGGCCCTCTGCTGCCCCCCGGTGGAGAGCAGGGATACTACAAGCTGCACTCTCCTCGTCCTCTGGTTTCCACCGCCAGCTCCTCCCAGCAGCTGCTCTCCTCCCTCTCCTTCATCCCTCAGATCTCCATCCACAAGGGGGCGGTGTTCCGCTGTCAGGTGTCCTACATCGGCAAGGACAAGGTGGTGGCTGAGAGAGTGTCCGAAAAGTTTACTATCCTGGGTGAGGTGCTGTGCTTTCTGGGATGGTTTCTGCCAAATGTGTTTACGTACAAGATCTTTTGGGGAGGGGGGAAGCGGGGGAGATTTGAACTTTCGACCTTCTGTTCTGCAGTCACTCTAACCACTGAGTTGAGGTGTGTGTGTGTGTTGTGTTTGTTTTGAGTCGTAACCGTGGTAACACTATTCCATCTTCCCTCCAGCGGCTCCAGAAGTGTCTGAGATCCAGCTGACTGAGGCAGAAGATGACTCAGGTGAGACAAGAAGGAGACAGGAAGACCAGCAGGGGGCGCAAGAGGGCAGGAACCCTGATCTCCCTGATCTCTCTGATCTCTCTGATCTCTCTGGTCTCTCTGATCTCTCTGATCTCCCTGATCTCTCTGATCTCTCTGATCTCCCTGATCTCTCTGATCTCTCTGATCTCCCTGATCTCCCTGATCTCCCTGATCTCCCTGATCTCTCTGATCTCCCTGATCTCCCTGATCTCCCTGATCTCTCTGATCTCCCTGATCTCTCTGATCTCTCTGGTCTCTCTGATCTCCCTGATCTCTCTGATCTCCCTGATCTCCCTGATCTCTCTGATCTCCCTGATCTCCCTGATCTCCCTGATCTCTCTGATCTCCCTGATCTCTCTGATCTCTCTGGTCTCTCTGATCTCCCTGATCTCTCTGATCTCCCTGATCTCTCTGATCTCTCTGATCTCCCTGATCTCCCTGATCTCTCTGATCTCCCTGATCTCCCTGATCTCTCTGATCTCTCTGATCTCCCTGATCTCTCTGATCTCCCTGATCTCCCTGATCTCTCTGATCTCCCTGATCTCCCTGATCTCTCTGATCTCCCTGATCTCCCTGATCTCCCTGATCTCTCTGATCTCTCTGATCTCTCTGATCTCCCTGCATGTCCCCAGGTGTGGTGACCCTGATGGTTCAGGCCTCCCACTTCCACCCTGACATCATCACGTTCCGCTGGTTCTGTCAGGGGGGGGAGCTGAGCCCCGTGGCCTCCCAGGCTGGCTCCGCCCCCAGGCCAGACGCCCAGGGCTTCTTCTCTGCCTCCAGCTGCTGCAGGCTGCCCAGGGCCGAGCTGGAGAGCGGGGGCACCAAGGTGTGGGTGAGCGTCCATCACACGGCCCTCAAGCAGCCTGTCACCCGCGAGACCAGAGGTGAGGAGGGGGGAGGGAGGGAGGGAGGGAGGGAGTCTTATGGGACAGGAGACAGTAGGACTGTTTGTCTCACACTCACAACAAATGATCCCAGTTGAGAGACTTCCTCCTCTTCCTGTCTCCTGCAGGGTTCATCAAGAAGCCCAGGGTGTCAGAGATCATTAGCTCTGCCTCCTCTTCCTCTGATCAACCTCTGACCCTGGGCTGTGACATCACCGGCTTCTACCCTGCCGACATCAGCGTGACCTGGCTGAGGCTAGGAGAGGGAGAAGAGGATGACCGAGAGGAGGAACTGGAGGAGGGAGGGGAGCTGTGGGGGCCAATCCTCACCCAACCCGGCCTCTACCGAGCCTCCGCCACTTTAAGGAGGGAGGGGAGAGGAGGAGGAGGAGTGATGTGCAGAGTGGACCACTGTTCCCTGGACGAGCCCATCGAGAGACGCTGGAGAAGTGTTGCTCTTGGTACCTTATTTCAAACCTTCTGTTTCAAGCTGCTGCTGGAGTCTTATAGGCTTATCGGTTTTACAATAGTTTTATTAATACAACAACTGTAGTATATAATGAAACCTACAGCACTGCATTAACTACTCCGTCTCCTCCGTCTCCTCCCTCCCTCTCCTCCCTCTCCTCTCTCTCCTCCCTCTCCTCCGTCCCTCCCTCCCTCCCTCAGCTGCCCCCTCCATCCCCCCCTCCCTCTCGGTCTCCTGGACCAGTGAAGGCGTGGGCTTGTTCTCCCTGGCTCTGTCAGGAGGGCGCCCCAGGCCCACCCTGCTCTGGGCAGCAGGGGGCGCCACCCTCACACCTCTGGTCTCCATAGAGACAGAGGGAAAGGGGGAGGATGGAGGGAAGGAGCTGAGGAGCGTGTGCGCTCTGGAGAGAGCCAGTAGGGGGCAGCGTGTCGCAGACGGACAGGAGGGGAGGAAACCCAACGGACATGCTCTGAGTAAGTCTGGCCTGTCTCACAAATCAATACCAGACATGTTCTCCTGACATGTTCTCCTGACATGTTCTCCTGACATGTTCTCCTGACATGTTCTCCTGACATGTTCTCCTGACATGTTCTCCTGACATGTTCTCCTCCCAGAGACCCAGACAGCGGTCTCAGACCCAGACGCTGAGGGCATCGAGTTCATCGATGAGAAGTTGGATGTCGACAACAACAACATGGAGAGAGAGGTGGTCCTGCAGGAGGTGGTGGAGGGGGAGCCAGAGACCCTGCACATCAACAGGGTCTACCTGTCCAGGGGTCCCAGAGGGGAGGAGCCTCTGAGGGTGAGCGTGGAGATCACACACCCTGCTCTGGTCCTACCTGTGCATCGAACATGGACAGGTGAGATCTCACAGGTGCTCCAAGAACAAGATCTAAACAATATCAAAACATCAGAAGTTTGACCAGAGGCTCTAAGACTGTTTAGTCTGTTCAACATGGCCGCCTTATAGAACACAATAAAACAGAGAAGAAGAGTGTGAAGACGCAACAACACAGGAAGTGACATGAGTCACCTGTCTAACCTGAGACATTTGTCTATTTCAGAATCGACCACAGAAGTGTCACCTTCGTGTTGAACCACCTCTAACAACAATCCACTTTTTAGAACTTTATAACATCTCTAAATGGCACTAGTTGATGTAGCCTATTTTTATATTACCTTGAGCTGGTTTATTTTGTGTGCTCAGGCTTATTTACTAAACATTTATTTATTTCTTTATATACATATATATTCTTAATCCCCTTTAGTACTGTAAAAGGGTCATATACAAGTAATTTAGCTTTTTAGTATTTTTGACACTGTGTTCTATAGTCATATGTTAAATACTGTACATTGACTTGTTGATGGACTGTAATGTGTGGGTCAGAATCACACACTCAGTGTTAATGTGTATTTCCACATTAAAATGTTTTAAATGTTTTATACCGGTTTGTACTGTGTGTGGGGTCATTGGTTTGAAGAGGACTTGGTGTTTGGAAAGTCACCAAAACGTTTAGTTGAGCTTCAACAGAAACACAGAAGTGTCACTTTGACCACAGAGTCTGCAGATCTCACTCATCTCTGAAATAATGAAGATAAAGGAAATACTGCATCAATCAGTCAAGACAGACACATTAGGACCTTCCAGTTGTGTTTTGAACTTGTGAATTATCGTTGTTCAGAGAAAGAGTCAATGTGATATTTTAAATGTTTGTGTTTGATGTTTTTTCGAGCGTGGGAACTTTACTGTTCTTAACCCCTCATGTCCGTCAGCTTGTCACACCTTCCTCAAATAACCGGACGTTTCATGAACAGGAACTGTAGAGGAGGAGTGAGTTGACATTTCGGAATCAACTTGTCAAAGTGATCGCACGTTTCACAGATCTGCAAGTCTCTCCGGATTAAAACACGTTAACAGCTGATAGTTTATTATATTTATCTCTTTTCCTGCGGTTCGGATTTGTCTTGACTCGCAGCTCTTTAGGAACACAGGATCGTTTCTACCTGAGTTTAATCTCTGGTGAAGATAATCTCGTTGAAGTGAGCAGATGGGTACCCTCCCTGGTCCCTTTACCAGGACTATCTGGAGTGTCTGGGTAAGGTGATAACTGAAATCATGCAGTAATGTTTGTTGACGATTTGTGAAAACATTGATTAATAGTTGGTCTTGTTAACCTAAACATTTGTCAGGACAATAACTAGCGCTCTTCCTCTCTATCTTTCTGTCCTTCTCTGTCCCTCTCTCTCCCCCTCCCTCCCTCTCTCTCTCCCCCTCCCTCCCTCTCTCTCTCCCCCTCCCTCTTCTATCTGTCCTTTCCTCCCTTCCTTCCTCCCTCTATCTCTACCCCTCCCTCTTGTATCTCCCTCTCTCTCTCTCTCTCTCTCCCCCCCTCCATCTTGTATCTCCCACTCTCCATCTCGCTCTCTCTCTTCCCCTCCCACTTCTATCTCCCTCCCTACTTCCCTTTCTCTCTCTCTCCTCCTCCCTCTTCTATCTCCCTCCCTCCCTACCTACCTCCCTCTCTCTCTCTCTCTCTCTCTCTCTCTCCCCCCTCCCTCTTGTATCTCCCACCCTCCCTCTCGCTCTCTCTCTCCTCCTCCCTCTCCCTCCCGCTCTCTGTCACTCACCCAATCAAACAAACTCCCACACTCAGAACTACATAACAGAAGCTGTAGATAGGCTGTTAAGACCAGAGCCGGTTGTCTTGGGAACCGCCGCTGCCGACTCAGCAGAACACGGCAAGGGAGCTGCTGACGAGGCGGCTGATGCGGGGCTCCTGGAAGAGAGGGGGAGGGTGGAGGTGACTACCCGGCCGCGATGCACTGTGTCCTGGGTCCAGGGCAGCCAGGGAGGGCCTGTGCTCACAGACAGCCCTGCATTACATCCACATGTGGAGAAAGAAGACCTGAGAGGAGAGGGTGACCCCTGGACAAGACAAGAGGGAGACCTGGACTCATGCAGGTCAGCTTCAGGGATGGTGGGGTGGCTGGACACCCTGGATGGGGGGAACACAGTCGGAGAACACACAGGTGAGGAGGATGATGAAGAGGAGGACAGAGAACACACAGGTGAGGAGGATGATGAAGAGGAGGACAGAGAACACACAGGTGAGGATGATGAAGAGGAGGACAGAGCTGATATGGATGCAGTGAGGAAGAGTTCAGAGACAGATCTAGATGTCCTGATGGAGCCGGGTGTGCTGAGCGATGATGAAGGACTGTCCTTCGCCTCCGAACAGAAAGAGGAAGATGAGGACACCAGCTCCGTCACTGTCAGTCACTGTCTCCAAACCCCACCGGTCCTTCAAGACGTGTCCAATGAAAAACAAGAACTGGAGACGGGCCTGGATGACGCGGAGGGTTGGTCAAATGACGCGGTGCAAGAAGCCAATGACAATAGAAGCCCTGTGTCAAAGGATGAGACAACTGTTGTGACAAGACAACAGATGACTGAGAGAAGAGACAGCAGAGACAGCCTGCAGACAGAGAGTCTCACAGACGAGGACGCAGCCCGAATTAAAACATGGCAGGAACCACGAGGAACTGGTGGGTCTGAGGGCAGAGAGATGGAGTCCGTAGGATCCGTTGGTGTTGAAAAGACGCTGAGAGAGGAGAAGACAGAGGAGGTGCGTGACGATGAAATCCCGGCACTTAACGCATTCTGCGACCAGACAACATTTTTGGACATGGATCAGATGATAATAGAGGAGGATAAAAGGACAGAGCGAGAGCTGATCTGTGGCGGCTTCAGAGGTGCTGTTACCTCAAGCGCTGCGGACAGAGTCCTGGAACACAATGGAGTGGAAATCAGAGAGCTCAGAGATATTTCCCCTGGGAGAAGTCAGGGGTCTGGGGTGTTCCTGGAGGCAGAGAGCACAGGCTGCGAAACAAGAGAGGAACTTCCTGAATACAACAATGGCCGAGAGCTGGACGAGGATACGACACAAACGATCCTGGAATTTGGAACTGATGACGAAAGACGGACTGCCCAGTTACGAGAAGTAAACGCAGATTCTTACGGCGAGGAGGTGGAGGGTGTAGAGGCTGCTGTAGGAGGTGGTTGTGCAGCACTCTGTCCATCGGCGAGAGAGGAATGGGAGGAGGAAGAGTCCGAATCACATGAGAAGGGGTGCCAGGCTGTGATCATGGAGGAAAGATCTGGAACACAGAGCTTCTCAGAAGAGAAATCGCTCCGGGACAAACCCGATGTTCCGATGAACAAAACAGAGATTCATGCGCCTGAAGATACAGAAGAGGAGACACACGCTGAAGTAAAGGAGGAAGGAGAAGGAAAGTTGGTAGGAGAAACCCCGCAGGAAGAGGATGGATTAGAGATTGAAGCAGTTATGGATCTGTGGACTTCGGTGTTTGGTGAGACTGCCTCGTCAGAGAGGGAACAGGCTGGGGACAAATCTTCAGAGTTTAAATTTGAATTACAGTGGATGACCAAGGCTATATTAGCAGACGAGTCTGAGGAAGCAGAACTCTTGGAGGAAGAGCTAGCTGGGACCATCAGAGAGACAGCTGGGAGGAGCAACATTGGAGGAGCAGAGAGACCAGAGGCAGAGAGACCAGAGGCAGAGAGACTGGAGGCAGAGGGACCAGAGGCAGTGATTGGATTGGACTCTGAGCAGGAGGAAGCAGGGAAGATGGAGGAGGAAGATGATGGACTGTCAGATAAACCTTCTGAGGATGAACCTAAACTGATGGAGATGGATGCTGGAGGATATCATGATTTGATGGAAACAGAGTGTAGATTACCAGATGAGATGACTTCTTCACTCGTGTCAGAGGAGAGGGAGGAGGGAGAACCGGTGGGATCTCTGGATGAGGGGGAGAGAGGGGTGTCGGATGAGTCAGAGGCAGAGATGGCAGGGTGGAGGACTGAGGTTGTGGAACATGAGGTCAAGGTAAAAACCACATTACCTGAAGTCCATGACAAAGGATCTTTCTGGAAACCAAAGGATGCTGAACCAGAGGAGGGCGTCGATCCAGCTGAGAGAAGGTTCCAGGAGAACGAGGATGCCCACATAGCCGTGGTGAGGGGACACTCCAAAGCTGGAGAGGAGATGGAAGTAACCGTGGAGATGGAGGTCAGGTCCAGGATGGTCATGCAGACCAAAGCCTTGGCTGGTGTCTGTGAGGAAGATCTGACAGCAGTGAAGACTGGGGTGTTTGAGGAGGAAGGAGCCTTGTGTGGGTCAGCAAGGTCTGGATCTTTAGAAGAGTCTTCAGAAGATCTGATGCAGAATCTGATCGACTCTGGATTACCAGATGATCCTACCGATACCACGACTGGATTATCGGACGAGATCCAGACCGACTCAGAAGATGAACCCCTGGAAGCAGAAACAGGAGGTGGATTATTGGAGGAGCCTTTGGAGACGAGGACACCGGATGTGATTGCAGAGACTGAGGAGGTCAGATTATCAGCAAAAACTGTAACGAGAGATTCTGAAGTTGTCAGAGAGATAAAGGCAGGATTATTCACAGAGATAAAGGCTGCGTGTACGAGTGAGTCAGCTGCTACTGAAGAGCTTTCCCCAGAGAAGCTGAAGGAGAGAGTTGTTGTTGAAAGAGTGGAGGTCAGGTCGACACCAGGAACAGCCGACAGTGTGGAGGAGAGAGATGAGAGAGCAGGAACACAGAAGAACATCCCTGGAGTAGAGAAGTTCTCAGAGGTCGACGGTAAAGAGAGACCTAGTCGTCTATCAAGTAGCTCTACGCATCAAGATAATCAGGTAATCATTTGCACTTTCATCAAAAATAAGTTCCAGAAATATGTATGTTTGCATAGTGATTATCGTATATTTTGGTAAATTACACTCTCTAAACGTGTTATTTTCCTGTTATGTTTTTTTTTATTGGTGTGTTAATTCACGTGCAGTTGAGTGTCTCCAGTTTGGATTTCACTGCTCAGAAATCTAGAATTTACATCAAGAATCGTCATGTACGTCCTCCCAAAGACCCCCGCACTCTCCTCCTCAAGCCCTCCCTGGCCCCCTCCCTGGCCCCCTCCCTGGCCCCCTCCCTGGCCCCCTCCCTGGCCCCCAAACTCTCCCCAAGTGCAAGAGTTAGAGTCCTGCCAATGGGACTGGGAGGCATTGGGATCAAACTGCCTGGTAGGTGAAATATCATCATACTTCTGCATTTTTGACAGAGAGAAATGTCTACTGTTTTTGTGAATGTAACTGGGGTAATTTGTAGACATTTTTTATTCTAATGTGTAGTTTGACACACAGTGTTACATTTCATAAGGACACATTATGTGCAGTGACTGATGAGGATGTTTTGAATGAGTTGAGGTTGGTCTGCTGTTCCAGGGCTTGGAGCTTCCCCCCCTGTTCTGAGGAAGACCCAGATGGGAGAACAGGAGTCAGAGAACAGAACACAGGTAGAACCTCCTTATTCTGCTCTCAGATCAGAGAACAGAACACAGATAGAACCTCCTTATTCTGCTCTCAGATCAGAGAACAGAACACAGGTAGAACCTCCTTCTGCTCTCAGATCAGAGAACAGAACACAGGTAGAACCTCCTTCTGCTCTCAGATCAGAGAACAGAACACAGGTAGAACCTCCTTATTCTGCTCTCAGATCAGAGAACAGAACGCAGGTAGAACCTTCTCATCAGGTTCTCAAACTTCTCATCAAGTGTTACATTCCATTTCTTTGGCAAATACTTTGAGCCAAAGCAACACAAATATTGCATAGAGGAAGTGAAGCAAAATATCTAGAATCAGAAGTGTTTAGTTCCAACACTGCTGCAGTGGTTAGAGATGAGGAAGTGTCTGTATTTACAACCACAGAGAAAGTAACCCCATGTCTGCTACCAGCAGTAGCAGATAATATCTGAACACTACAACACGGTGTCTTCAACAGAACAAGGCAGAACAAGAAGAAGAATCTGTCAAGCAGGAAGAGACAAAGCCTAAATGGAGGCCACCTCGACACCCAGGGTAAATATGCAGCATTTTACAGGATTAGAAGCTTTATATAGTGTTTATGTTTTCATTATTGTTATGAGAGTTCAGTGTAAATCTTTTATTTTAATCTTTATTTTTTAATAAAGTTGTCGTTTATTTTCCTCCAGATTTGGGAATCCACTTATGATGTCAGAGCTCAAGAATAAACTCAAGAAAACACAAGACTGATTCTGAACCTTCGTTCACTGTATTACTTCACTGTAAAATGGCTTTATGTTGAAAAATAATGTAAATGAGCAAACACAGTAGCAGATATTTGATGTCGTATGTGCCTGTCATGTCTGTTAAAAAATAACAATCAATTGTACAAGTTGATTGCTTTATTTTTGTATTCAGTGTTAATAAAATAATGATACTTTTGAGATGTTAGCAAAATTTGTTTTAACTACTGTAGCTCTCAAACCATAGACATTTAATGTCTATGTCTCAAACGACTAGTAGTGACTTCGCTTCTGGGGAGGCGCATAGTTGCGCGAGTTCAGACAGACGCACGCGCAGACAGACAGATACGCGCAGACAGACACGCACGCGCAGTCAGAGGCACGCGCAGACAGACGCACGCGCAGGACCGTCACACACGGTCGGTGTTGAAGAAGGAAAAGCAGACAGGACTTGCCAGGGTAGCCGCCGGTTCTTTTTCATACAGCAGGTAGGATTGGCGTCACTTCAGTGTTAACATTAGCCAGGGTTATGAGTCTGATAGAAAGTCCTGAACCAGCTAAGTAGCATTCTAGCTTGTTAGCTATCTCAAAGAAAAGTCAACTTTTCCACGCCCAGCTAGCTAACTAGCTTAGCCAAACTGTCGGTTAGATGGAGTTGAGGCTCTAGTCCCGGTCTACAGTGCTAACTACTATTAGCACCAACATTAGCTACTGTACTCTACTGTGTTGATAACTTAACTGCGGGATCACAGTTGATTAGCTAACGTTAGCTAACTAGCTACTGATCCTATTGTGTAGCTGCTTATATATTGTCGCTGGCTGAGCCAGACATCTCCTAGGCTAGCTAACTTGCTAACATTGTGTCTCCATATTAGCGTTAAAGAAGCCTTGATTTGACGTCCTGTCAACCCCTGCTTTGTCTAAACCCTTTAGAGAGTTAACACCCTTGTTATTGACTGCGTTTTAATGTCAACAGTTTCACGGGTTGGACGCATATCAATAACACGCGTCACCGCCTTGACTTAGTATTGACTGTGTTACTCCCGTGGTGTATTAGAGGCTGTTGAGAAAGTAGTCTTTTAAACCCAGTCATTAGAGCAGGGAAACATCTGAAACCTTCAGGACAGTGGGCCTTGAGGATCAGGACTGGACATCCCTGCATTAGATCATCTCTGCCCAGAATGCAGCTGTAGACATCTGCTGCTCAGAGAGACAGAGAGAGACTGTGGACATGTTGGAGAGTTGACACTGACACTGTGAGTCTGTTGTGTTTGTGTGTCAGTGCGGCACCCGTGTTGACGTGACGACCGGCTGGACCCTCGTCTGTAACCATGGGCGACATCAGCGATCTGGACCGACAGATCGACCAGCTGAGGAGATGTGAGCTCATCAAGGAGAATGAAGTCAAAGCCCTGTGTGCCAGAGCCAGGTAAACACACCTGAGATCTGGGATCCAGAGCCAGGTAAACACACCTGAGATCTGGGATCCAGAGCCAGGTAAACACACCTGAGATCTGGGATCCAGAGCCAGGTAAACACACCTGAGATCTGGGATCCAGAGCCAGGTAAACACACCTGAGATCTGGGATCCAGAGCCAGGTAAACACACCTGAGATCTGGGATCCAGAGCCAGGTAAACACACCTGGGATCTGGGATCCAGAGCCAGGTAAACACACCTGAGATCAGAAGAGAACAGCTCTCTTCCAAACACCACAGGGAGGCTGTGTGGTCTTGGCATCCTTCTGGTTTCTAGTCATTCAAACATGGAAGTTACATGTTTCTTCCTGTCTATGTTTCTAGAGAGATCCTAGTAGAGGAGAGCAACGTGCAGAGAGTTGACTCTCCAGTGACAGTAAGTCAAACACTCCTCCACTGTTCCACCTGCATCTCTGTCACTGCTGTACCTTTCTATTGACTTCTCTTGTCTCTCCCAGGTGTGTGGTGATATCCATGGGCAGTTTTATGACCTTAAGGAGTTATTCAGAGTAAGTTGGAAAGTCTGATTGTGAGCAGTTTGTTCTGCCTGTTTCTGTGTCTGGATTGTGCTTGACGTTGCTTACATGTGTACCTGTGTTGTCGTGGTGCCTGCTAGGTTGTCATGGTGCCTGCTCGGTTGTCATGGTGCCTGCTCGGTTGTCATGTACCTGTGTTGTCACGGTGCCTGCTAGGTTGGCGGTGATGTTCCAGAGACAAACTACCTCTTCATGGGAGACTTTGTGGACCGAGGCTTCTACAGTGTTGAAACCTTCCTGCTGCTCCTCGCCCTCAAGGTGCACCTTCTACTTCCTGCTGCTGGACACTGCTCATATCCTGTGTGGGATGAAAGCTGACCCAGGTACCCTCTGTGTTTCTCCCCCTCCCCGCCACAGGTACGCTACCCTGACCGCATCACGTTGATACGAGGGAACCACGAGTCCCGTCAGATTACTCAGGTGTACGGCTTCTATGACGAGTGTCTGCGGAAGTACGGCTCAGTCACCGTGTGGCGATACTGCACAGAGATCTTCGACTATCTGTCTCTCTCTGCCATCATTGATGGAAAGGTAAGCTCACCTGGACCAGCTCACCTGGACCAGCTCACCTGGACCAGCTCACCTGGACCAGCTCTGGTGCTTTTTTCTTTGTGGTGTATTTGTCCGCTGGTTAACGTGTTTATTTCTGTTGCATTCTGGGTAGATCTTCTGCGTGCACGGAGGCCTCTCCCCCTCTATTCAGACTCTGGATCAGATAAGAACCATCGACAGGAAACAGGAAGTTCCTCATGATGGGCCCATGTGTGACCTGCTGTGGTCAGATCCTGAAGGTCAGCAACACTGCAGCTCACTGACATCACTGATGACATCACTGACATCACTGATGACATCACTGACGACATCACTGACGACATCACTGACGTCATGATACAGTTACTTCATGTCCTGTCAGGTTCTGTGTTCTGGTGGTTGTACGTGTGTGTGGTTATTGTGGTAACCCTGTGGTTACCGTGGTTACCCTGTGGTTACTGTGGTTACCCTGTGGTTACCGTGCCGCTGTGCTCCCCAGACACGACAGGCTGGGGTGTGAGTCCCCGGGGGGCAGGGTATCTGTTTGGGAGCGATGTGGTGGCCCAGTTCAACGCTGCTAACGACATCGACATGATCTGCCGAGCTCATCAGCTGGTGATGGAGGGCTACAAGTGGCACTTCAATGAGACCGTGCTCACTGTGTGGTCCGCACCCAACTACTGCTACAGGTGACACTACCCTGCTGCCTCTAACACAGGGCTCTCTGTGTTCATGATGACGGTGCGGTCGTGAACACGTCTCTCTCTCTCTCCTGCCAGGTGTGGAAATGTGGCGGCCATTTTGGAGCTGGATGAGCACCTGCAGAAGGATTACATCATCTTTGAAGCGGCGCCACAGGAAACCAGAGGCATTCCTTCTAAGAAGCCGGTTCCTGACTACTTCCTGTGACCTCACCATGACCTTTTACAATGGAAACCTCGACTACAGGAAAATGCATACTGTTATTATTTGCAGTATTTGTATTTTCCCCCTTCCCTGCTGTCTTAATATTTGTTTTTATTTTACACACAAGACTTTTTGCCCTTGCATCACCTCACACTTATTCCATAATTTAGGGACATGTTATACTTCAGACTTCTGTTTCTCTGAAAGGCAGTACTCTGGGGGTCAGGGGTCAGGACAGAGACTCTGGGGGTCAGGGGTCAGGACAGAGACTCTGGGGGTCAGGGGTCAGGACAGAGACTTGGTCCTGGTCTGGAGAAACTCTGGGACTTGTTTGTTTCCTTGTAACACAAAAACAGCAACCTGGACAAGCTGCTGTGTGTCTGCTGGGGTTGAAACTGGAGCATCTGAACGAAGCACAGCTGTTTTGGGGGGTGTTTTTGGAGGTTGTTGTATGAGTCTGGAGGCAGGAAGAGCCAAGCTGACATCTTCATGTGTTGGGGTAGCTGTACCACTGCACAACACATGCATGGCTTTACCAATAAAGCATCATGGGTCATATTTGGACGAACTTTCCAAATAGAAATATATTTTTCATGTGGAGGGGATTTACACTGAGTATTTTCTTGTCTCATGTCCAGTTGAATGAACTCTGAAGTGAGCAGACTGTGATTCTGCAGTGTGTGGACACTGTGATTCTGCAGTGTGTGGACAGATACTGTCTGTGATTCTGCAGTGTGTGGACACTGTGATTCTGCAGTGTGTGGACACTGTGATTCTGCAGTGTGTGGACAGATACTGTCTGTGATTCTGCAGTGTGTGGACAGATACTGTCTGTGATTCTGCAGTGTGTGGACAGATACTGTCTGTGATTCTGCAGTGTGTGGACAGATACTGTCTGTGATTCTGCAGTGTGTGGACAGATACTGTCTGTGATTCTGCAGTGTGTGGACAGATACTGTCTGTGATTCTGCAGTGTGTGGACAGACGTTGACTTCAAAAGACAGCAGAGTAACAGACGTTACAAACCAAGTTATATTTTTGGAAACATGCTCCTTTTCTGACCAGTCTTTCTGTAGGACTTACTGTTGATTTTTATGATTCATTATTTGTGGGAAAAAAATAAAAAACTTTTTAGTATAAATGAGTAACATTAGTAATGTATACTTTTTGTTTGGTTTTGCACATTTAAAAGTTTAAATACAGCAACGGTGCTGATGAATCATTTATTTTAACCTAGCCAATGTAAAAGCATATAATGCATACAAGGACAAATATCTTGAAGACTGAATAAGAACAATATTTATCAACAAAATATAACAAAAAAACAGACAAGAGGTCACGTGAGACCCTCAGTGTACTGAAGCTGCTGCTCATTATGTGTCTCGCGATACTTGGGGACTTCACATCCTTTCTGACGCAAGCGCTGAAACAGGCACCGCGCGCACGTTTCTCCTTTCTGTTCCCTTAACCGCAAACCTGGATTATAAACCTTCCCAAAGAGAACAGACACACTATAGGAGCATTTTCACAACGACATAGGTGAGTTTTAATAAACAAGGTCAGACATGAGGGTTAAATGAAGGTAGATCTTCTTGTATAAGAACATGCAGATCCTGCCAGGCATGAGGGCCTCGCCAGGCTAACACAGCTGCTAGCTGCTAACCAGCATTTATATAACTTAACTGGATTAAAGAACGTTAAATGTTTTAAGCCATTTAGTTCCTCCCAACTCCTCCTGAATTATTATTCTAAAATACAAACTAGTTAGTTTACAGCAGTGACGTAGCTTTCCACCCCGCCAAGGTAATAATATCCATCTGTTAGCTTGTAGCATAGCTAGTTAGCTCGGTTAGCTGTTTCTGGCCATGGAGTCTTTTATCAGACGCTCTTATCCAGAGAGACTTACAGTAAGTACAAGTACAGTACAAGGACATCCCCCCTGAGAAAGGTAGGGTGAAGTGCCTTACTCAAGGACACAACATCATGTTGGCACAGCTGGGAATCGAACTGTCAACCTTCCAATGCTGACCTGATCCCAAAGCCTTAACCACAAAGCCACCTGACTCCTCCTGTAGTGCTGCAGACAGTAGATCATCAACACAGGATCAGTTAGTGGAGCGGACAGACTATTGGAGGTCTACTAACACAGTTATGATGATCAACATCAGTTGTATGTGTTGTGGTTTGTGTACCGGAGTTGTTCCTTAACGTTCACATTTCCTGTTGTTCTAGATTTGAGAAGACTTCCACCATGTCTCGTTTCTTCGCCACTGGGTCCGACAGCGAGTCGGAGGAGTCCTCGTCAGCAGACGAGATCACCCCTAAACCCACCGGAACAACCTTAACCAAGCAGTAAGCCCCCCTATGTGTCGTCCCCCCTCCTCTCTCTGCACTCAACACATTAACTCCCTCACTGCTGAAAACACACTTTCCCAGAATGCCCACTCCTGTCTCTTCCTTTCTGTTAGGTCTCTGCTGCTTAGTGACGATGAAGAGGACACCAAGAGGGTGGTCCGCAGTGCCAAGGACAAGCGGTCAGTCCCCACCACAGTGACACGTCCCCACCACAGCCTGTCCTCCGCTTGTCTTGCTTCTGTTCTGCTGTGTTTCACACCAGCTTCTGATGGTCCACCTGCAGGTTTGAAGAACTCACCAACCTCATCAAGACCATCCGCAACGCCATGAAGATCAGAGACATGTCCAAATGTCTGGAGGAGTTTGAGCAGCTGTGTCGAGCGTTCCTCAAAAGCAAGACTATAGTAGACAAGGAGGGGGTCCCTCCGTTCTACATCCGTCTGCTGGCTGACCTGGAAGACTATCTGAACCAGGTGAGACCCCCTGCTGATAACCCTCCCACTGAACACTCTGTCCAACTCTTTGATCATTGGATTTGTTGCTGTACCTTCTTGGTTTCTGATGCTCTTTTATAAAGCTCTCTCTTAAGTCGCTTGGATAAAAGCGTCTGATAAATTCATGCATGTAAATGTAGTTGCTCAGGATAATGGTCCAGGCTAAATGAATCACATCAGTATAGTAATCCTTGTGGTGGTGTATAGATGTATAATACTGCCATGTGATGTGTTCCTCAGCTCTGGGAGGATAAGGAAGGGAAGAAGAAGATGAACAAGAACAACGCTAAGGCTCTCAGCACCCTGAGGCAGAAGATCCGCAAATACAACAGAGACTATGAGACTGAGATCGCCAGCTACAAGGAGGTGAGACTGCAGTCACAGCTTCACCATGAGGAGGCTCTGCTGTCAGAACAGAGGAACTGAACACTCTCTCTCTCTCTCCCTGTCTCTCTCTCTCTCCCTGTCTCTCTCTCTGTCTCTCTCTCTCCCTGTCTCTCTCTCCCTGTCTCTCTCTCTGTCTCTCAGAACCCAACAGAATCAGCTGATGAGGAAGAAGAGAAAGAAGCTGGTGAATCAGGTGAGTCTCCCACTGTTATGTAACATCACCACTTCTCCTAATATACAGTTTACTAACTGATGACTATTTACTGTTTCCTTGGTTGCCGTGCGGTCCACAGGGTCGTCGTCAGGAAGTGATGACGAAGGTGGCGAGGATGCCAAGAGCTTCCTGAAGAAGAAGCCAGCGCCAGTGGAGGCCCTGCCTGACGCCAGCAAGTTCCTCAAGTCAGCCAAGTCTGGGGTGAGATGATCTCTCTCTCTCATGATCTCTCCTATCTGTAGGTTACCATGACTACCTCGTCTGGTTGTGAGGTAGCCATGGTAACACCGGTGGTTCAGTGGTAGGATTCTTGCCTACCATGTGCAGAAAGCCTGGGTTTCATTCCCGGTGGGGGTTCGAATCCCGGCCAATGCATTGAATAAATGTGTGCGCCACTGAAATTTCCCCATTAGGGGACTAATAAGGGATAATTCCTAACGAGTGTGTTTGCCCTGTCCAGGATGAGGAGTCTTCCAGCAGTGATGATGATGAGGACTGGAGCTCGGACACGGTGGACAGCGGCTCTGAGAGTGGAGATGATGATGAGAAGAGCGCCTCTCTGGCTGTGGTGTTCCTCAAGAAGTGAGTCCTGACAAGCTCAGTCCTGAGGCAGCAGCTGGCTGTCCTGAGCATGCTCAGTGCGTCTCCTCTCGTCTGAGCGTGCTCAGTGTGGCTCCTCTCATCTGAGCGTGCTCGTTGCGTCTCCTCTGCAGGGCTCAGGAAGGAGAGCGTCACACCAGTGAGAAGAAGAAGGAGGACAGGAAGGAGAGGCACCGTAAGAAGAGGCTGGAAGAGGAGGCGGAGGAGGAGGGAGGAGAGGAGGGGGAGGGCGGCTGGGAGAAGGTGAAGGGAGGAGTTCCCCTTGTCAAGGTGAGGAGCTGAGATATAGACATGCAGGTAGATGGATCATAGAACATCTATACACATATAAGAACGTCCAATACTAACACTGCAGCTAATATGTCTGGTTGATGCAGAAGTAGATCAGCTACGTTAACATGGAACGTGGCATTAAACCACAACCTTGTGTGTGTGTGTGTGTGTGTGTGTGTGTCCTGCAGGAGAAGCCCAAGATGTTTGCTAAGGGAACAGAGATCAACACCACTGTGGTGGTGAAGAAGCTGAATGAGATCCTGCAGGCCAGAGGGAAGAAGGGCACAGACAGGTGAGCAGGAGACCACATGATGCACAGGAAGGACAGCTCACTGCAGGAAGTACATGTATCCACCTGTCTGTCACTCTCCCTCCTTCTCTCTTTCACCACACCTCCCTCTCCTCCTCTTCCTCCCTCCCCTCCTCCCTCTCCTCCTCCCTCTCCTCCTTCTCTTCCTCCCTCTCCTCTTCCTCCCTCTCCTCCTCCCTCTCCTCCTCCCTCTCCTCCTCCTCAGAGCTGCTCAGATCGAGCTGCTTCATGCTCTGGCTGCCATCTCTAATGAGCACAACCTGGGTGAGGGCATCCTGGTGAAGATCAAGTTCAACATCATCGCCTCCCTGTACGACTACAACCCCAACCTGGCCGCCTTCATGAAGGTACTCTCCCCCCCCCTCTCTTTCTCCCCCTCTCTGTCTCTCCCCCGAGATACAACCACAGTGTGTAGGTTGCCGTAGTGACTGTGTGTGTGTGTGTGTCAGGCGGACATGTGGAAGAAGTGTCTGGAGTGTATCGATGAGCTGCTGGACATTCTGTTCAACAACACCAACATCTTCATCGGAGAGAACATCGCTGAAGACAGCGAGAACCTGGGGATCACTGAGAACCAGGTGACCCACACACACCTGTACACACAATCACTGAGAACCAGGTGACCCACACACACCTGTACACACAATCACTGAGAACCAGGTGACCCACACACACCTGTACACACAATCACTGAGAACCAGGTGACCCACACACCTGTACACACAATCACTGAGAACCAGGTGACCCACACACACCTGTACACACAATCACTGAGAACCAGGTGACCCACACACCTGTACACACAATCACTGAGAACCAGGTGACCCACACACACCTGTACACACACACGCACTGAGAACCAGGTGACCCACACACACCTGTACACACACTTGTTCAGACACACACTAATATTCTGGTATGAACAGATGTTCCCAGGATCTAGTTTTGAACATGGTTGTCTGGGTTCTCAAGTTAGTGTGTGTGTGTGTGTGTGTTCTCAGCCCTTCAGAGTGCGTGGGTGTATCCTGACCCTGGTGGAGAGGATGGACGAGGAGTTCACCAAGATCATGCAGAACACAGACCCTCACTCACAAGGTGAGCACCTTCTACACTGTTCTAGAACCACAAACACTCCTCACAGAACCACGCACACTCCTCTACTAACCTGCCCTGCTTCACTCCCCCCTCTCTCCCTCCTCACCCTCTCTCCCTCCTCACCCTCTCTCCTCCCCCTCCCCACCCCTCCAGAGTACGTGGATAACCTGAAGGATGAGAGTCATGTGTGTGGCATCCTGGACCGTCTGCTGGGTTACCTGGAGACTAAGGGCTCCACAGAGGAGGTGTGCAGGGTCTACCTGCGCCGCATCATGCACACCTACTACAAGTTTGACTACAAGGCCCACCGCCGCAGCCTGGCCATGCAGGCCGAGACCAAGGTGAGGGGCCACACATGGTACAGTCCAGGGGAGCTGTGAGTTTGTGCTGCCTGGTGACCCAGGTGACCTTTGCCCCCAGTCTGAGCAGGACCAGGAGGAGAGCGAGGGGGAGGACAGCGCTCTGATCATGGACCGCCTCTGTAAGTTCATCTACTCCAAGGACCGGACGGACCGCATCCGCACCTGCGCCATCCTGTGTCACATCTACCACCATGCACTGCACTCCCGCTGGTACCAGGCCAGGGACCTGATGCTGATGAGCCACCTGCAGGACAACATCCAGCATGCAGACCCCCCCGTGCAGGTACGGACCCCCTGCCTCTTCCCTGTACAGGTACTGCACCCCCCCTCCCCAGGCTAACCTCCCCCCCCCCCCCTCCTCTCCTCCAGATCCTGTATAACCGCACCATGGTGCAGCTGGGCATCTGTGCCTTCCGGCAGGGCATGATCAAGGACGCCCACAACGCCCTGCTGGACATCCAGTCCTCCGGCCGGGCCAAGGAGCTCCTGGGGCAGGGTCTGCTGATGAGGAACATGCAGGAGAGGAACGCTGAGCAGGAGAAGATCGAGAAGAGAAGACAGGTAGAGGAACACACACACAGGCAGACATAAACACACACACAGGTAGAGGAACACACACACACACAGGCAGACATAAACACACACACAGGCAGAGAAACACACACATGTAGAGAAACAACCCCCCCCCCCGGCCCCCTCCTGCAGCTGTGCTCTTGCTGCAGGTGCCGTTCCACATGCACATTAACCTGGAGCTGCTGGAGTGTGTGTACCTGGTGTCGGCCATGCTGCTGGAGATCCCCTACATGGCCGCTCACGAGTTTGACGCTCGCCGCAGGATGATCAGCAAGCAGTTCCACCACCAGCTGAGGGTGGGAGAGAGGCAGCCTCTGCTGGGTGAGGAACCACACACACACACACACACATGCTCCCACTGGGGGTAACCTTGGTAACCCCGTGGCATCCCCCCCACCCCCCCCCAGGCCCCCCAGAGAGCATGAGGGAGCACGTGGTGGCGGCCAGTAAGGCGATGAAGATGGGGGACTGGAGGACATGCCACTCCTTCATCATCAACGACAAGATGAACAGCAAGGTCTGGGACCTGTTCCCTGAGACACAGCATGTCAGGCAGATGCTGGTCAGGTACGGGAACACACACACACTCACTCACACACACACACTCACACACACACACACACTCACTCACACACACACTCACACACACACTCACACACTCACACACACACACTCACTCACACACACACTCACACACTCACACACACTCACTCACTCACACACACACACTCACACACACACACTCACTCACACTCACACACACTCACACACACTCACACACACACACACACTCACTCACACACACACTCACACACACTCACTCACTCACACACACACACACACTCACTCACACACACACTCACACACTCACTCACACACACTCACACACACTCACTCACACACACACACTCACACACACACACTCACTCACACACACTCACACACACACACTCACACACACACACACACTCACACACACACTCACTCACACACACACACTCACACACACACACTCACACACACTCACACACACACACTCACACACACTCACTCACACTCAGGCAGACACATGAACTAGACGTCTAATCTGATTTGCTGTTTGCTTTTTTAGGAAAATCCAGGAGGAATCTTTGAGGACTTATCTTTTCACCTACAGCAGTGTGTACGACTCCATCAGGTGAACTCTCTCTTACACACACACACACACGTCACGAACTCTGTCACATACACACACATCACTAGCTCTGTCACACACACACTCACACTCGTCTCTCTGTCTCTCTTAGTATGGAGACTCTGTCTGAGATGTTTGAGCTGGAGCTTCCTATGGTGCACAGCATCATCAGCAAGATGATCATCAACGAGGAGCTCATGGTACACACACACACACACACACATTTACCCTGATAAGCAGCTGACATGACCAGTATCTAACTTGTTCCATTCCCTCTTGGTGTGTGTGTGATGTGTGTGCTTGTGTGTGTGGTGCGTGTGTGTATGATGTGTGTGTGTGTTGCAGGCCTCCCTGGACCAGCCCACCCAGACGGTGGTGATGCACCGCACAGAGCCCACCTCCCTGCAGAACATGGCCCTGCAGCTGGCAGAGAAGCTGGGAGGTCTGGTGGAGAACAACGAGCGCGTGTTCGACCTCAAACAGGGCGTCTATGGAGGCTACTTCAACAGAGGTGAGACACACACACACTCACACACATACACACACACGCACACAGAACAGCGACAGGTAGTGCTTAAAGCTGGTTGACTGACTACATACCTCTCTTTCCTCTCCTCCCTCTTCCTCCTCACCTCCTCCTCTCCTCACCTCCCTCTCTTTTCTCACCTCCTCCTCTCCTCCTCCTCTCCTCCCCCTCCCCAGATCAGAAGGGTGGTTACCAGCAGAAGCAAGGCTACCAGAGAGGTAAGTAAGACTTTGCTTCTCCCAGGCTGTAG
The DNA here is from genome assembly GCA_030340665.1 of Neosalanx taihuensis. Lineage (NCBI taxonomy): Eukaryota > Metazoa > Chordata > Actinopteri > Osmeriformes > Salangidae > Neosalanx > Neosalanx taihuensis. The sequence goes on from CM059303.1 coordinate 756,389, forward strand.
GAGGGAGGGGAGGGAGGGAGGGACTTGCTCATCACCCCCAGCCTGCCTCTTCCAGGTCACATGGTCCTGGGGTGAGGGTGTGTGGTGGGTGAGGGTGTGTGGTGGGTGAGGGTGTGTGGTGGGTGAGGGTGTGTGTGGTGGGCTTGACTGTCACATCAGTTCCTGACATCATCAGTAGGGGGCAGAGCTCTTCAAGGTCCCACGGATGTTTTCTGTCCCCCCCCCCAAAGTGTGTGTGTGTGTGTGTGTGTGTGCGTGCACGCCAATTGCGTGGCACAGCAGTGTGTGTCTCTAAACTGTTGTCACTGTACGGTTTCAGAACAGAGAGGGGGGTACCAGCAGAAGCAAGGTTACCAACGAGGTGTTTGAAAAATCATTGTTGAATTGCATGGTTGTTGGAATAATCTGTACATCACTCTTAGCTGTAGTGTGTGTGAGTGTGTGGATCACCTGAAAGAGATATGGTTATGGTGTTTGTGTGTGAATGCGCTCACCGGGTGTTTAGAGAGAGAGGGAGTGTGTGTGTGTTTGTGTTTCTAAATTGTTTTCATTGCGTTTTCAGACCAGAGAGGAGGTTACCAGCAGAAGCAAGGTTACCATCGAGGTGCTTATAAACCACTTCATGTTCATGTTCTGTCCATGTGTGACTGTCCAGCTGCTGTCTGACTGTGTCTGTCTCCAGGCAACCAGGGAACCAGTGGGATATACTCCTCTACTGACACCCCTGCATCTCTCATCCATCTCTCTCATCCCTCTCTCTCTCATCTTTCTCTCCTTCATCACCTGGTCTCTCCTCCTCTCTTCCTCTTTATCCCTTCTCTCCTTCTTTCTCTCTCCAGACCAGAAGGATGGTTACCAGCAGAAGCGAGGTGGTTACCTGGGCGGTGGAGGTTACCAAGGAGGCGGTGGTTACCAGGGCGGTGGAGGAGGTGGTTACCAGGGCGGTGGAGGAGGTGGTTACCAGGGCGGTGGAGGAGGTGGTTACCAGGGCGGTGGAGGAGGTGGTTACCAGGGCGGTGGAGGAGGTGGTTACCAGGGCGGTGGAGGTTACCAAGGAGGTGGTGGTGGTGGTGGTTACCAAGGAGGTGGTGGTTACCACCAGGGTGGGTACCAACGAGGGTACAGGAACCAGAATCAGAGTTCGTACTGAGCCGCCCCCCCTCCTGGCCAGACCGCCCCCCCTCCTGGCCAGACCGCCCCCCCTCCTGGCCAGACCGCCCCCCCTCCTGGCCAGACCGCCCCCCCCTCCTGGCCAGACTGCATTCCACACACGATAAGCTTCCTGGTTTCTGTGCGCGAGGCTGAGTCATCGCAGCTCTTCAGATCACATGTGCACACTGTCTCAGCTGTGATTGGACAGTTTGCTGGAGTTGGACTCAGTGTGCTGATGGACAGCTGTTGTGTTGGATGCAGCTGTTTGAAGTGTGACCTGCTTTTTCTTTCTTTCTTTTTTTCCCCTTCAAGTGAGGCTTCAGTGTCAATTGAATACTCATCAATGTATCCTATTAAAATAATAAACATCATTCAATATAAAAGTATCTGAATGTTGTGTACTTCCAGATCATTCTATCCAGTAAGATTGGCTCCCAACATGTCCAAGTCTTTACATGTTCCCAGGGTCCAGTGTGTTACTGATCAGTCCTCCAGTGTTCCCAGGGTCCAGTGTGTTACTGATCAGTCCTCCAGTGTTCCCAGGGTCCAGTGTGTTACTGATCAGTCCTCCAGTGTTCCCAGGGTCCAGTGTGTTACTGATCAGTCCTCCAGTGTTCCCAGGGTCCAGTGTGTTACTGATCAGTCCTCCAGTGTTCCCAGGGTCCAGTGTGTTACTGATCAGTCCTCCAGTGTTCCCAGGGTCCAGTGTGTTACTGATCAGTCCTCCAGTGTTCCCAGGGTCCAGTGTGTTACTGATCAGTCCTCCAGTGTTCCCAGGGTCCAGTGTTACTGATCAGTCCTCCAGTGTTCCCAGGGTCCAGTGTGTTACTGATCAGTCCTCCAGTGTTCCCAGGGTTCAGTGTGTTACTGATCAGTCCTCCAGTGTTCCCAGGGTCCAGTGTGTTACTGATCAGTCCTCCAGTGTTCCCAGGGTCCAGTGTGTTACTGATCAGTCCTCCAGTGTTCCCAGGGTCCAGTGTGTTACTGATCAGTCCTCCAGTGTTCTCAGGGTCCAGTGTGTTACTGATCAGTCCTCCAGTGTTCCCAGGGTCCAGTGTGTTACTGATCAGTCCTCCAGTGTTCCCAGGGTCCAGTGTGTTACTGATCAGTCCTCCAGTGTTCTCAGCAGCTGCTAGCTTCTCACTGTGGGTCCCCTGCATGTCACATGTCCCCTGAAGGCAGTGATCACCTGGGACCTGTACAACCAATCAAGATTGGATGTTAATGAGGTAACTTCAGGTTTAACCCAGGGGGTTTTGTATTGGGTTGAACCTAAAGTTACCTTGGTAATGCCAAATCTGGATAGGTAGTACAGGACCCAAATCCTGACTGGTAGTAGAGGATCTCTGCTGTATCAGGATCAGTGAGGAACACAGTTCATTGTGTTGGTACTGATTTGTCCTACTGTGTTCATCACTAAACATGGGGTTGAGTTTGGCTTCCTGGAGATCATTTGAATTGACCTTCAAGGCTTTTTCCAAACCAGAACCTGTAGTCACAGTTTGACAAGTTGTTTCCATGACTTTATTAAGTCATTTTTCGAAGTATTGTGAGTCTGTGGTCCTGTGTGCTGTTCAGGGTCAACCTGCTGTTGACACAAACTGTGAGTCACTTATTAACCCATCCTGTCACCCAAAAACAGACTTGACCACCCAGAGGAACCTGCATTCTGGATCCAGGCAGATCACTTGGTAAGAACTCCAACACACATTCTGTAGCTGTTCTGTACTTTTGTACTTTCTGTTGCAACTCCATTCTGAAATGGTTTCTACAAATAGAAGCACAAGAATCGTAGCTTTCCAACAATATATGGAAGGTGTAGCATTATCAAAGATTATTTTTGGTGGTCAGACGATTAACCTAAAGAAACAGTCTAGGAACAGCAAGTGGTTAACTAGTTCAAAGTTCTAAATCTTGTATTTGTTGTGGTGCTTAAGGTTCTGCACGTTCTACGTTCCTGTCTTCCAGCAGATCCTCTGAAAACAACCTCTGGTTCTGTACCCCTGTAATGAGACTCTGGAAACTCAATCTGCTGTGTGTAGCTCAGATTATGTGTGTGTGCGTGTGCGTGTTATAAACTGCTATATTTAACACACATCACACACACAGTTACATTTACATTTATTCATTTAGTAGACACTTTTATCCAAAGCGACTTGCAAGACAGTGTACAAACCAGTCAACGCCAGTTCATCCGTCTGCACTGCCAAGGGGGTTTGGATTTAAGAACACACACTATACACACACACACAAACACACCTGATCTAGGAACACACACTACACACACACACACACAGTGTATTATCTAGGGGTACACACACTTCACATATAAGGGTGCACACACACTGTACCAGACCTGCAGGTCAGCCCAGCTTGATCCATCACGAAGTATGATCAGGTCACATTTCCGACGACCATCATTACATCACTTCCTGTCACGGAGGCTCCTGGGTACGCCAGCGGCCCGGGGCGTGGCCGAGGAGGGACTGACCCCTGACCCCCTGCCAGCTCAGCCACGGGGCCCACCCCTTCCTGACCTCTTGACCTTTGAGGACCCGGGGGCCTTCAGAGTGAAGAGTCTGGCAGAGCTGGTCAGAGCACTGGGGGTGTTCAGACTCTGCTCCAACACCCTGCTGGTCAACAACTGTGGGAAGGTGAGGGGGGGGTGACAGAGAGAGGTGGGGGTGAGGTAGAGAGATGTGGGGGTGAGGTAGAGAGTGTGTGTGGTAGTGAAAGGAGAGAGAGATGTGGGGGTGAGGTAGAGAGTGTGTGTGGTAGTGAAAGGAGAGAGAGATGTGGGGGTGAGGTAGAGAGTGTGTGTGGTAGTGAAAGGAGAGAGAGATGTGGGGGTGAGGTAGAGAGTGTGTGGTAGTGAAAGGAGAGAGAGATGTGGGGGTGAGGTAGAGAGTGTGTGGTAGTGAAAGGAGAGAGTGATGTGGGGGTGAGGTAGAGAGTGTGTGTGGTAGTGAAAGGAGAGAGAGATGTGGGGGTGAGGTAGAGAGTGTGTGTGGTAGTGAAAGGAGAGAGAGATGTGGGGGTGAGGTAGGCAGGGTGCAGATTGTGAAGTGCTTTAGCCTGGTGTTTTGTGCATATATAGTATGTAGGTCAGCAATGTTGCCATTGTGTCATCTATACTGCTCATTCATTAACATCTCTATTTTTGTGTCTCTCTTCTCTGTCCCCTTCTGTCTCTCTCTCTCTCACTCTCTCTCTCTCTCGCTCTCTCTCTCTCGCTCTCTCTCTCTCGCTCTCTCTGTGTCTCTTTCTGTCCCTCTGCTTGTCTCTACCTCCCTCTTTCTGTTTTTCTAATTCTGATGTCCCTCCCTCTCTAACTAAATTCACTTTGGTCTTTGTCTTTTGATTTTGTCTCATTTTCTTCTCACACCTTTTCCATTTATCTCCCTCCATCCTTCCATCAGCTCATGTCCATAGCTCGGAGCATTCTGGGTAAAAAAGGCTTCGCTCTGTTGCTCCGCCCCTTTGTGTACGCCCAGTTTGTGGCTGGAGAGACGGAGGGTGAGATCAGCCAATCCATGGAGAAGATGAGTGCTCTGGGACTCCGCCCCATGCTGGCTGTGCCAATTGAAGAGGACCTGGGGGAGGGCACTGGGTGAGAGGCCACGCCCACACGTGGGCTAGGAGTGAGCTAAGCTAACTGGTCATTACAGGCACGATTCACAGTGTAGCACTGATGATTGTATAGATACTCGTCCTCCATGTTCTCACTCAGTGGTCAAACATCTCTGTCTCATCCGTCACCAGCGAGCTGCGGTACGATGACAACCTGGCGGCCATGTTGGAATGTGTCCGCATGTCTCACAGCAACGCCTGGAGCCCAGATCCCATGATGCAACTGAAGGTCACGGCTCTGCTCAGTCCAGAGCTCTGTGTAAGATTCCACTTAGCATGTGCTCTAGGGTTAGATATAGGGTTAGCATGTGCTCTAGGGTTAGATATAGGGTTAGCATGTGCTCTAGGGTTAGATATAGGGTTAGCATGTGTTCCAGGGTTAGATATAGGGTTAGATATAGGGTTAGATCCAGGGTTAGCATGTGCTCTAGGGTTAGATCCAGGGTTAGCATGTGCTCTAGGGTTAGATCCAGGGTTAGTATGTGTTCCAGGGTTAGATCTAGGGTTAGTATGTGCTCTAGGGTTAGATCCAGGGTTAGATCTAGGGTTAGTATGTGTTCCAGGGTTAGATCCAGGGTTATCATGTTATCCAGGGTTAGATCCAGGGTTATCATGTTATCCAGGGTTAGATCCAGGGTTATCATGTTATCCAGGGTTAGATCCAGGGTTAGTATGTGTTCCAGGGTTAGATCCAGGGTTAGTATGTTATCCAGGGTAAGATCCAGGGTTAGTATGTTATCCAGGGTTAGATCCAGGGTTTTCATGTCACGTAATGAGCTCCAGGTGAGTCTCTGCTCTCTGTCCCCAGGTGAAGATCACCTCCATGCTGCAGGGCTGTGAGCTGCAGGGCTGGGATCTGCAGCAGCTGATCAGAGCCATGGAGGGAGAGGTACACCAGGATCCAGCCAAGAGTACCTGGCTGCAGACCTGCACAGTGGGGCAGCTGCGCTGTCAGGCAGGGGGCGGGGTGAAGTGACGACATTTAAACCTGAATTGGCTGCTGATCACCTTACCTCTGTCTGACTTCCTGTCACCCACAGCCAATCAGCTTCCCTGGCCTGGAGGAGAGGGAGAACGAACATTTTCTCTGCGGCCTTCGAAGACTGAACGCTGTGGGGGAGGTGAGGTGGAGACTGGGGGAGGTGAGGTGGAGACTGATGGAGGTGAGGTGGTGACTGGGGGAGGTGAGGTGGAGACTGGGGGAGGTGAGGTGGAGACTGGGGGAGGTGAGGTGGTTACTGGGGGAGGTGAGGTGGAGACTGGGGGAGGTGAGGTGGTGACTGGGGGAGGTGAGGTGGAGACTGGGGGAGGTGAGGTGGTGACTGGGGGAGGTGAGGTGGAGACTGGGGGAGGTGAGGTGGTGACTGGGGGAGGTGAGGTGGAGACTGGGGGAGGTGAGGTGGTGACTGGGGGAGGTGAGGTGGTGACTGGGGGAGGTGAGGTGGTGACTGGGGGAGGTGAGGTGGAGACTGGGGGAGGTGAGGTGGAGACTGGGGGAGGTGAGGTGGTGACTGGGGGAGGTGAGGTGGAGACTGGGGGAGGTGAGGTGGAGACTGGGAGAGGTGAGGTGGTGACTGGGGGAGGTGAGGTGGAGACTGGGGGAGGTGAGGTGGAGACTGGGGGAGGTGAGGTGATTACTGGGGGAGGTGAGGTGATTACTGGGGGAGGTGAGGTGGAGACTGGGGGAGGTGAGGTGGAGACTGGGGGAGGTGAGGTGGTTACTGGGGGAGGTGAGGTGGTGACTGGGGGAGGTGAGGTGGAGACTGGGGGAGGTGAGGTGGAGACTGGGGGAGGTGAGGTGGAGACTGGGGGAGGTGAGGTGGTTACTGGGGGAGGTGAGGTGGAGACTGGGGGAGGTGAGGTGGTGACTGGGGGAGGTGAGGTGGAGACTGGGGGAGGTGAGGTGGAGACTGGGTGTCTCTCAGTAAGGGAGCACAGTGTTCTGTCAGATTGGATACGCATTTTGCGTTGCTCCTTCAGTGTCCTTTTTAAAGACGACACCTGTAGCTAGGTTTGCTGTTAGAGTCACTACCTTCCTCCGTCCAACAAAGAGCGTCATTAAACCACATCGTCATCTCACGTTAGCCGATAATGTCGTCAGATTTATGTCAAAGTCCAGAACGTGCAGAATATTTCACGCACAGATATTTTTCCCTCGCTAAATATAAATTGGCCACTCGCGCACAAATTCAACAACCGACAGTTGTGCAGGTGCGCCTGGCACGCGCGGGTTAACCTCTCAAGCAGTGACATACAACACGTCACTGAAAAAAAATCCCACTTTGCAAAACTGTTTGTAATATATGTTTAAAACATGAACCAAGAAGTGAGACGTTTTTTTTTTTTTTAAACCATTCGAAACTATTTACGAAACTTTTCCCACCACATACATGACATAACTTTTACCAAAATGTTTCTAAAACATATTTTTTTGTAGTAAAATGTCTTTATTTTTTTTGGTTTTGTTTACATCAGGCCAGTGTCAACAAGGTACGAGTTCTGGTTGACGCTGAGTACACCTACATGAACCCTGCCCTCTCTCTCGTCACCATGGCGATGATGAAGAAGTTTAACCAAGATGGCGCCTGGGTCTGGAACACATATCAGTGTTACCTAAAGGTATGAACACGCTTCATTTAAAACAAATACAAAATAAAACAAATATAACAGTATAAAAAACAGTATACAAAGATACCTACATATACAGTCACCTATCAAGCAGACCTTTCTGTGTCTCTTTTACTGTCTGTTGCTCTGTGTGTCTCTCTTACTGTCTGTTTCACTGTGTCTCTCTTACTGTCTGTGTCTCTGTGTCTCTCTTACTGTCTGTTTCTCTGTGTCTCTGTTGCTCTATGTCTCTCTGTCCCTCTCTAGGACTCCAGGTCTCTGCTGCTGGAGGCTGTCCACTTGTCCGTCCGTGAGTCCTTCTGTCTGGGGGTCAAGCTCGTCAGGGGGGCCTACATGGACAAAGAGAGGAAGCTAGCCAATCAGGAGGCCCGTGCAGATCCCATACACCAATCCTGGGAGCACACCAACAATAGGTCAGCCAATAGGCTTGAACAGGCCTGCAATGTTATAGATAGATTAGGTTAATTTTAGACAGAATAAATGAGTTAATGCTTGTTATTGCCGTTGCCATGGTTCTGTGGTCATAGTTACAACGGCTGCTTAAACATCATGCTGGAACTCATCTCCCAGAATCCTTGGCGGTACCGCATCATTGTAGCGACACACAACGAGGTGTCGGTCCGATACGCCACACAAAGGTATGACCAGCTCTCTATTGTGTGTGTGTGTGTGTGTGTTGTGTGTGTTGTGTTGTGTGTGTGTGTGTTTGTTGTGTAAGTTGTGTAATTTCACTTCAGAGTACAGCCATAGAATGTGCGTGTTGTGTATTTTAGTATGCAGCAGCTGTGTGTGTGTGTGTGTGTGTGTGTGTGTGTGTGTGTGTGTGTGTGTGTGTGCGCAGGATGGCAGAGCTGGGTGTGGACAGAGAAGGGGGCTCAGTGTGTTTTGGCCAGCTGTTGGGGATGTGTGACCATGTGTCTCTGACTCTGGGTGAGTGTTTACACACAACACACACACACCACAACACACACACACACCACAGCACTAACTAAGACCCCGCCCCTCCCCCCACCAGCCCAGCAGGGGTTCTCGGTCTATAAGTCGGTTCCATATGGTTCCGTGGACGACACGCTGCCCTACCTGGTGCGGCGAGCGCAGGAGAACCGCACCGTGCTGCAGGGAATCCGCAAGGAGAGAGCCCTGCTGAGGGGAGAGCTGCACCGGAGGCTGGGGCTGAGGGGGAGGGCTGGGGCTGGGGCTTAGGGGGAGGACTGAGGGGGAGGGCTGGGGCTGAGGGGGAGGACTGGGGCTGGGGCTTAGGGGGAGGGCTTGGGCTTGGGCTTAGGGGGAGGACTGAGGGGGAGGGCTGGGGCTGAGGGGGAGGACTGGGGCTTAGGGGGAGGGCTGGGGCTGTGGCTGAGGGGGAGGACTGGGGCTGTGGCTGAGGGGGAGGACTGGGGCTGGGGCTTAGGGGGAGGGCTGGGGCTGTGGCTGAGGGGGAGGACTGGGGCTGGGGCTTAGGGGGAGGGCTGGGGCTGGGGCTTAGGGGGAGGACTGAGGAGGAGTGCTGGTTGGGGAGCTGGAGTGGGGGGCTGAGGGGACAGGGCTGAGGTTGTGGGGTTGGGAGCAGGCTGGTGTGGGGGTAGCTGGGGTAGATGCCACAGCCCTCAGACCTGTTAAATACACACATTAGCTTTAGAAATACAAGGAACAGATTATCAAGCAATGCAACCATATATGACTGGCCTTTATTTCTACACCAAGGATTTTTACTGCAATCTCTTAAAATGTTAACCACATTTTTGTATTTGAAATGGAAAAAAGGAATTAAAAAATGTTTTAGCTTGTGGAACCTTTCTCTACTTCAGTTCTGCTCTTGCAGGACATGTTTGATAGAGGGGTTTGTGTCTCTCCTGTGTGTCTCTCCTGTGTGTCTCTCCTGTGTGTCTCTCCTGTGTGTCTCTCCTGTGTGTCTCTCCTTTGTGTCTCCTGTGTCTCTCCTGTGTGTCTCTCCTGTGTGTCTCTCCTGTGTGTCTCTCTTTTGTGTCTCCTGTGTCTCTCCTGTGTGTCTCTCCTGTGTGTCTCTCCTGTGTGTCTCTCCTGTGTGTCTCTCCTGTGTGTCTCCTGTGTCTCTCCTGTGTGTCTCACCTGTGTGTCTCTCCTGTGTGTCTCTCCTGTGTGTCTCTCCTGTGTCTCCCCTGTGTGTCTCCTGTGTGTCTCTCCTGTGTGTCTCTCCTGTGTGTCTCTCCTGTGTGTCTCTCCTGTGTGTCTCCTGTGTCTCTCCTGTGTGTCTCTCCTGTGTGTCTCTCCTGTGTCTCTCCTGTGTGTCTCTCCTGTGTCTCTCCTGTGTGTCTCTCCTGTGTGTCTCCTGTGTCTCTCCTGTGTGTCTCTCCTGTGTGTCTCTCCTGTGTCTCTCCTGTGTGTCTCTCCTGTGTGTCTCTCCTGTGTGTCTCTGCTGTGTGTCTCTCCTGTGTGTCTCCCCTGTGTCTCTCCTGTGTGTCTCTCCTGTGTGTCTCTCCTGTGTCTCTCCTGTGTCTTCATCACACTTGTGACCTCAGTCATCTAACCCTCCCATCTCCTCAGTCTCACAGCTCTTCACACACTTTAAACAATTCTCCATTAAAAAAAATATATTACATTTTGGTGTTAAAGGTCTTTTGGCCCCCAGTGGTCAAAAAATAAAAATAAGCCAAAGACTGACCAAAAGACCAAAGACTAGAGAGAAACAGGAAGTGAGAGGAAGTGACAGGAAGTGAGAAGAGGCAGGACCTCTTCAGCAGGTTTTCTGTGACACCGGGGTGTGAAATGTTCTCTGATCATTAGTGTTGTGGTGTTATAGGATCATTAACCAGTTTTATCACAAAGAAAAAGATAGAAAGACACTTTATTTATCAAACAAGAATTAGAATATAAAATTAAAAAGACACAGTCAAATCATTGTATTGGAAAACACTAAATATCTCTCTAAAAGATCTTCATTTAGAACTTCATACAGTTGTTTTTTTTTACTACTTGTATTTAAAAACACAACATACGATTGAGTTACGCTTCATCAGCAGTATGATATCCTCCCATTATCAGTTTGAAAACATCTCTACAACACTTTATTAACATTAATAATAACATAAAATAATAACATTTATTAACACTTGATTAACATGTTTCAAAACCGAGCATATCTAAAACAGTTACCAGTTAACTCAGTACAGAGTATGTCTAAAACAGTTAACTCAGTACAGAGTATGTCTAAAACAGTTAACTCAGTACAGAGTATGTCTAAAACAGTTAACTCAGTACAGAGTATGTCTAAAACAGTTAACTCAGTACAGAGTATGTCTAAAACAGCAACACTAGCATGTTGTGTGTCTCTCACAGAGTCATCCTACCATAGCTTCTCAGACCCACAATCCTTTGCAGAGGAAGAGACAACAACCACAAACACCACAGCAGACGATGCATCTGGCAGTTCACCACATGGTTACATGTATGTAGATGAGTCATGTTTGTAACCTGAGCAAAACGTAAAGGGAGCTGCAGCTGTGAGTCAGGATTCACAGCTCCTGTCTCTGCTCCGTAGCCCCTCCCCCTTCAGAACATGCCCCGCCCACTCATGTCCAGATAGGACCCCTGAGTGTGGGCGTGGCCAAGCTGAGGCTGCCTGTAGACATGCCTGAGAGGAAGAGAGTAGGAGGGACATGGGTCCTTGTACAAATGCAGAGGGTAGGAGGAGAAGGAGGGGTAGAGGGCAGGGGGAGCGGAGGAGGGGGGGTACAGGGTAGGAGGAGCGGAGGAGGAGGGGTAGAGGGCAGGGGGAGCGGAGGAGGGGGGGTACAGGGCAGGGGGGCCGGAGGAGGGGGGGTACAGGGTTGGGGGGCCGGAGGAGAGAGAGGTTGGGTGGTGCAGTATCATCTCTGGGAGGTACTGGGCACCAGGGGGGAACTGGGAGAAGGAGCCCATCTCTGTGGGGGCCATGGGGGGGTAAGAGGAGGAGGTGTGCGTGGCACCTGGGTTCAGGGGGTGAGCAGAGGGTGGGAGGGAGTAATTGGTAAGAGAGGAAGGAGGGAAGTGAGGGGTGGAGGAGGACTGGTAAGGAAGGTTGGGGAGGGAGGATGGAGGAGGGAGCTGGATTGGGTTTGGGATGGAGAAGGAGTTGGGGATGGAGGGAGGGCAGGAAGAGAAGGAGGGAAAAGGATAAGATGCTGAACCGGTGTGGCTGGAGAGAGAGAAGGGGAGAGAGGGTAAGGGGGTAGACATCTGGAGCGGTTGTGATTGGTTGGGATTGGAGGAGTGGCGGTCAGGGAAGGAGATCTGGGAAGGAGCTGAGTCTGTCTGCTGGGGAGGTGGAGTCAGCAGGGAGGGACAGGGGAGAGGAGAGACGAGGGGGAACGACGTGTTGGGAGGAGTGTGAGGGGTCACCAGCTCCTGATGGGGGAGGGAGTGATAGGAGAGGGAGGAAGAGGAGATGAGAGGCTGGGGAGAGGAGGAGGTGGAGGAGGGAGGAGTGAGGGGCGGGTAGGTGAAGCTGGTCTGCTGGAGCAAGGGAGAGGTGGTGGAGGTGTGAGGGAGGGAGGGAGAGGAGGAGAGGATGGAGGGAGAGGAGGAGAGGATGGAGGGATAGTCAGAGGGGGATAAGGGTGTCGTTTGGGAGGAGGGGTGAGGGAGGGAGGGACTGGAGTGTTCAGGGGGAGGATGGGAGGGATGGGGGAGAGAGGAAGATGAGAAGGACATGGAACCATGCTGGGTATCTGGGTAGGTCTGGGTGTAGGGGGGAAGAGTGATGGTGCCGGACCTGTGGCAGGTGAAAAGACAACATGTTAGAAGCAGATTATGAGTCACAGCTAACAGGAAACCTTCCAGTCTTAAATCCTCACACGCACCTGTCAATCATGCTGTCATGTTGATGATCCCTTCCTGTTGCATTTTGCTGCCTATTGACCATGTCCACTGTGAGGTCATCAATCTGAGTGGAGATGTAGGCGTGTCCCAGTTGGAGGGGAGGTTCTGGGGGTGGGGTCGCCTGGAAGGACATCTGATTGGAGGAGAACTCACAGGATGGACTTGGGAGGAGGGGGTGAGAGGCCAGGGTGTGGAGGTCTGGGGCCAGGGTCTGAAGGTCTGGGGCCAGGGTCTGGAGGTCTGGGGCCAGGGTCTGGAGGTCTGGGGCCAGGGTGTGGCGGTCAGGGGCCAGGGTCTGGAGGTCTGGGGCCAGGGTGTGGAGGTCTGGGGCCAGGGTCTGGAGGTCTGGGGCCAGGGTGTGGAGGTCTGGGGCCAGGGTCTGGAGGTCTGGGGCCAGGGTCTGAAGGTCTGGGGCCAGGGTTTGGGTGGAGTCACAGGGGCCACAGCTCACTGAGGCAGGGAGGGAAGCAGCCTGACTCTTCTGAAGGACGACAGAGGAAGCTGACTCACCCTCCTGTGTGTCGCTGACCTGACTCAGCTTACGTTTCTGCCTCGCATCCCTCTGCCTGGGAGAGAGGAAGGATCAGTTAGAGGGTGTGTGTGTGGGTGTGTGTGTGTGTGTGTGTGTGTTTGTGAGGGTGTGTGTGTGTGTGTGTGTGTATATTACCTCTTGTTGTTCATACCATCTTGTCTGAATCCTTTAGCAAAAGGGTTGGCGTTGATCTTCAGCTCGGTGATCTGATTGGACGAGAGAGCATCAGTAACAAACAGGTAAGGATGGAGGTAGTCAGAGCTCTCTCTCTCTCACACACACACACACACACACACACACACACACACACACACACACACACACACACACATAACACACACATAACACACACACACCCTAGCGCACACCCACCTTGTGGTTCTGGTATGCGGTGACAGTGATGAAGTCTGTCTCAGGGAACAGGAAGGAGTGTTGTCCCCCTGCCCAGCTGTGCATGTCCCTGGCCTCCACCACATGGATCCTGGGCTGGTAGTGATGAAGAGAGTGGAGGATGATCTGGAGAGGGGAGGAGGAGGGGAGGAGGGGAGGAGGAGGGGAGGAGGGGAGGAGGGGAGGAGGAGAGGAGGAGGAGGGGAGGAGGAGGGGAGGATGAGGGGAGGAGGAGGGGAGGATGAGGGGAGGAAGAGAGAGAACAGATGAGGATACAGTTGTTGGGGAGTCAGGTGGCTGAGCGGTTAGGGAATCAGGCTAGTTAATCAGAGAGTTTGATTCCCGGCTGAGGCAACATGACGTTGTGTCCTTGTGTAATTGTGTAGTACTGACGTGTCCGTGTGCGTCCAGTGTGTTGTTGGTCAGCTTGGCGTGGTGGAAGGA